>VZRX01019000.1:513225-684684 GCA_013398075.1 Notiomystis cincta | reverse complement strand
GGCGAGCGGGTGCGGGGCTGCCCCCGGGCAAACTTCGCTCTGGCTGCGCGGAGTAGCCTCTCTGTGTCCGTGTGTCCGTGCGTGTGTCTGCTCGCACACGTGTGCGTTTGTGTGTGCGTGTCCGCGTCGCGGGGGGTGCGCCGGGGCACTGCCGCTCCTCTCCCTCCCCAGCCAAGAGCCCGCCGAGGAGGGCACAGGCACTAGCCGCATCCCCGGGAAGGGCGCACAGACCTGCTTTTTTAGGGCTGCTTTGTTGAGCCTTCCCCATCGCCACATGGCGCTGCTCCGGTGTGGGAAGTGTGCGAGGGATTGACCAGGCTCTGCCCGCGCCCGCTTCGGACGAAGGGCAGAATTAAGACATCCCCATTGAATCCAGCAAGTGCCCGGCAGAAACGAGTAGTAGCCCCCGAGAGACAGGGAGAAACCCGCCGGGGTGAGCTCGTCCCAGTTTCGGACCGGTAAACGGAGCCAGAGCAGTAACGGAGATTCAGCCCTCCACCCTGTCCCGTTCCTCCAGCGCCGCGCTGCCCCGTTAGCTCCCGGCTGATCCGGCATCGCCCTGCAACGGGGCACGAGCACAGTAAAAAAATCATCCAGACAAAAGCAGGCGCTGCTCTTGGGAAACGTCAGGATCTGCAACTTTTATTTTGCGAACGCGATGGGCGCACATTTTGCAGGAAACAACTTTCCAGTATTTTGGCATCGGAAAAGTGTGCTTGGTGCTTTGCACATGCCCCGTCAGATTGCTAAACCTTCAAGCGCCGGGAGCCGGAGGAACGGGAACATGTGGATGCTCAATCCGTTTTCAGCAGATGCTGTGCTCGGCACGGCGGCACTGCCGGCCGGGACACGGGCGGGCTCAGCCCGGCTGCCCACGCCGCCGCCCGCGGCTCTGCGTCATCGTCCACGAACGGGTAATTAAAATCCAGCTGAGAAATGAGACCCTCCAAACCCCGAGAAAGGGAGCAAGGTAGCGGGAAACGGGGGATGGACTTGCCAAGTCGAACAAGTGCGTGAAATAAATAATCGAGAAAGAAAGAAATTAGAAATGTAACTCCTGGGAAGGGGCTTAATTGTGCAATGCTCCCCAGATGCAGGGAGACCCCCTCTCTCCGGGAGACGGCTGCAGAGAGGCGATGGGGAAGCGGTTGTTTGGAAAACGACAGACAACTCGGGGATGGTTCCTGAGCGGAGATGCACATCTCCGCATCCCTCCCGCCCCTCTTCCCTTTCCTGGCGGTCGGCGGGCACCGGCCACCCTGGCCGGGCAAAGCTGCCCCGGGACGGTCCCGTTCTGGAAAAAAGACCTTCGGCGAGAGGCTGAGCGTCGCAAGCCGCTCCCCCGACGGGACGGGGCGGCGCGGCCCGGGAGCAGGCAGGGATCCCGCCGGAGGAGCCGGCAGCGCGGCCGCTCCTCTGTTTCATTACCGCGTCCCTCTGGAAAAGCAGCCTCCCCCCGCCTCTCAGCCGTCCCTTCACGTGGGCTGGAGTCTTTCCCGGATCGGTTTTTTGGTGGAAGGATTTTGAAGGCAAAGAAGGGTGGGGGCGGCGGGTCCGGGGCGGGGGAATGTGTGTGGAAACCGTAATGATTTATGACAAGAAGATAAACTCAGGAAACCTCGACTCCAACGTCAGATTTGACTGGAGACAACACAAAGCTGTCGCTTCACTCGCAGTTCTTGGGGCACGGCCGAGGGGTGTGGGGAGGAGCAAGGCCCGGGGTGTGGGGACGCCCCAGGGTGGCCCCGCTCTCGCCCCGCGCGGGACCGGCCGCCCTTCCCNNNNGGGACCGGCCGCCCTTCCCGGGCCACCGGGAGCGCGCCCGCCGCCGTGCCCGGCCCCCGGCTCCGCAGCGGCTACCGCGCCGTTTGGCACTTCCGTAGGGGTGATTTTTGCGCTTTAGGTGCTTCTTCTTTTTTTCTCTTTTGCTTTTAGCGCGAGTTCGTATTTTCCCGTGGTTTGGGGAGCGGTTTTTGTTTGTTTAATTTTGGACAGGTCTTGCTTTTTATTTTTGGTCGCTTGAGTGAGTTTAGCGTTTTAGAGGGAGTAGTGGAGTTTTTGTTTGTTGGGGTATTTTCGCATTTCAGCCTTGAAGGGACCCGCACTCGGAGCACTCCCCGACGGCCAGCCCGGCTTGCCCACACTCAGGGCAGGGGGGCGACGAACGGGGAGAGCAAACCGGCCCCGGGGCAGCAGCGCTCGGGGCAGCGGGATGACCCCCGTGGCTTCAGGGGGAGAGGAGGGAAGCGGGGTGCCAGTGACCACCCCTCCGGGCGCAGAAAGCGGGGCGGGGGGACACAGGACACTCTCGCGTGCGAAGCGGCGTCCGCCGCCGGCGCCCCCTATATAGGGAAGGGCGGGAGTGGGGCGGGGCGGCGGCGCCTTTGATGTCCCGCCGGCGGCCCCTTTCATCCCCCCCCGGTCCCCCCCCGAGCTCTTTGTGTGACTAAATTTGGCAGGAGCATGGAAGCGCGCCAGGGCGCCCACGTGTGCGCCGAGCTCCCAGCTGAGAGAGCCGGGGTTTTCTTCCGGGTAAGGAGACAGCGGGGGAGATCAAAGAGTTTGGGGAGCTGGAGCCGAAATGTGCAGTGGAAATAAAGTAAAATGAAATAAATAAATAAATAATAATAGAAAAGGGGCGGGGGGGAAAATTCCTCCGTCCTGGACGCATGCCAGTCGGAGGCAAGAGGGAGCAGGGGGAGCACATGGTGGTCGGGGGGACCGGCGGGAGGCAGGGGGGAAAAAATATTCTCGCAAAAGGGGTTTGCAGTTGCTTTCTGAAAAGGAAAAAAAAGAATAAAGACCAACCAACGAACCAACAGACCAACCTTTTGTTTAAAGCCGCCGGGCTGTGGAGCCAAGCGGGCTCTGCCGGGAAGAGCCGCCCGACAGCGCGTCCATGAGCGCGGCCGGGCCAGGGCTGCGCGGCCGCGGGGCAAAACTCCTTTATACGGCCTGACAAACGGGCAAACAGCGGCAAAAATCCCCTTCCCCAGCCCGAGAGGCCACTTCGGAGGTTCGAAGGGAGTCTTTCTAGGCAAACCCCCCGCGGTTTTTCCTCCCCCTGGGAAGCGATGTGGAGGGTGGTCCCCCGCGGGGTGGGTGCGCTGGGGGCCAGGCGGCTTTTGCGGCAGCCCACGCTGTGCCCCGCGGCTCCCGGCGGGCCAGGAGCGCGCCCCGCTGCTGAGGGGCAGCGGGACTCCTCTCTGAGCTCCGCGGCGCAGCGCTGGCACAGCTGGGGTAAGCGACGGGAATCCCTGGGGTAAGCGACGGGAATCCCTGGGGTAAGCGACGGGAATCCCTGGGGTAAGCGACGGGAATCCCTGGGGTAAGCTGCCGCCCTGCCCGCCCTGCCCGCCCCGGGCCTGCGGGGATGGTCACCCGGCTCCCGCAGCTCCCTTAGGACCGCAAAGCACAACAAAGAACGTTAGGTTTTGAAATGTCTCAAATCGAGCCTTTTCGGTGCCTTTTCAAGGCGATGTGACTGAATTATGCGTGTTGCCTGGGTCTGCGTTTGCCACCCCATTTAGATAACACCCAGTGATTTATGTGCAAGTTATAGGCTGAATTCCCAAATTCCTTCTCAAGCAAATAAATCCTCCTCCTTCAGGCCATGGGGTGAGCAGGGATGTGGTGATTAGCCCTGGCTCTGCAGAGTTATCGCCGTGGTGTCCTGCACATGCCGCTGCTGCACAGCATCACTGGGGAGCCAGCCCCGGGCTGCCTCAGGGTGTATGGGTGTGTTTAGAAGTATGGACCTGTTCTGTGCCTCTAAAACAAGGATAATACTTCTAAGACTCTTTTTTTACCCTGTGAGAATAAATGCAATTTTTGGTTAAAGAGGTTCTCTCCTCTCCTGATGAACACATAGGGAAAGCTGTAAATAACAGATCAGGATTTTTTGAGGGGAAAACCCAATGTCCTCCTCACTCTTGTGTTGTACCAGGCAGACAGTCCCTTTGGTGGTGCAGTCCCTTTCCAGTGTTTTTACAAGCACAGTGTCCAGGTACCTGGCATTCTTTTGGATTTGGGTCCAGGTTTGGATTGCAGACATGTGGCTCACACTCCATGGCCTATGTCCAGCTGCTTATCAGCATGGGTCACCTGTGGCCTCCAGATGAAGCTGATGCCAGTTCCTGGCAGCCTTGAGGGAACTTAGGTGTGGTGTGGAGGGGATTTCTCATTGCGTGTATGATCGTTTCTGTCATGGTGGCTGAAAGGGATTCTTTTCAGCAGTCAAGTCAAGAGGATTCTGCAGAGTGAAGGGAACTATTCTGTAGTTGGTGCAGATTTATGTCTCAAATGGAGAAAAAACCAAGAAGGGAATAATGTGTGCTGGTTTTGAAGACTCATTTATTATGAGCCTTTATGAAATGTGGACTCATTTTTTAAATTTATAACAAAGGGCATCCTGGCTATGTTTCTAGCAGCTATATCAAAGAGTAACTGCACTTCTCATTTAAAGCTACTTTGAAAGAGATCACATGTAATAGGTATTAGGATATTAAGAGTGTATATGTGCTTTTTGCTTTTTAATTTACACATCCAGCTTTCCAGTTCTGGGATGCCATTAATGTTCTTAGCCCAGAATTACTCAATTTAAAGAGCTAGGTTTTCTCAGCTCTTGCAACAACGTGGGCTTTATGAGATTTGAGTGGGCAAATCTTACCAGTGCATTTTTACTGTAAGAGCTTTTGTTTAGAGGAAGGTATTGGTGGCTCAGATCTCACAAATGTGTTATCTTATTCTGAGATTAAAATACTTAGCAGTTAGTAGCTGCTTTCTTCTTTTTTAAAAGTGCGAGATAAAATACAGGGCAAGTGGCGTGGTTTATTCAAATAAATGATGACACAAAGTAGCTTGCAAACTAACCCTTAGATCGAGCAGTGCCCTTGCAGGATTATTTCTGATGACTCATCAGATCAAATAATCCACAGCATGTGGATAAAAGGGGACACAGGGCTCAGAGTCAGAACTAAACCCAGAAAGCCACGCTTGGAAAAATGCAAAATGTGAGGTTAATGTTGTATTAAAGGTAAGACCTGAAAAGAGCACGGCAACATGCTGCCCCCCAGCAGGGATTTCTAGGCTGGCATTTTTGAAAGCACCGAAGAGATGTTCAAAGGGAGTACGGTAAAATATCCCCGAAGGGGCCCTTGAAAATCCAAACTTTAGTAGTTTTGTGGGACACCGCATTAATGTGAGATTCTGGCTGAAGAAACGTGTTTTAATTTCAGGACAGCAGTTTTGCCCATTTACGTCAACATTTCCTACTTTCTCAGAGGGGGAAGTTCTGCTCCTGAATAAATAAATGTTATACGGAGGAGATTTTCTCCATCCCCGAGAGCCAGGATGCCGCACCCAGGGGCAGTGTCTGCGGGCAGGTTTTCAAAGGCCCCTCCAACTCTCCTCCTGCACCTCTAGCTCGGACTCAGAAGTGCTGGTGAGTGTCTCATGCTGCAGCTTCTTGGATGCACCAGGGAAAGCACTGAGGGCCTTTTGCCCGGGGTTTTGTGCACGCGTCCTCGGAAGCCTTGTGCTGAAAATGTTTATTTCCATTTGTGCTTGCCTGTACAGGGCACACTTAGTATAAGAGCCCCATAAGTATATGAGGTGCTTTGTAAAGCAGTCACCCTTCTACAATAGCCCTTGGCATGGCTCAGCTAGACCTGTTTTGGAATTCAGCATAGACCAATTGATATATTCTGCCAAATATATAATGAACATGCAGAGCTGACTGTGCACCAGTGTTTCCTTCCAGCTTTTGAAATGGCGATCGTTCCCTTTCTGTGCTCCCAACGAAATCAAAGCATCTTGTAATCCTTTGCTTGTTTTTAAGTGACAGTAGTCCTCTGTTCCCTGACAAATATTGCCAGCAGAAGCCTGGTAGCTCCAGACAAGGTCCTTTGAAAGAGGTGGGAGGGGAGAGAGGCTCTGCAGGCAACTTTCCAGCAGCAGCTGTGCACTAACGGCATGGGAGTGTGGGAGGCTACTCCCGGGTTAGTAAGACAGTTCAGCAATGCAGTGAATGTGTGCTCCCAGTACATGACTCCTATTTACTCTTTCTAAATTCCCTGACCTCTGGCTGACCAAGTCCAGTGCTGAAACGCAGCTGGATGGGGAGGGGGAATGGCAGCCAGGCTGTAGCAAGGATCTGGCTGCACTCAGTGAAACACGCGGCGCTCCCCCAGGGAAAGTGTTTAAAGCAAGTAACGAGGTGGCGAATTTTCTTTCTCGCTGAGAAAGTTATTTGGAGGTGGCTCTTACTTTACTGTACCTCCTCCCACTCCCCATGGAAGTAGCTGCCATTAATGTGCCTGACAGAGGTATTAAACTGTAACAGCTGAACAGCAGTCAAAGGCAGCAGTGTTTGATAGGGAAGTGCCAGAGAAAGAGGAGTTTGCAGGAGTCTGGGGTGTTGTTCGGAGCCTTGTGATCTCAGCATCACAGCTTCATTCATGGCTTCAGGTCTGGTAAGGATCTGAAAGTACAAGTCTTCATGGTGACTGGAAGGCAGAGGCATGACCTACAGGGGCAGCAGCTGAGGCTCACCTTCTTGTGAAGAGCAAGATCAGTCTGAGTGGCAGCTGGCCATTTCACCTTTAGCTCCATTTTCCCTTGAGTGGATCTTATGGACTACTTGTGTCCATGTCCAGAGGGAACAGGCAGTTTTGGCTTGCAATTTAGAGTTTCAGAAAGGCTCTCTAAGGCTGAGGGAATTAAAGAGATGTGAGCAAAAGTCCTGCAGGTGTAGCTGAGTTGTCAAAGGAGAGGGAACATCACACACAAGGAAGTTTCGGTCAAATTCTGCACACCCTGACTCATAGTTGTGCTGAAGCCTACAGATGAGACCCTGAGCTAAAAGGAGCTGACAAAGGGTGACACTAAGGACAGTGTGGGGTAGAGGAGAAAACTGTAAGTGAATGGTTGCACTTACAATCCCAAAATTCCCTGTGTGATGCTGCTCTGAGTCTCAGATCACTTGTTGTTCCTACTGAGCTCAGCCAGAGCCATGGGTGCTCAGGTTCTCTTCAAATAAGCCCTGCCTAAGGAGGAGAATGGTTTCTGCCCTGCTGGAGAAGGGTAATGAGAGGGGGGACCCTTTGAGGCTGGCTGGGCTATTGCAGAGCGTTGAAGCAGGAGTTCAGATTGTGGCCCTTGCCAGGTTACACCATGATTGATCAGTCAACAGAAAACTGTGCTTTCTCTCCTGTTTCTACCTTGCCTCCCCTGCTGCTTTGTGCTGATCAGAAGGAAGGAGCAGCTGCAAAACTTGCATGTCTGGGTGAGCCTCCACTCAGCAGCTGAGCCGACAGTCCTTGCCCACATAGCAAGGCTTTTCAACAAAACAAGAGACTCCAGATAATAATACTCTTCTTGGCTGAAAGACTTTAATGACTTTTACTAATTTCAGCACCTTTTTACACAATGTGTAATTAAATCATGAAATTTCTTGCTGCAAGATGTTATGGAGGCTGACAGGATGAATGGATTCAGAAAAGGATTAGGCAAATTCATTTTGTCTATGAAACAACCGGTTGGATACAAACTCCAGCTTAAAAAGTCCCTGAACCTCCAATTGCAGGCAGTCATTCTGGGCACAGGGAAGGTGAAGCAGCAGAGGAGTGCAGATTAGAAAACCAAAAACTGCAGAAAATGACTCAAAAGCATGCTGTGATGGAAAAGTCAGAATCTGAATTTGCAGCCCGCCGTCAGTCACTGGCCTCAAGCTATAACCAAGATTGATACCAGCTGATGCAGGCATGCCGCTACTATGTTGATAATGAAATCAAACTTTCCCTGGTTTATTTGTCTGTCCCCTGAGCATTTCAGTTTTTCAGACCTCTCTCACAGCCAAGACTACTTTTTTATTACATTTATTTATGTTTGCTGGCCGTGAAGCATCTAAATAGTGTTTCATTAAAAAAAAAAAATCTTTATACGAGAAAGATCAGAGGAGGTCCGTGGTATTTATTTTTCTTTAAAGAGGGTATCTTTGGCATGCAGACAGGCTGTGGCTTGCCATTATAAGTTAGCAAAGGATCATCCACGAGATATTAGCCATAACCAGAATAATATTAGATAAGTAGAAAAATTAGCTTTTAATGGGATTTCCTTTCATATGAGATATATTATTTTGGATTTCAGTAAATTTTCTATTTTTCCTTGAACACAAACACCTTGTGATTTTGAGCTCTCTTCCTCTTAAACACTGTGCATTTAGCCCTGATATGGGCATAGGATTCACCAGATTATTCTGCATTAGGAGAGTGCTATCTTTAGTGAGAGCAATTAAGGAAAAGGGGCTGCAGGCCAAAGCACTGGAGCTGTATAAGGATAGCAGAAGCTGTAGATTAAGCTGTATATTAATTACTTGGTTCCCTACTTGGAGCTATGAACAGAGAATTCTTTAATTTTATGTTGCATTTTTAAGGTAGTTTGTGGTTCACTAAAACCCAAAGCATCAGGAGGTTTTGTAGGTAGATGTTAAAATGGTGGAACTACTATGGATGTTTTGAACAACATAGCTGAGGCAAACTCCAGAGGTGGATCAGAGGGAGGGTGCAGGGCAGTTCTTGGACATGTCCAAGTACATTGCTTTATGCAAGCTCTCTCACAAGGCTGCAAAAAAATGGATTTACTTCATCCACGGCCTGACCTGGGCTGTGGATTTGTTGCTGTGCGAATGAATGTCTGATTTGGGCAGGAAGGTCTCCCCTCCTGCTCCACTCCATGGTTTATGGAGCTGCCCACACAGCCTCTTACACATGGTATGCTCTCCAAATTAACAGATTTCTGCCCCAGAGAAGCTTATGCACTGGAGGAAGTTCGTATCTTTGAACTTATTTGAATTATCCTCATCTGGGGAAATGAATTTTCCTTCAGCTCATTCTCATCTCTCAGAAGCTCCTTGTCCCTTCAGTCACACTTTTGTCTCCCTCGTTACTGCTGCACACCCTCCCTGTGGACTCTTCCCATAGCTGGGGAAGCCTACAAGATCCCCTGGGGCTGCTCCTGATTTCCAGCCAGGCACAGGGCAGCTGCTTCTTGCCCAGTGCCCAAGCAGGGGAGGGGGGTCCTATTAATGTTACTGTGTTCAGTTGATCTGGGTCTTGCCAAACACATGTGCCTTCAAAAGTCCTGGCTCTGACCTGGGAAACAGGTGGCACCTTGTTAGCCTTTCCAAAGGGAGTTCTCCTGCTCTGCTGTGTAATTTAGGCTCCTCTGTTAAATATAACTCAGTGTGGAGCAGTGCCTGTAGCCATCGTGCTTGGGCCAGTGCCTGCATGCCAGTTCAGTGGGGCTCTGTGACAATGCACGAGCTCCCACTGGGCATCCTCCCACCAGGCTCAGGGGCCCTGCCCCTGGTGGCTGCCATCTGTCACACAAGGGAAGGATCCTTTGTGCCTTACTCCCATCAGCAGCACAAACACCCATTTACTATGTGGTAGAGGAGGAAATGGCAGCAGCAGCAGCAGCAGCACTCTTCGCACTGGTTCTGAGATCCATCCCTACCACAGAACCACTGAATCACTGAGGCTGGAAAAGACCTCTGAAAGGATCAACTCCAACCTGTGACTGAGCACCACCACATCAACTAAACCATGGCACCAGGTGCCACGTCCAGTCTTTCCTTAAACACCTCCAGGGACAGTGGCTCCACCACCTCCATAGGCAGCCCATTCCAGTGTCCAATTCCTCTGACAGTAGACATTGGTGTAATGTAACTTAGCAAGTGTGTAATAGAAAACATTTTACTTCTCTGCCCCTTTTGTTCTGGCAGGAGCCTAAATGCCAGCCATCACCCAGGTGATGTGGGAAATGCCTGGCTTGAGATTGACCCAAGGGCTGAACTTCCTTCCAAATTGCTGTGTGGCAGGAGGATCCCAGAGAGAGAGTTGGGCTACCATAAAGCCAAGGAAGAAAGTGTCCGTGCCCCAACAGGATTGTTGGAAGCAGTTTAAACAATCTCTCCCTGGAAAGGCAAGTGGCTGCCAAACCAGGACATTTTATTTGTTGTTGCCTGCTTGCCCTGGCTGAGTTCAGATCACGTAGCTGTGGGACAATGTGAGCACACCTAGCTGGGCTGGTGTGCTGGCTGCACTTTCCCTTAGCCATGGAAGGCTGTCTTCTCTGCAAGTTATTGTGCTGGGCTGTGCCAGTAACCAAAGTGCCTAACCCAGGAGGGTTTCTGCAAACAGTCCACACTTCTTTAGTAAAGGTGAGTAGGTCTGGCCATTCAGACACACCACTGTAACCAGAAGGTGTCATCAGTAGGCATTTTGCAGGAATAATGATTTATTTCAGTTAAATAAAAACTATAAGGACAGCTCTCTAAGATTGTAAGGCCTTAACAACTTAACCCAAGCAAAATGATTAGAAGAACACAAACCTGCTCACTCAACTCTGTCAGCCCAACCTCTCTCTCAGAAACCCTCTGCTGAATGCAGCTTAAATACATGTGATTTACAATGCATGATGCTCTCCTGGGAAAGGTGAGAATGAGCTCTCCATAAAGCTGAAGGAGCCTCACAACAACTACAGTACCCTGGAGCCCTTGTTCCTCCAAATTTCACAGGATCTGGCACAAGCAGCTCTGTCAGCTGTGATGGTTGTAGAGTAGTGCATGCAGAAAAGCTGTGGGCCATGTGGTGCAAAAACAGGTGAGACACCTGACAGTATGATGTCACATGGAAGTATCAGGGGCATTCAATAATAATTGCACCTGCATGTTATTTATCAGCCACGTTTTGGGGTTGTGTTGGCCATTTCCCTTATGTGCATGAGGGCCTGCCCCACTTCTCCTTTGCTACCAAATGCTGAAGCCCTTTGACAGGAGAGTTGGTCAAGTACACCATCCCATCGGGTTCATGTGGGGGTTTCTGTGTTTTAACCTAGAAGTATTTTTATCAGCAAGATTTTTGAGCAAGATTTATTTTCAGTTTCTTTAAGACAACTTGGAGCCAGAAAGGAACAAAAAAGCCTCCGAACACCAAAGGAAATGGTGCCACTGAACAAAGGGTCTCTTGTTTGTAAACTTCCATTTTAAAGTGTTGGTGCATATTCTATGGGAACAGTTTTTCATTTTTCACTTACACAGTCCAATGTTTTAAATACTAAGCTATTCAAGAGTCAAGTACCTTTTAGGGCCCTTTGGAGTGTCTTTTCAGTGCTGTGCCTGTTTTAGAGAAGGCTGAGCTGTCTTCACTCCTGTGTATCGATCCTCTTAGATAATGTATCCAACGAGAAAAAGGAGAGTGTTTCAGTTTGCAGAGAAGCACAGCTGAAGAGACTGAGCTGAATCTGTCCTGTAATCTGTCAGCTGCAGAGCCTTCATCACCGAATGATCCTCACCTCATGTTTCTTGCAGCACAAGAACAGGACTCTATTTCAGAAAAATAACAACCCTGGAACAAAATTTAAAAAAAAAAAATCCCACTCCCTTTCTCCCCCCTCAGTTTTCCTTTGAATCTAGGCATGGTCTAACCAGGAGAATTTTTTTCCTCTGCGCTTCTACCTTGCTATTTCTGTCTACATTGCTGTGCCTCTCTCTGCCGCCAAAGCTAAGTGTTTGCTGAATTAAATAAACCATGCTGCACTGACAGAGCTCGTGAATGCTACTATTGTCACCAGAATCTTTTTTGCTGGTCTGACCCCAAATCCTAATGCCAACTCTGGTGCAGTAATAAGTGAAAAAGAATCAATCATGCTGATGAAACTAAGAGACTCTCCAAAAAGTAATTTTATAGGCTGTTTTTGTCACCACGTGGCAAAACTTTGGGTATGTTACATCTGGTCTGGTTTGGAATCACTCCTGTCTGTCAGAAAAGGTTTTTTAAATAAGTAAATGCTCAACACATTCAAGAAAAGCTAGTGTTGTATGGATAAACCCCTCCAGGTAATAATTTCATTTGCAGAACCACATATTACAGAAAGGTTCATATAAAGTATTGGGTCTACTCTTTTTTGTGTGTGGTCTAGAGACAAACATGTCCGACTTAGTCTCCAGTCGGTCTGTGCCAAACTACTGGGATGAAAAGAACATCCCACCTCAAGCCCTGTGCCCTTATTTCCTCTACTCCTCTTGTTCCTCCTCCTTTTGGCCATGCTGAACAGCAGCTGCAGAAGCAGAGCTGCTCTGGGTGGTTCTGGGGAGGAGCTCTTGAGGATTGCAGGGGAGCCAGCTCTCCTGGGCTTTGGAGGGCAGGCAAGAGCCTGGCAGGAGAAAATGCCTGCCTGCCTTCCTCAGCCAGGGGAGACAGAGACCTGCAGCTTTTACAACATTTCTTGTTCAAACAATGATGTCAGCCTTGCCATGGCAGGGATCAGCAGAGCCCAGGTTACCATTTGACTCCTGCTATATGAACAGAGGCTGGCACAAACCAAACTGGTAATTCACATCCACCAGAATTCAGATTGCAGCTCAGAAGTGACTCTTTAAAATCTTCAGAATAATTATTTCACCTGTAGTTGGAATTTTTTTCTCCAGGCTCGACTTACAATTTATAAATATGTGAGACAGGCGATTGGTAATTCAGTTTATAGTTTGTATGAACCCTGAAGCTTATGTCAATGCTGTTATCTATTATAGAAATGCAAACATGCTCTTTGATGTGTTATTCTCAGTGACTTGGGAGGATAAAGATGGAATACTCTATGGGCATTTGTAAAAGAAATTCAGAAATTGCAAGTCTACTAGGACCTAACAACATATTTTCATTTATTTTTTTTCTCCTTTGCAATATGCTTGATTACAGTAACTTAAAAACAAGAGAAATATTGCATCTGTCTAGGTTTCTGCAGTAGGAAAGCCCATAGTTCCCCTGCTATGCCAAAAGCCCTTTTTTGAGTATGCCAAACGTGCTTTATATTACAGCAAAAGGGAAATTTGGTGCCACAGAGGTTATTTTGTTGGACAGATTTCCTTGCTATAGGAGCACCTCCTGCTGGCTCTGCCCTGCACTGCCCTTGGACTGCCCGTGTTTCCCAGGCTGGGGAATGAAAAAGGAAGCCACGTGAGGTTTCTCGAGGCAAATGGTCACTGTGGGACCAGTCCTGCTGCTGAGAAGGGTGACAGGGGAGGCTCCAGTGACTGCCAGCTCCCACTCTGCACACAAACATATTTCTGTAGTCCCTAATGGAATGTTGGTACTGCCCTGGCTCGGGTCGGGGGTAACACTCTCTGCTCCCACACATTTCTGCAGAGACCCAGCTGAAGTAAAACTCGGTAACAAGGAGGTGAGAGAGAGAGCAAAAAGACATTGTGTTTGTCCCTGGCAGCTTCAGTTTGTCCATGAAAAATAGCTCGGAATGTTTTTCCACACAGAATACTTTTTTTTTTTTTCTTTTAAAGAAGAATCTATAGTGGCTTTGTGGCCTTTTTAGTGAGTTTTATTTGAAAATATAAAAGCAAGATATTATTATGTCCTTTTTGATTACTGCCACAACAAGCAGCTTCAGTGTGTTTTTTTTTTTCCCAAGCAATTTATTCCTTGAAGGTTTGTTTTATAGGTTTTTTAAGGAGGCAGTTATAAAGTAGTTTTAAAAAATAAATAAAGTCAGCCTACAAATAGTTAAAGCTAAGCAAAATAAGCTATCCTGACCAGAGTGCTTTTCTTCCTTGGAAAACTAAACCAGTTGAAAATACTTGCTGTCATTCTGATGCACAAGAAAAATAAGTCCAAAATATCAACATTTTCCCCAGAATAAGAACACTGCCAGCTCTGACATGTTTCCTTTGGTGATCAAAGCTCTTGGGATGGCTGGAGATGACATAAAGAAAACGTGGTTTGTTCGTTTAAATGCAGTGGGTGGGGAGCGTGAGAGAGCGGAGTGTTGTAGGGAGTAGGACTCAAACACGAAATGAGCAGTAAAGATCTGTTCATCAACGCCTTTTCCTAGTAGCAAGCATTAGCACTGTAGCAACACTTAAAGGCTTCTGTTATTGTTCCTATAGTCTCTAAAGAGGCTCTTGAACAAGGAGACACAAGCCCTGTCTCTACAGCAGTTAAACTTCTGCTTTACAAAGGAACGACCCATCGTTTATTAAAAAAAGAATAATTTTTCTCCTTTACTGCCCTATTTTAATATTTTGACGAGCCCTAGTGAAAACCCAGCCGGCCACTGCAGTGCCATGCTGTGCCCCTTCCTGCAGCCCCTCCCTTGGTCCCTTGTCACCTGGGGCTGGCTGCCGCTCCTGCCACCAGGCTGATAACAGGGTGACACCCATTGCCCCAGGTGGCATCGTTGTCCGAGAGTCAGCCCAGGCAAATGCTCAGCCGGGACGGTGCCCTCGGTCCTACACCCTGTGTGGCACACATTTTACAGAAGGAAAAATCGGGAAAATTTCGGAAATACTGTAGAAAATGGTTTAAAACTTCTCTGGAGCTCTTTTGGTAAATCTTGCTGCTTGTAAAGCCAGACTCCCTTTATCTCATAGGAACTGAAAGGCAGAAGAAAATTATGACTAATATATTTTTAAGAATTAGAAAAAATTACCTAACCCCACATATTTGGAATATCAGAATATTACCATTTAAGGCTGTGATTTTCAAAAGAGCTTATGGGATTGTGGCACCCAGACCTACTCCTGCCCCCATGGAAATGCATATTAATTTGCTATCAACTTCCATGTGAGGGATCAAAACTCTTCAGCTCTCACTGAATTTCCCTGGGAGGTTGGTGACTGTTGCAAAAATCCCAGCTCAAACCTCCTTGCTGTCACTCTCTTTTCAGGGGAAATTCAGTGACTATTGCAAAAATCCCAGGCTGAACAACCTGATAACTCCTGGGCAGGAAGCAAACTCTGTGCATCCTACCCAAAACCAGCAGCAATCTCACTCCTCCACTTCAGAGAGGTCTGACAGTTCTGCCTTTTGCATCCCTCAAGCTGGACAAATAATGACCTGTCTGCAGGTTGTGATGTGTTTCTGAGAAGAATCCGTGTCTGGGCAAGAGACAGCAATCCTTGATCTGGCTGTAGCCAGATCCATTTCTGCTGAGCAGTTTCTGTTTGAAAGGTGTCCAAAACCAGCAGGTCTCATGAGCTGGGCCAGGGTGTGAAGGTGGCTGGGGCAGTCACAAACACACATCCCAGCCCTTTTCAGCTGCAGCAACCCACTGGTACAATTTGGCTGTTGGTGAGTGTGTGAGGGTGCTGGCAAGGGGGTGCACACCCTGCTGCACAGCACACAGATGTGTGCAGATGGACAGCAGCAATGGGAGGCACTGCTCACAAGGAACAAATCTGCTTTACACTCACAGCTCTGGATCTCTGCTTGTTTAGAAAAAACACTGCTGGTGTATCAAGCACATAAAGCAGCCGTGCCTGCCCGTGCTCTCAGAGCTATGGTAATTACATAGATTTTTGGTCAGTCCTGTCATATTTACTCCACCAAATTGATTAACCTGTGTAATGAGTACAGGGCTGTGACCAATACTGACCCCACATCAAAGCCTGATATTGCTGCAGTGTGCTGACCTGAATTTTAATTGTTCAGTAGGTTTTGTAATTAAACCGCAAATGTGCTAAAGAAGAGATTAGGCATTTTAGCTAGCAGTGTATGCATTTTTTCCCAGGTGTGCCAATTGTGTACACTATAAAATGTCCAATGGCTGCCTCCATACACAAAGATCTAACAGCATGCCATTTCATAGATGACTAAAGACTCTTCTGGGTTTTTTTTTTTTGCTTTATGTATTGAAATATGGAAAAAATGTAATTTTCACCCTAAAATGTTCTATATACATTATCGTGTAGCACTAACGCTCTTGCATAAAGGTATATAAATTAATCAACAATGAATAAATTAGGACTTCAAGTCTCTGTGAAGTTCCCACAGGCTTGTACACTTGGTCCTCAGAGTCCAAAAGAGCTACTGCAGACAGATGTGTTTTTGTTCTTTAGGATCATCAGCGTGGTACATCTGTTGCTTCAGCCAGTGGCTATGCCAGACTTGAGAGAAAACACGTTGCTCATTAAATGAAGACAACTATCATAAATAAACGAGAACATTTGGGAAACTACCCATGCCTCACTTTTGTTTGAAAGAAACTTCTCTTTTGGACGTTCTCGCAACATAAAAGAGAGGAACCGCGCTGCCTCATTCCACATGATCCTTTCCTCTTTCATTTTGCTGGAGAAAAACACGTGTTTCGACATCTGAGTTTGGAGCAAATGTTGCCTTCTACCTCATGTGCCTGCTCCTTTGGCAAGGAGAAACCCAGTGTCTCTTTTGGTGCAGCTCCCTGCTTTGTTTTCGACCACACAGAGGAGGCGGAACCAGAAGGAGGTGGGTTAATCTGGAATGGGTGGGTTGTGCTAGAAGGGAGCAACTGGGAAGAAGATCCATCTTTCACCCGTAAAATTTTGTTTGAAACATATGGGGAGAATTAGGAGCTACATTTTCATCTTGATGAGCTGGGACTTGGGAGCCTGCCTTGAGATTTATTCAAGACCATGAATCTGGTCTGAAACTGTTCTTCTTTGATGCTCTTGAACTTCTTCCATCTTTCTGTGATTTAGTCCATCTACCAGTGATGGGTGTCACCAGGACTCACAGAAGGTGACTGACTCCGTGGTTTTGATTGTGAGCAGAGAGCTTGGCTGAAGGAAGGGCAAGACCCAGGTGTCTCTGCTACAGGAAGACTGTTGTGCATAAAGAATAATGAGAGCAAGATGATAAAATGGGACAGGTTTGGGGAGTAGCAGTCTGAGATACAGGCTATTTGTCTCATAGATTTGATAGCCAGAGGTCATCTAGAATCAGCAAAAAAAAAGTAGTCATCTACTTACACTTGGGAAAAAAGTGAAATTGTATGTAGATATGTAATTTACTGGAACAGTCAGTGAGACAGTCCCCATCTTACCTTCTTTTATTAAAAAATCACCCTGCAGAATAAAGAGTACCCACCTGGCACTGAACAGCATCCTGTAGGTACTGATCTTAACATAACACAGGCAACATACTCTCCAGGGACAATCTCTGCTGTGCTTTTCTTTCCTGTGTGCTGCCCAGAAATCCCAAAGGCGTCTCTGGGAAGATTTTTCTTTCAATGGGGAAATTGTTTGTTCAGCCATGCATTTGAGTTCACCAACTGGATGTGTTTTTCCCTTTGCAGTGTCCTCCGGGATGCCTTGATCCACGCTGAGAGCCTCTGAAGGCAGCTGAGCATTGCTTGGGTGTGAACTTCCCTGCCTGTTCCCCAGCACAGGCTGCTGCCAGGCACAAGAACCTGCAACCTATTTTGGTTGGTCCTGCCACAAAGGTAATTTTCTGCACGCTGGAGCTTTCAAGAGTGCTGATTTATGTCATTTTGGCAACAATGTGCTGACATTTTTCTACCATTTTGCAATTTTTATTCATCCATTTAAACATGTGACCAACCTTGAAAAATCAGTGAGGACTCTTAAATGCTGGCTGCTGGAATCTTTGAAGAGTGATACCTTCGTTATCACACCCGAAGATGCACAGAACCTTGCTTCCCTCTCCTCTACAGAAAACACCCTACCTGCCATGCCTGACTTTCTGGAATGTATCTGCAAGGACTGTGCATTAAGTGAAACACCTGCCATCTAAAGAAAATAATGTAGCCCTGCTAAAAACACCAGTGAGTTGTATTCTTTACAAGTGACCGTGTGCACCCACCCGCACGAGAAGATTTTAGATTGCAAACAAGACCTCCACATTTTCCAGCTGCCCTAAGATTGCAGTGACAAAAGACCTTGCAGTGCATGGTGAGGAGTCCAAAGAAAACCTTTTAAATATGCCAGATAAATAAAAGTTTTTTCTTGCCAGAGATCTCAAGCTCTGTGAAATAGGTTTGGACTCTTAAATTGAGACAACAATTTTCAAATAAAATTAAATGAGGTAACCAAAGACTGAAATCCTAATACAAGAATTAAGAGGAAAGAAAAGTCATAAACAAATTACTGATATATAATTTTAAGGTAAATATGTTAATTTAAAATAAGTTTGCATACCCATTTGAAAGATGTAATTTCAAGAGAGAATAACCAGTTTAAAATTAATATAATTTATTAACAATTAAAAATTATGACACAAGCAGAGGGAGGTTGGAGGTGAAATATTGAGTTTCCTTTGATAGGTAGAGTAATTATGAAGTATGCTTTTGAAGTTCAAGAAGAGAGCCTTAGGACACAACATTTTTTAAAGTAAAAATTGGCTTGCACTCTGTTCAAGTGATTTATTTTGCACTAAGAAATGGGTGTGAGACATGATGTGATTTAAAATGTCATCCCTTGATGGAACTGCTTGAGGGTGACATCATTTTTTTTTTCTTTTTTCTCTACTTTTATTTATGTATTTGGCTGCTTTATTTCTAAAGTTTTCTATCTTAGGGAATCTAATGAAATCATGTAGGTATTAAAAAAAAACCCAAGCCATCAACACCTTTGCTGTCCCCCAAATAAAGCTTTCCCCTAGAGTTCAGGAAGCAAAAAGCTAGACTCTGGAGGGAGCCACTGGGAAGGAGCTGTGTCATCTGTGTTGAGGCCACCTTTGAGGAGTACCACCTGTACATGCCACCAAACAAATACTGGAACAGAGGTTGCAGGAATGCTGCTTGTCTTCCAGACCAGGTTGTCCCACACATCTCTGTCCAGCAGGGCTGCTCCTCCTCTGTGCCCTCCTGCCTTTTTGCAGGCACACCAGCTCTCACAGGATTTCTCAGAAGCAAAGCTCTGTGGGTGTGTGTGTCCGTCAGCAACGTGGCTTTTGTCACACCTTTGCTTGCACTGCTGGGGGAGGCAAACTGGCTGGTGTGGCACAACAGGCCCAGGGGACAGAGGTGGTGCTGTGGCCAAAATACACACTTGCTTTGCACACCCACCCCTCGAGAAGCTTTTGTTTAACCTTGGTGGCATTTTTGTATTGTAAATCTCACAATTTTGTTCAAAGCCTTGGCTGTTGGAGGCAAAGGATTTATGTGAGAATGTCATAAATTTAACTTCAATGTGAGTCCTGTGATATTTTGCCTGCTGATGGCTGAATAGATCCTGCAGGTCCTGGATGGGATGAGCTTCTGGGAGTGCAGTAGCGTGGTTGGGTACCTGTGGGGCAGATCCACCTGTGCTTGTTACATACAGAAATGTATATAAAACCCCCAAACAAACAGCAACACCCCACCCCCAAAAACCCCCAAATAACTCCCTCAGAAAAAAAAAACCAATCCAGAAGGCTTTCTTCACTGAGCTCTACAGGCTGAGCAGCTGAAAACAAGGTATGTTGTCACCAGCATGATTACGTTATAACCTAATACACACAGGGCACGTATCTGCCAAGTAAGAGAAGCCACTTTTTTCCTTGTCATTCTTTTTCAGATAAAATTACCATCTAATCTAAAGCATGGCAGTCTTGCTGAAAGTCTATGAATTCTCTTTGTATGAGGAGCTGTAGCAAAGTTCATAGCCAGACTGGTTAGAAAAACACAGAATTTAAAAATAGCTGCACAGTCAGAGAGCAGCATCCAGCTCTAAATGGGTGGCCCAGTTTGCTCTCACAGTCAAGTATTGTAAACAAAAGCCAACTCTTTTGTTTTTAGGCTGCTGCTGATAGCTTTTTCTCTTCCATGGAAAATTATTGGTGCTTCCCTATCATTTGACAACTTCCAATTCTTTTTGTGATCTTTGTGAAAGTTCTGTGCCAACAAAGTGCCAGTGCCATTTTGACTGCAAGCAGGACTTCATTGGGAAGGTGTTACTCATGGAGGAGAGGGAGTTGCTTTTTCTTTTATTGAAGAATATTGCAAATATTTCTGCAGGAGCTTTACACAACACTTTTCTTCTGGGTCTGCTGCAGAAGTTGCTGCTGCCCTGGTTAGCAGACAGAATTGCTACTGCAGTGGGAGATGGATTGGCTCCTTTTCTGCTCTGACAGCCATGAGGCTGCATGAATTACACAGCCTGGTGTTCTGGGTGGAGCAGTTCCGGAGGATTCATCCCAGCTGGGTCTCACACCAGGTGGCAAAACAAACTATAAAGGGCTGAGGGGCTGGGGAAGTGGGTTCCCTCCTTTCCTGCTGTGCTGTGGGCAGGGACTGCTGTGGGTGATTGCTGCCCTCCTCGACGCACAATGGAGAAAGCTGAGGCTTTGAAAAAGGAGGAGGGGGTAAGCGATGTTTAAACTGGAGTAAGTCTGTTGTAACTGGAAGTTTGGGGCTTTTAAAAAATGCTTGCTTGAAGAACTGAGTTAATTCTGTGTTTTCTGACTCGTGTTGATCCCCAGCCTGGATAAAGCCTGTGCTGTATTATTTTGCAGGCTGTGTCCATTAAGTATAGCACAGGGAAGTCTCTCTATCCATCTATGAAATGGGAGCTTAATATTTATTGATCTTACAAGGGTTTTTTTTCCCTGAGATAATATTTTTCTTTTTTTTTCTTAACTGTAAACCTTTTGAGACTTGGTTCCTGTCTTGTGTGACTTGTTGGTGCCAAGCAGAGATGGTGTTAGAGGTGGACTGTAAAAAGTGCCATAAAATCCATGGATGCAAGGGCTAAAGAATGAGAAGACATTCCCTTATTTTAGCTGCTTAAAATGATGATAGTCCATGGAAAGCTGTAGGCATGTTCTCCATGGCTAACTCATATATTAATATGTGGTCTTATAGGAGCAAAAACTTCTGCTGTTTTTGAAAAGCTGGTATTCCTAACATTTTGCACCTCTGATGCAGTGTGAGGGATGAAGTCAAAATATGTATCTGTTGCCCAAGATATGTTTGATGATACTGTAGCCTATGGTGTCCTATTGCTGAATCAGCTCTTGCAAGAGGCTTGAGAATCTGTTACAAAGCTGGGAAACACACGGCTAATCCATAAAACCTTAAATATATGTAAAGCAATGTGCAAATGACACCTACTAACTGGAAATTGCTACAGATAAAAGAGATCTGGCAGCTGAATCACAAAAATATTATTCAGAGTAAATACTTACACCAAATTAATAGCCTAGAAACAGTTCCACCACTCAAACAGCCTTCAGAAGTATCAACTGATTTGAAAGAGTGGGTTGCTGTTAAAATAATAATGAAGCCAGTCTTGTCCTTTCTCCTTGGTATCCTCCAGGCTGTCTCTGGTGGGGTGTTTTGACTGCTGTGAGGATTTAAAAGGACTTTCTTATCGCTGATAAATATCAAAGCTGGTGAGAGTGCTGTGTGTGACTGAGGGTTTGCAACATGAGAACATTAAATACTGTTGCTGTACTTGATGCTGTAACAATTTCTGCTACTTTAGCAAAAAATATCCAGGAAAGGTCTCTAGTCCTTTCCCAGAGAGGAGTGGGCTTGTTAAAATGAATAACTAAGAACCTGACATGCTGTTGGTGTAATCCATTTGCATATTCAGCTAATGAGAATCTACTTGTTTCAGTTTTGGTGAGGTTTGTGTTGTCCTGCAAGTGTGATGTCTTCCTTGGCAGCTCAGGAACTGCTGCCTGCGCAGTGTGAGGGAGCTCCTTCCTTCTGTTCAAGCTGAAAGGATGCTTGAGAATTTAGGCTGGTGATGCAGGGCATAGCAGCTTTATGTGTACCACTCTGCTCCCCTGCCTGTATGGTGTTTGCTAGGCTTTGCTTCTCTGTTGAAAATAGTGAGGCTGTGGAGTGGTGTGTGGCTGCTGAAGGCTGTCTTTTGACAGTACAGTGGTGTTTCAGGTCTAAGGTATACTTGCAGAGGAGTCTAATCTACCTTCTGTATGTTAATAGCTAGAAAGCTTGGCAGTGGGTTGAACAAAAGCTGCTCCTATCATTCTGAAGAAAAAGTAGCAATAATGTTTGTTTAGTTTGTTGTTTTTTTTTTTTTTTAAGTTAAGGGCTTTTGGTGCTGTAATCGCAACAAAATTATCTCAGTTGTGCTTATTTTGTGTCTTTTTCAGTTTTGATAGAGAGCTGAGCTTGAAGCTGCCTAGTCTAGGCTGCTTTTGCTCTGAGAGCTGGTTTGCTGAAGGCTGGGTACCTGCACTGCCTTGCAGGGTGCACTGGGGACATGCCTTCAGTGTGTGATTTCCAGAGCACCGCTCCCTCCCATACAGCAGATATTCCTGGGTGCCTGTCATTGCTTCACAGGCTGTGGCTCAGGTATGCAACTTAGAGACTGGGCAGGAGACATAAAAGACTATTAGATAGTGCCTTCTGAATTTCATGCTCATAAGCACTGTGAAAGGCTACCAGGGTCTCACAGATTCATAAGAAAATTCTCTATTCCTCATGCATTTCTTCCATTATGTGTATCCAGTGCTCAGCATCTCTAAGGACCAAGTCTGTTCTTCTGAAATTATAGCTAAGTTAAACCCCCAAATTTCTTAGGCTGAAAACTTCATTATAACTATTTGACCTCATTATTTATTGAAGAACGCTGTCAAATCTTAAAAAGAAGAAAATAACCTGTCTTATACCTGTCAGAAGTAGGAGGGATACATCCTGGCACATCCATGGATGTGTGTAGCCCAGCTGCTGAGCTGTTGGCTCAGCTTCTCTCAAGGAGAGCTGAAGAGCCACATGGTGTCTCTGGGTGCTGGATTTTGGACTTGGACCTGTGTGTTTACACTCATGCAGAGTGGCAGCTCGCTATTGGATGTACATCTGAAGCACTGTGAGAGTGCAAGTCATTCCAGCAAGGGTCTGGCATGAATTACACGAGGTAAATTGGCTCCAGATAAGTCTGGTTTGGACTGTGGAACATGAAGAACTTGTGTGGTGTGCTAAAGCCTCCTGTTTCTTGCTTAGACCTTGCTTTTTTTGCAAGGAACTGCCATTGCAGTCACAGAAATACAGATCCAGAGTCTGGCAGGTTTAGGATGGCAAAATCCAACTGGATCAAGTTTGGCAAAATCCTACTGGATCACATTTTGCTACCAGCCTCTTGGGCTCATTACTTAGCTGGGATACAGGCAGTGGGCTCTAAGAGCTCTGTCAGATACTTCATTCAGCTGTAGCAAGTTGTCTTTAAGTGGCAGCAAGCATCTTGATTTTTAATACAAGCAGGCTGAGATTATGGAGGAGGTAAACATGGTATAGTTGTTTAAACCTCAGAATATGTTTTAAATAATTGATTTCCATGCATCTAAAGTAAAGATCAGTTATTCAAAACATATTTATATTTGCAAAAACCCCAAACCAAACAATATGACAAAATGAATACTTATAAATAATTTAAAACATATTTTGAGGCTTTTAATGTTGCAAAATATGTCTCCAACAGTGGTAAAACCTCAATAAAAATGATTTAACAATTCTTTGTATTTAAGACATAATTGTACCATTGAGTAGAAAAAAAAATTAGATTTAATAAAAAGTTTGACAATGTGGTAGATGAGCTAGCAAAGCCAGCCTTTAAACTGACACCTGTTTAGTGAAAAGGCATATGCAATTAAAAGTAAATGAGAAGAAACTGGTATTTATAAAGAATTCCTAATTATTGACCCAGTGTCAGGTGCAAAACAGTGCTTTATAATCTGATAAAGCTGTGTTGGGAAACTTCAGGCTTAACATGAGGAAGCTGAGGGGGTGGCCAGACACTACAATGGGCTTTTTAGAGAGTTGATTTGTGTCCCAAGCCTGTCAGTGATAAGGGGCATTTGCACAATGCTCTTAATGTGTGTTAATTTTTGTCCATTCCAACTGAATTTTCTGTATCAAAGGATAAATATTCAGTGAGGTTCTGCAGGCTGTTAAGATCAAGAAGTGCAAAGTGAAAATTGCTGGGGCTATCTAGAAGAGAAATTATCTAAACTGTTGAGGTTTTGACTGGTTGCATCCCATGGTCCCCTTGACCTGGGGAATTTTAGTTCTATTCCTGAATCTTCCCTACTGATGCAAACAAAAGGTGAGGTATAGATCTTGTTTTATGATACAAGAGGCAGTCTGGCTGCCTTTCCTTGGGCAGAGTTTCTACTGGCTTTGCTGGTTACTTCCTTGGAATAAAGACAGCAGAGCACGCACCAAAACAACATTTAGATACTAAAGAGTATCAGGACTTCAGTCTCACTTGTTATGTAATCAGGTTGCCTGCCTGTGATTTCCCTTCCTTTTGTAAAGTAGCTGTTATTTGGATTTCACTTCAGATACCAAAGTTCCCTTCCTACAGTAAAATCAGTTCTGGCAAAAGTAAAGACAGACACAGTAGTTCTGCAGCCTGTAGATCCTGAGCTGGCTTTGACTGTGTGCCCATCATATGTTATCATAATGCACTTGGCTTCTTTGTAAATAGCTGCTGATCTCAGTAAGTTGTAGGCTTGTCTGTGTGGAGTGTGTTTAATAACTGAGTTAGAGTGTGAATGAAATTGTGTTAGCTTTTCTCCATGTGTCTGTGTGGGTACTCTTGACCAGCTACCTTAATAAAGTTTGGGCTAATCCACATCCAGAGTTATTTAGCACATTAATAATCTGTTCTATGCTAACTTCTCCCATGCTTGGCAGGCTCATAAATCACCTGTGTCTCTCCTTTCTTTCATTCATCCCCATTACATAGGAAAGTGATTACACACTCAGTGTTTCTAAGTGTTCTCAGCTTGGTGTTCCTCAGTTGGAAGTTGACTGTTGCCTGTTGTGCTCCCTGTGAGATGATGGGGGTACCCATAAACATGTGAAACCCCTGGGTCTCTGCAGGGGAGCAGTTTAGGTGGGCATCCATCTCCCATACCATGGGGCAGAGTTTTGTGTGCCTTTATGGAAAGGGTAATGCAGCACAGAATGCTGTACATGGGTTCTTCCAGCTCTGAATTAGTCTCTTTTATCTGTCTCTGACCACAACAGATGTTGGCAGCCTTTCTATTCCATATCCTTAAGTCAGACTAAGAATATAAGTTCCGCTTAGAGAAGCCGTAAGGGAAAAATTTAACCCTTTCAGGAGGACTTTTACTGTTTTTTTCCCTTTAATGCTCTTGACTTAATTTAAAATAAAAATAAATGTGAGCAAATGTCCAGATTGACAGTGTTTGGGGCATCCTGAGATTATATTCCACAGAAGTTCTCATTGGTCTCTGCATTCTCAGTCAGCTCCCCTCTTACTGGGGACACAGGGTAAAAAGATCATTGTGATTGTCTCTAATGCAGTTTGCAAAACAATTTGCATGGAATGGTAGCAGTTCTGTAAAAGGCTTTTGAACATAATCTTCAGTATAGACACCAGAGACAGTACTGGCCATTTCTATGGAAAATTAGCCATCTGACCCTTCTCAAACAATCAATCAGTTGATTTGATTGCATTTATTATGCTCTGAAACATCCTTCAAAAAGTTTGAAGTACTTTACCTTTTCCCTGTAGGTGGAATTAACAAAAGCTTCACATGCCTAGATCCTCTTCAGGATAACCTTGGGCTGTTTGCTTTCATCTTAAAACAAATAAAAGCAAGCAAAAATAAATCTATAATTTAAAATAATTACAAATGTGCAGGTGTTTTATTCCTATGTTTTATTGGAAAACAAAAGCTCATCAGAGAGTCGTAATTAAAAGAAAGCACTATATATATATACTTATTTATGCCATAATAATTTGAGCAGGGCCCATTACATCTCCAAACAGACCTTGCAGAGTGTTCACTGCTGCTCTCCAAGATGACCAGCTGTCGGAAAGACCTTGGCAATGGCAGAACCAAGCCAGCATTCTTCTTCCCTGCTGCACTCGTGCCTCTCTACAGCCTGATGTGTAGCTAGTTACTTGTCTTCAAGGCAGAGGGATGTAAGGATCTAATTTTACTGACTGACATGGGCTGCAGAAGCATACACAGCTTGCTCATATCCTTTGTGGAGTTGGAAGCGGAGCCACCTTTTTTCTTTTTTCCTTTATTTTTTTTCCACCACACAGAGACGCCATCACATATGTTCAGAGGCTGATGAGCTGAAAAGATCTGGGAGCCACATGTGACCAGCAGAACGAGCATCAGCCTAGAGTAAAGTTTCAGTGGGAGATGACTTTTAGGAAAGTTCCCACAGCAATACCATGGTAGCATTTCTGTCCTTGCTCAGCCTGATTTCATTTATTCTGAGGCTACTTTACATGTCCCTGGCACCACAAAAATACCTTTAATCTGGCATAAGGAGCACTTGAGATCCCATCAGTGCTCTCTGGCATCACCAGAAGGGTGCCAAAGGGCTGTTTGTGTCAAGGTGGACCTGGACCACCGTGTTTATTGACACAGTAGCTTGTGCTGAGTCACAGTGCCTGCCCCACAGCCAGGGAAAGGAAGGGCTTGTTTTCATTAGGGGACACCAGTGCACTCTGGAGGCTACAGAGTACTGGGGTGGGTCACAGAAGCCTTTTTGGAATGCCAAAGTAGGAACATGTTATTGTGGTGAGTGATACAGTTGGAAGGCTGATACTTTTGATAATGCAGCGCAAGTCTATCCTTAAGGTTTCATCTCCCAAGTGTAGAAAGAAGAGTCTGGTCCCTCCTTTCCCAGGAGAATAGAAGCAAAAGGCCTCAGGAGACTGCACAAGGCAAGTGTCCAGCCAGTTCACTTGTGAAACTCTGGGCATTGCCTTTTTGAGAGGCCTGCAGGTCCCCTGCCCTCGGTTTGCCTCCAAATTAGTTGCCCCTTCAGAGAAGGGAGTGACAAAAGCAGACTGGAGGGAATGTAGAGGGAAGGTCATATTTCCCCCAGGTTAGAAGTTTTTGATGTCCTAGGTCAAGTTTTTTATCCAGATTTTAATGGACTTTTTGGGTGGGCAGGATGTATGGCAGGAGGAAGTGGTGGTTGGGGTGGCAGTGGGGTAAGGGCTAAGGGGAGGGCTGCTCTCAAGGGTTGGTGTTGTTCATCTTGCTGGGTGTAGGAGGTGGTGCTGTGGAAATGTCAACCTGCAGCTGCTGCCTTCCAGCACCCTGCTAGATGTGGGCAGGAGGAGGCAGGAACATAAGCAAGGTCACCCCTCAGTCCTTCCTGATGCTAAGAGGATGTAGTGAAGTCTGGAACTGAGAGGTTCTATCTCTGGCTGGCTCCTGTCTGAGAGAAGAGATCAGATTCCACTGAATACTTCTACTATCTATATATTTTATTTGTGAAACTTGTAATTTGGAGAAAATTGCAAGCTAAGAATTTCAGAGGCAGCCACCCCACCACTGTGAGACTGTTAAGACAGAGCTGGTCCCTGACCCTCTGAACTTGTTCCCAATTTATACTGGACTGTGTAATGACCCCCAGCACCACCTTCCTGGGTGTCCCTCTCCTCTAGTGCCAGGGTAGCACTAGGGGCCTCCAGCCAGCATAGTCCTGTGCTCACAATGAATATTTATTCATTCTCAGAGCAGGGTCTGAGGCTGAGTGCTTTATCCACTTTTAAGTAAGTGGTACCTGCTGAGGCCTTCTGCAGTTCTGTGCATCTGGCCCTTTTCTTCACTTGATTTTCCTCCAAGCACCAGCAAATGAAACATTTCATACTGAAAATGGCTTTGCCCAATGGCTTGCTTTCACTGTTATAAGAAAAATGAAAGTTTCAGAGGGATTGCAGTCAAGACCCTCCCCTGTCCTCCCTGACAAATCAACTATTCCTGTAATCCAAGTTCAATGTCAAATGTAAGGGACGTATTCTGAAATGTCTTACTGTGGTGAGGGCTTTGGAGCTTCTCCCAAGAGACTTTTCTTGCTGAGAGCTGTGCTCTCATGCTTAGTGTGTGATTTAAACAGCAACATATCCTGCAACTATAAAATAATGTTAAATTATTTTAGAGCATGTCAGGCCTGTTGGTAAATATTGCCTAATAATTGATTGTTGGAGTGTTTCTTAGTTGCTTGTGGTAATGTGGTCTTCCTCTGTGCAGGATTATTGGTCTTTTAAGTGGGATCCAACCACTTTCCTCAAAAGAGTGGAATAGTAGATTCAACTGAGAAACACTTTGAAATTGTTACCTAAGGCTGCCAGTGCTATAGAACCGAAGGGATAATATTCTTTCTCTCTTCTGCAAATTCACATGCACATGATTAATTGCATTATTTATCCATGACTAAATACTGTATAAAGCTCTATCTTTATCAATCTCCATTGCAATTTAGTAGTGATATATTTTTGAGATGCTGTGTATAGTCTCTAAGTGTTAATTTTCCTATTTCATTAATATGTACTTTTGGATATATGTTGAATTCTAATATACTGGAAGTCTAATAGCTATTCATTTTATGCTTGATAAACATATAATATTGATTGAAGAATATGGTGTAAAGATGGGATATGACCCAAATGGCACAACTGAGATCACTACAGTGACTTCCTGTGTTCTTACTCTGTGTTTGTGGGATGACTTTCATAAAAGATTCCTAAAAGCATCCAAAGTTTCTTCTACCTGCCCAAGAAAATAGAAAAGTCCCATTGACTCCAGGTTTGTTTACACTCCTGTGTGGGACATGCATGCTAAAGATTAGGTCTAAATAAAATGGATTAAATTCCAGAAGTGCAGGAGATGGTCTGGGAGACCTAAGATTGTAGGAGTATTCTCTAATAGTACCACTGAGATAGAGAAAAGGTGTATAAGAATGAATTAGATACTCAAAGTTCTCTTGTCTCTGTTAGTGCCACTCCTCTCTGTGGCCCAGTCCAGTGTAAACCCAGAGCTGACATAATTCTTCCAAATTTATTTTTTTATTATCTTTTACTAATTAGGGCCGGTGCATTTCTGTGAAGTAGGCTATGGTGTCAGGTAAACAGGCCATCAAGGCAGCTCTCCTCCAGAGGTCTGTGAACCTGGGAAAAGGCTGTCCTGTCATCCAAAAGGTAGAGATTGAAATTGGAAAAGTACCCATCCAAGTCATGTTAACTTCCTTGTGCACTTGTGCAGTGTTGGAAGAATATGGGGCTCAAGCTGCTGAGTACTTGGTTATCTGCCTGCAGGCTAATTTTGGGGCTGAAGAATTCTATTAATAATGGTGAATATTCACATGAGACATTGAGTCATGTTGCAATCACACATCATATTGCATCCTCTAAAAAGGCTGTGAGTGAAATACACAAAATCATATTTTCTGTTCTCTGGGTCACTTCTTCTGCCTTGGTCTTTTGAACCGAGTTTTCTTCTGAAATAATCCCTAAACTGTTTCTAACTCCTCATGGCAGCTAAACAGTTTCATGAACTCACTACTGAGATCCTTAAGAAAAAATCTGCACTAGTATACTCAGAGCAAGCTTTATTTTTTTTTAATCATGATCTTCAATGATAATGGACTTTGAAATGGTGTTTCAATTTGATGGGCTATTTTTCTTTTCTGCATAATATCCCTTTCTTGTCTGCGTATTTTTATTTTGAGATGTCTAATATTAAAATATATTTTGCCTCAAACAGTGACCACTGTTGCAGACAAATGTAGCTTTTCTGGTATTTGACTTTCAAGGAGTATTCAAGAATAGGGTGTAGAGAATCCCTGAGTCTGCCCATCTATGAACTTCAGCAACATTTGGCCATCTGAATCTGAAACAGAAATTTCATTCTGCCATGGTCATCCTTTCTTTCATCTCATGCCTTGAACATTGCCTCCACCTTGTTGAAAAAATAGGGTTGGAAGAGAAGAGTAATTCCCCTCTCCTGTTTCATTGCCATCTGATGTTTTGGCTGCAGATGGTGGCTGACTAATGATGAACATCCTGTTCCCTTATGCTGCAGGAAGTCCACACAGGAGAGGTAAGAGCACAGATGCAAGGGCAGCCTGCTGGGCTCCCCACCCTTCAGAATCTGCAAGTGGCAGCACTGTGCTGAGCTTCCAGAAAGTGGGAATGATGCAAGAGATTGCCATGAAACCCCTGATGCTTTGTGGGTAATTGGAATAGTGATGCACCTGACTGACTGTTTTTTAACTAATTGCTGCTGTTTTCTGAGGTTGGCCCTTTTAACCCATGGTCTGAAAATGTTATGGCTTTTTGGAGAAAAATAGGTTCTTTGTGACCATATCTCTGCTCAAATGTGATTATTCTACTGAACAAACATGTGTAAAAATATAGTAGATATTCTAAGCAGCACAACTGTTCAACCTGGAGAAGAAATCCCTGCAGATTTCAACTCCAAGTACTACTGTGCCTTGTCTGGGTGCAGGGAATAAAGAAAAAAGGAGGCTCTGAAATGCTAAGCTCAGCTGCAGCAAACTCACCAGCTTTTGCCTGAGAAGATATTGCTTCTTGAGCTATACAGTGAGCATGAGCTTTTTAGTATCCCTTGAGACAGGAAAGCTCTGAACTTTCCAAATAAATCCATCAATTAATCCAGTTCTGGAGTAATTGCAAGGGCCCTGAGCAGAGCCTGAAGTTGTCTGGGCTGGATATGCTGAACTACTCTTCACTCTTTTAGTCTGGGCATCTTGGAACCATCTGGGCATTGTGTGCAGTTTCAGGAATTCTGATCCTTGGAAGTGATAGAGCCTTAATGCATAGGTCAGGTCAGAAAAGGCACACAAAGATTATGCTCATCCTAGCACAAGGGTTGCTCATTAGCTAGCTGCCAGTTAATATTATTTAATGTATAGGAAAAGATACTAAATTTTCAGGCCAAGTCAATTCTGTTTTAATGCTCCGTGGAGTCCAGTGTTTGGCATAATAAACTTCATGTGGTAAATTACACTTACGTTTCTTGTCACTTGCTTTGCTTTTATAATTGCATCAATAAAGTCCCCAAAACTTATCTGTAAATCTTGAGGAAAAAACCCCTAAATATCTAGTGAAGAAATTGCAGCCTGAGTGAGTTCTTCTTTCTCCTACCTCCCCCTCCACTACAAATGCCTGATGTTCAAAAAAGAAAAAAAAATTTAAGGATAAACTGAAACTAGTTTTGGAAGCTATATGTCACAAGCAGGTAGATCCAAAAATAGGGTATATCTGCTATTAGTGATAGCTGTTCTAAGCCTCCCAAAGCAGGCTAAGAACTCCTTAGGGCTTCAAGGAGCAAGATGATGGATGTTAAAGTACTGTCATTTTATGGCATTTTTGAAAATAAGTGGCTATTTTTCTTGCCATTTGGTGCTACAGAGCAGTATTAATGGTAACTAATGCAGTGTAGGTTTAGACAAAAAGTAGTCACAGCAAAGCAATTTTAAATGTCTTTCTGACATTACCTGATATTGTAAATAAATAGGAACACATGATCACATGACCTGATTCATTGGCATGAGCACAGGGTACTCAGGCTGCCTTAAAGTAGCATTAAAGAAAAAGGTTGTCCAATGTCCACTCCCAAGTATTCTGTGTGTACTGCATTTCAGTGTTTTGCTAGATATTGTGCAGTTTTACAAGTGCAGTCTTTCTGGCAAGGTTCATCAAGAGTTAGACATTTTACAAGTATCTGGTGGTTTGTGATCCTTCCGTTCTATTAATTTTACTCGAGGTCACAGGGGAAGCATTGTTTCTATGCCTTGGGAAAAAGCTGTAAACCTCCTAGGAGGGTTGCTTTATAAAGTATTTGCAGCTGTTGATTTTTCTCCATCCCCCTTTTCTCCTGTTTTTTTGACACTTTCTTCAAAAGGTTAGTAATTCTTAAGAAATACTGTAATTCGATGATATATTTAGCTTGTGAGGTTAAATTTGGCAATCTTAACTTCAAGTAACTCCTTTCCCTACAAAGAGAGGAAAATAGAAGACTGATTAAAAGAAATAGGCAAAAATTTGCAAATAAGATTGTTGAGAAATCATGCCATTTTTGATTTAGAAAATATGGGTATTAAAACAAACAAATAGTGAAATAATCATTGTTGTGGGGCAGTTATTCTGTGAGAGTTGCAAAAATGAGGATAAGGGCCCACACTCAGGGGAGGGAAGGGGAGTAGAGACAGTGGATGTTCAGTTGTGAGTCAGGAAATAAATGATACTTCAGCATGTCTAATTGTCTAATGCTGCAGCGTGTATAAACTAGGGCAAGCTCTATATTACAGAAATTAAAAGCAAGCCAAGGCTGTCAACTATTTCTCTGAGTTCTGCTCCACTGCAGAGGAGTTGGCTTTGATGGGAGTTTTGTTTCCTGCCCTGCTTGCTGCTTGGCTCTCTCAGTATGGAAGCGGGGATGTCATCCAGTCAGTTTTGAAAGATGCAGTTGCACCAGCACGGTATTGCTGCGAAAGGCTTTGTTTGTAATTCTGTCTTTGAATTATCTCCAACAGTCCCTCTGCCTTGCCTTCAGAGATTTAGGTTGGCAAGTGCTCAGCATGGCTCTAAGTCATGTCTTTGGATGTGAACTGAGAGTCTCCCTGTGACCTTCCAAGCTGGCGTGGGGAGCGCTGCGCACGGGATGCGCTGAAGAGAGCAGGGCTTGTGCTGGAGCAGGGAGGCTTTGCATCAGCTGGCTCCAGGCACTGGAACTGCACTGGCTAGGAGCTTAATCTCCCTTGTGGTGAATGCAGAGACAGATTCCCTAAAGGAGATACTCAGGGAAGCTACACTAGAAGCCTAGCTCTTGCAAAATTTTGTTGAGTTTTGGAATTACAGCATCTGGAACAACCCTCCTAAATATATTAAGACATGAAAAACTCCTGTTTGTGAAACTACTGAAAGAGATGGGAGCTGGCACTGAGAAGAGAAATAGTGGAAGCTAATAAAATGTAAAAGATTGCAAATTGCAAATAATAGTTAGCTGGGGAACTTTTTTCCCTGTGTCACAAAATTCTGCTTTCCAAACTCACTGATATATCACAATAACTGCTCCTCAGTTGCCTCCATGGGCATTTATGTCTATTAATCATCACTGTCTTTTTCTTTTGAATCTATCTTTTAATCATCTTGTTAAAGATCTTAATTTAATCTGTATATTGTATTTGGTAGTTAAAGCTGGCTAATGAAGAGGTTAAACAGAACTAATTTCTGTGCAATGGGAAGGGCTAGATGCTTGTGTCCTACCATGTTTTCTTGGACTGGATCATTCAGAGTGGCTTTGTCCCAAGCTTTTCCTAGATTAGGGTGCTGTCAGCTGCACATGTGGTATGCTAGTGAGCCTCATGCATCTCAAGGACTGAACCTATTTTGGCTTCTGCCTTAACAAACTTTATTTAATTTTTTTCCATCTTAACTTAAACCTGTGCAAAAATTAATGTGAATTACCAAGGTACTTTATGTGAAAGGAAATTACTTTGTATGGCATCTACATATGGAATAGAAATAAAAGAAGCAAGCATTTTGGCAGCTTCACTTTAACTGGTGCTGAAGCTTGGAAACAGTAGTGTTTTCACATAGGCAGCCATTCTCACACAGGATGTCAAAATATCAGGTAAAGAATTTCATCTCTCAAAATCCAAAGTCAGGTTCTGATTTTGGATAACCTGCTGAAAACCAAGCAGTTGCTGTATATATCACTGTAAAAACCAGCACCTTGGAGAAACAGGAACACGGACACTTGCAGAGGAATTTGCAAGATCCTTATGCCTGAACCACTGCCTTTGCTCCCTGCTGCAATACAACTGAGTTTATCTGTGTTTTTAATCTTTATAGTGTCAGGCTCTTCTTGGTTCTCTTTAGGACTGGAAGTGTGAATGGGAAAATGCTGAAACCTTAACCCAAGGGGTTGCCTGGTTCAGGCTGAAGGCCCACCAGGCAGAGATTATTAAGCCATCAAATTGGAGAGTGTTTATCAGAAGTAAGCAGACTTCTGGACTGCTTGAAGTTGTTCTGTGAGGAGTTGAAGGTCACAGGTCAGATCTTTCATCAGCTTTCCCTGCAACAAGCTTTCAAAGGTGAGAGCCAGCACTTTGCAAACTGCCAACATAAACATCTCCTTTCATATAATGCTGGCAAGTGTCTGTGTATGCAGATTTATGCATATGTCTCCAATTACCAAAAACCCTTCCAGGGTCAGAGTAAAAAGAAAGCCACAAATCTGTGTTTTTAAACACTTCGATATAAACCCATGGATATCTCAGCACACATGAACTTTGGAGTTTGAAAACCTTATACTGCTTTGGATTTTGTCTGTAACACATCTCTAGTCAAGTTCAGTGTGCTCATGCCTTTTCGTAGTTATACAAGAAAATACCCAGAGACAGATTCTGTAACTAAAATCCTGATTACTGGGTAGATCAGCATGTGATGAGGCAAGAAATGGTGGCTAATATCTGATGTTATCTTGGAGAAAAGAGAGCCCTAAGCTTGAATTTGTTTAATGCTCATTTGGCTTCCCATATACAGTGATAATGATCATCTTTTGACAAGAACAGCTGTGATAATGGGCGAGCAGGAGCGTGGCTTGCTTTGGTTTGCCTTGCAGAGCATGACATTTAAAAGCAGGGAAAGGCATTTGTTTCAAACCTTTCAAGGAGCTCTTTCAGGGAGTCAAGCTTCACCTCCTCACTTTGGTGGCACTAGGTGCTTACAGAGCTGAGCAAGTGCGACCCAGCATCCCCACCTGGCTGCAGACACCTTCTCTGCTGCTGCTGAAGGACACCTCTGTAGCTGGCACTGGTTTCAGTACATATCTGCAAAAAATGTTGAACTATGTGTTTGACTTCTGGAGCAAGGGACTGGATTTAATGACCTAAAAAAACCATCTGAGAACAAGATATACTTCTATGTAGTCAGCGTTTCTCGTGTATTGGGAGCTTGGCAAAGAAAATGACCAAAATTACTTTATTCCCTCTGAAATTTCAGTGCTTCTGAAAATCACATCCATAGAGAGATGTAGTGAGACACTGACAAAGAATCCTTGCCTTTAATTAAATTGTAAGTAATTCTGGGTAGTGATTACAGTTATTTTAATTACTTCCTCTAAGTACAATACCACTGGCTCACACTGGAGCTCTTCAAAATACATCTCTTTACCTAGAAGGACAAATAGTGTGCTCTGATCAGTGAACTCCTGTGATTTGGAGATGCTGTAGTTAACAGGGATTAGTGTTTCTATGATTTTAAAGATTTAGCTGTCATCTTTCATTTACTTTTAAATCTCACTTTTCTTCTTTTTATCCTGAGGGCATTACAGAAGGAGTTTCTTGCTAAATTTATCTTGGAGTTCTGCAAACTGAGAAAAGAAAATTAAGAATACCCAGAGTTTTCAAGAGAGGTATAGAGATTATTCAAGCTTTATTGAGAGGGGGGGAAAAAAAGGCAAGAGAAGAATGAAGCAGATAAATAATTCTACCATGTAGATCAAGAGGGCATCCAATCTTGGAGAATGTTGTGTAGAGTGGAAAAAGTCATCCTGGTGCCTGTGGGGCTGTGGGTATGGCTCCTGTTGAGCAGTCCTCTGGCCATGTGTATGTATTCCCTGCTGTCCCAACTTTAGAACTGTGCAGGTCCCCTCCTGTCACACGAGCAAGGGCGTCTGCTCCTGCTCTTTGAACGAGATGACAGCGCTGTCAAATGAGCAGCACGTCTGGTGCCATGGGATGGAATGTGTTCTTCTAGGATGGATTCCCTGCTCTGAGGTGCCTGACAGTCCTTACAGTCTCTGCCTAGGGAATGACTGAGGTGGGACCCAGGGAATACCTCTAAGTGGGCAGCACACCTCTGGTCACATCAAAAGGAATGTGTCCTGCTGTAGACCCCGCAAATATAAGGGCCAGTATGTATCAACAAATTACCCACTTTGAATATAGCCTAGCCACTAAATTCAGTGTTTGTGCTAATGCTGCATTAATATTATTGTCTATTTTCTCCACGGAGAGAAAAATTTTAGTGCAAATTTACAAATGCAAAATAAAAATCTTTGCAAGAAACCAACCCCTCTGGAATGCCACGTGGACCTTGAGCCATTGATTACAACTGCAATACAGCCAATTTCTTATCCATTGGGATATCCATCTGTCAAATCTATGTCTCTCCAGTTTAGTGACAAGGATATCATGTGGGACAGGGACAAGATCTTAACCTCTATTTGACACCTCAAGTGGTAATTCCCTAACAGGAGGAACTGGAACTTTCTAGAGCTGGTTACAGGTAATGCAAGTATTACAAGGTGCCATGAAACATAGCAGATGGAGCAAAGTTTCCCAGAGAGAGAAGGAAGGGGTTTCTTCTTCAAAGAAAAGACTGACTTGTTGTGGAAGGGTCCCATTTCAGGTTGTATTAGCTCCTCTAATGCCCTGTGAGGTGTTGATTCAGTGAGTATGGTGTTGTCTCTGAGGATTGGTCACCAGTACTAATTCCTGCAAATTTTTTTCTCAGTGTCTGAAATTAAAGTAGTTTTTAAGTGCTCTGCTGGGTGACAATTGCTATAATCACTCGTTCTTCTAAGTTTCAAAAGTAGGGTATCTGTGCTTTCCTCCTGATACTTTCATACTTCCCAAGGGGTCTTTTAAAGAGCTTCTCAGAGGCTGTCTAATTGTCTTCATGTCATAATCTCCAAAACCATTTATTTATGAAAATAAATGTCATCCTAGCTTTTAATGCTTCCATATGTAGCCTTGCCTGTAAAATAACTGAACAGAAATCAAATACTACTTCCCACTTATGCAAAGTTTGTTTCTTATTAGAGCATTTCAAAAAGACATCTATTATGGTAATAATTTTAGCTATTCATATCAACTTTCTCTCAAAATTTGGGCTTCACTTCTTTCAAAGGCTTGCTTGAAACCTTTCTTCTAACCCCCCTCCAATTCTCATCTTTATTCCTTTTGATTTTTTTGTAATCTTTTTTTTTTTTTACCTTGCAAACCTTAACTGGTTCTGCCTTCTCATTTAGTTTCTTCCTCCTCCTCTATTTCCAATACAGATTATTCTTTGTCCTTGGAGCTTTGAGTGGTCCCATGTGAACACTCATCCGTTGTTACTGCTGCTTTGCTGACATGAGTGTTGCAGTGTGCAAAACAGGAGAGTCAGCAATGCTTGGACCTTGATTATGAGAAGACCCTCCCCCTGCTACTTAAAACCTCCCTTGCAAACACTGGAGGGGAGGGGAAACACATGGTGGAGCTGATATATTAATACACATACAATAACACCAATTGCCTGCAGGAGTAAAAAACCCTGAACACCTAACTTGAGAACAAAATTAATTTTAAAATGTAGGTCATATGCTAATACAGCTCCCAGTGTAACCTGTGTAGCACCACCAAGCATAACACAGGAATTGATTGTGCCTTGCTTCTCTTGCTTGTTCTTTTTGCCACTTTCTGCATGTTTACAACTAAATTAGCTGTCAGACTCAATGGCCACATTAAAGAGAGGATTTTTTCATCTAATGATCAATAAGAAAATGTTTTGCATAATTCTTATTGGGAGGGGGTGAGAATATTCCTCCTTCATTACTGATGAGTGAAGAGGGAAGAGTAAGGATTTGTCCCGTGATCCTGGTGAGCAGGCTGTGTTATTCTGCTGCTGCCCCACTTGTCCAGTGGTCTGCAGCAGCTGTGCCCAGATGTTCTGGCCAGGGGCACTGCTGGGCTGGACCTATTATCCAGAAGCTCGTTGTGCTTTATGGCCACTTTCTGTGTGGTGTGAACAGCCTTGGAGCACACGCAGAGCCTGACTGGATTTATACCCGTAGAGTAGACTCAGTAAAGCTGGACATCCTCTTTCCTGCCTGCCCTTTACAGTTGGATTGTTGGCTGACTGTTCAGCTCCAAAGGCATGGCTTTTCTACTGCTGTTGAGGTCCTGTCTCTGTCACATGGTTCGGACCTTGGTGAAGTTCTGGACGTTTCAACAAAGGCAGTCACGGATTTAGAGCTGCACAATAAAAGCTTATGAATGCCATATGCTGACTTGGGTTATTGAGCTGTTTACTGCATAATGATATTGTTTAATTCAGTACAGAGGGATGGGGAGAAATAGGCAATAGGAATAGATGCAGTGAGAGACAGTGCCAAAAGAAGAAAGAGGCAGAGCTCCTCAGGAACAAGCAAGCAAATACAGAAGGGGCATTTGAGAAGAAAATGCATCTCAAGACAGAGGGATGGCTGGCTCTTTGAACCCCTGGAGCAACTGTCTGGAAAAACACTGAATATCAGTGTCTGAGCAAACTGAGCTTACCCATGTTAGTGTCCAGAGGAAATGAGCATGTAGGCAGATAGTGGAAAAAATCAGCTCTGCAGAGCTGGGTGTACTTCACAGTGTGCATTAAAATGGTACTCAGTGGTGCCAATTGGTATCATAGGAGTTTTTATTTTTGTCTGTTTGGCTGTTTAAGAAAATATTTGTAAAAAATTTATTTGGTCTTTCTTTAATGGTCTTTTATTCTAAGACCATTTTAAAACATATTAATTTTCTAGCAAAAAGCTTAAGAAAATGTAAGTCAAGCAAGACATTGTTTCAGGCAAGTAAATTTATTTTTCCCTGCCTTTGCTTTTCACTTCAGTAATAAAAATAAGAGGATTTATGCAGAGCAAGATGTCTTGGATCTTCTAGCAAACAACCAGTCTGTACAGCTGTTAATAGTTGGTTGAGTACTTTAGAAGCTGCCTCCCCAAAAAGCTACCAGGCATTTTGTTTTAAAAAGACTGTCAGACTTGATCACTGGCTAGGTGTGGTCTGACTTTGATGGGAGAGCTGGGAGCTGGACTTGGTAAATGAGAGCAGAGGCTTTAATGAGTACTTTCAGCCAGTACAGCAAGTGCATCAGAATAATGCCTGTTGCCCATGCTGCCAGCACTGGGCTGCAAGCTGCTTGGCTACCTGGTATCCCAGGAGCTGTGGCTCCTGCTGTGCACATAAAATTTGGATTTCTTGGCAGACCTGTAGCAGCCCACCTTGATCTCCATGTGTTTGGATCTGGAGTAGCCTGGTATTGCTGCTAGTGTGGCAGAGCTGTGCTGGTGTAGGCACTGCTGAAAGCAGCAGGATTGGGAAATACTGCCCTGAACAGACAGAAGCAAGCCCCTTGGAAAAAGAGCAGAGAGGGGCAAAGAGCTTCCCAGAGTTATAACAAATTTCAATTGGAGGAAGGACTCCTTAAATTTTGTGATTCAAAGACTGCTAGCCATTTTGCTGGGCTGTTTCTAGTAGAGGTGAGCATGTGGCTCCTGGCATGGAGCACGTGAGCAGAGTGTGAGAGTTCTAGTATTTCATTTTTGCTACTGCAAAAAGCAGTTGTTGCACTTAATTTGTGAAAGTAGCTGGATAAGGAGGTGTTGAGAAATGGCTTAGGTGTTGGGCACCCAATCCTGGTGAACAAGCTGCTGTCCATTTAAGTGTCTGCTCAATTATGGTGGCGCCAGCTTGTCCTGTGTTTGTAACAGTGTGCCAGCATTTTTACAATAAACCTTCATTATCTGAATTTTATATTTGTCCATAAAATCTTGCTCTAGGCAGGTATGTGGTATATGAGATAGGAGGAAGGAAAATGCAAATACCCATTACCAGTGAAGTTATAAGCGGGCATCATGATTTGGAAGAAAATATTGTGACTTGGCCCTACCTAGTAGACTGGAAATGAAGGTATGCCTGCTATTGAGAAGAGCTGGGACTTGTGTTCTCCTGACTGAGTGGGAAGCTGAGGATCTTTCACCTTGCTGATGAGTGGGGGGCAGGCTGGTGTGATGCTCACATTGGCTGTGCTGGGCAGAAGGGCAGCTGGCAGGAGTACTCTGCAGACTTTGGTGTCAGCCCTCAGCTGGACTGTGCTTACCACATCTGCTGTGATACAGCCCTCTGACCAAGTCATTTCATGTCTCCACTGCATTGCCATACCCTCAGTTCTTGCCTGAGATGACATGACACATTTTCCATCCCCTTTAGCTTCTTTTGTCTTTCCCCTCTGCTTTTATCTTTTGTTTTTGAGTTTGGTTTTCTTTTTCCAAAGTAGGCAAAACAAGAATTGTTTTATGATGTTTCTCGGCATCACAAGAACTCACAAATGAGATATTCAACAAAGCAGAGTTACCAATTCCCACACATCTCTGTGTTTCTCTGTAGTTCTCTGCTCTCTTTCTTAAAAGCATGGCTTTATGTGCTCTCTCAAGAGAAAAAAAGTAATTCAGAACAAGGTCCTTCCCTGGTGGTCATCTCCTTGATTCTCTAGATTCTGTCTCAGCTGTCCAGGTGCTTCTGTAGTCCCCTAAACCCAGCTTTGACTGGCTTGTATCTGTTGGAGGGCTTGTTTGTTCACAGCACTCTGGTGACATGGACCCATTTATTTGACTAAGGATAGCCCAAATGAGGTGTAATGACTTGCTCAAAGGAGAGCAGCACAGCAGCACATGACTGTCATAAGGAAAAGGCAACTTTCCTTCTCTTCTGGGTTACTCATTGTTTTTAAGAATAGAAATCAGCAAGATATCTTTAAAAAGCACTAAATGTTGTGAGAATACCATCTCATACGTGAGTTTATAATCTCACCAGTTGTGTTTTCAGATTTTTACATGCAGTTTGAAAGTGCACTGTCAGGTTTGCTCACTCATTTCTTACACCTGCAAGCGTTCACATTTGTGTAAATCAGGTATTTAAATGTCAAAACCCCCAATACAATGATGTTTTTGGTTCATCTTCCCTGTGTTGAGGTAACTGCAGGGGCCTCTGGTTATTAAGTAATGGGAATTAGCAAGACAAATGTAAACATTTGTTCAAAGGGATTGTACTTGGAGACCTTAATTAGAGGGCATGAAGCCATTAAAGAGTAAAAGCGGCTGGCCTGGGGCTGGTGGGGAACACTGGCCTTCACAGCTATAAGCCCAGCCAGTTTCTCTCTGCCATTTTTTTTGTTTTTACAGAGACACAGCTGGGATATTCTGTTTTTTTTTTTCACAGGTGAGGCTCAGACTTTTTTTTACTTCATACTCTGATTACTTTATGTGATGTTTGCTTTCAGCTGTGTCCTAAAAATATATCCACGTGCTGCTTTCTGCTACCTTGTCTGGCTGGCACTGAGATTTGTGGAGATGTAAGTTCTGTAAAACTTTTTGCATTTCTTTGTTAAAACTCATGCAGGTAAATAAAAGCCTGGCAAAAGCCGTGGAAATTTTTAATTGCGTAGGAATAGCACTGAACCTCAGTGACTGGTGACTTCTCTATTTTAAAACTTGTGTCCTGAAGAATATCTTGCATGTGTTTTTCTTGACTTTAAAGAGCATAAAGAAAGGGAAAAGAAAAGTCTTATATTTTGCAGGCTGAAAAAAACCCAAGCCATAAACAGCAAAAATCTCCAAACAAAATTATAAAAAGCCTCCTCAAAACCCCTAAATAAATCCCAAATTAAATGAAGAAAACCTCTCTGCTGTTAGTATAAAACAATTCTTTATTTTACGAATGTTACTTTTGTGGTTATAAAGGATGTTTATTGGGCCTAGCTGGTCTAAAGTTTATATGGGGCTATGTTTTGGATCTTGGTCATTATACCAATTCTTTCTGCCTTGTGTTTTCCTCTGCTTTCTTGTTACAAGAATTATATCCAATGTCTCAAAGGCTATGATCTGGTTATTTAATTTATTTATTTAAGTAAAACACAAAAATCACTTCTATTGGGGGTTCCTATGGGATTAAGACTGAATCCTTCACTAGGGTATGACCAATGAAGCTGTTAGCCTGATCCCAAAAATTTACTATCTGGTACACAGTTGCAAGTCTAAGTGCTGGTGTGATGTTACTAACAATGCTACATGAATGCAGTCCCGGGGGGACTTTGTCTAAAGCACATAGTGGAATGAATTATAGCACATGACTGAATGGAATGAATTGGGTAAACCTTCTTTGATGGCAAAATGACTTCAAATGCATGCCTTCTTCCTGCCCCAAAACACATCTGGTGTGTTGACTATGATCCACACCCACACCCTGCAGGGCCATTTGTCCACCTTGTTGCTTGGAGTGGGAGTACTCCCTGCAAAGTTTCCTTTCAGGTGTCCTTGTGTGTTAGAGATTCACGAGGAAAATCCAGCAAGTTCTGGTCGAGACTTTGAAATGACAGGCAGATAGCTATTAGCATTAATCCTCTTTCTGTATTCTCCAAAGAGCTCCTTGACAAGGGTGTGTGCAGGACAGGAAGCACTTGACAGGATTCAGCTCCCACTCAAATCCCTACATTAAAAATGAAGAAAACAGAGACCCTTTCCATCATCATCCCTGACACCGGTGCAGACAGCCTGCCCTGGAAGGCAGTTGCTCCACTGGGATATGTGATGGGGGATGCTCTCCAGCATCTGTCTAAAAGGCCACCCAGTAGTTGTGTAGGTTTGAAGAGCAACAGGCACTGAAAATTTTGGTTAAGGCACAAGCCTGCATCCAAGAGCCCTGGAACAGCACCGAGATGAGCACTGTGTGGGGTCACGTGAGCTCTGTGACACCCAGCACTCCCACTCCTCTTCTTCCTTTGCCTGCGTGTGATGGGTGAGGTGCAGTGAGGAAGCTCTCCCACCACTGCTATAAAAGAAGGGTGATCCCCATCAGTCAGCTGGGCCCCACCAAGTCCCACAGGGTCCACCCAGAGCTGTTGGCTCCCTGAGGAAAGGGGAAGGGGGATCTCAGGGGAAGGGTCGTCTTCACTCGAGAGGTTCTTTGCCTTGGCCTGAGGGCAGTGTGGGTCAGTGTTATTTCTGGAGGACTGAATGGGTGCTTGTGCTGAGGTTCTGTAATGGGACCAGCAGTGAGGCTGTGCCTAGCAAGTAAGGGCCATAGAGCATTCCTGTAAGCAAAGCAGGCAGCCAGCTGGCTTGACCATGTGTGACCATCGAAGTGTTGTGCTTCCAAGGCTACCTGAGTCTCACATGCTGCACCTCACAGCTCTAGGAAGGGTTACTTTACCACTCAACCACAGCACCCCAAATCCTGGTGTGTTGAGTGAGGATTTACCTTGTTCTGGTTTTTGTCATAATGACCTTCAATTTGTTCTAAAGAAGCATAATGAAGTTATGAATTTTCTTTAATATATATATTGCTTATAATATCTATCTTTAATAGATAGAAAAAGAGAGAAGTTAACCTAATGGATTGGTTGTGGTGAAAATAACCAGTGTTGTACGTGTGTTACTGAGTGTACTGTGGACATGAGCAACAGGAGGAGTCTGATCATAGTTCAGCTCATGTCATATAAGCTACAAATTATAAACAAAATCAGAATTTGTCTCACTATGGCCTTCTTTGAATCCAAACTTCCTTGATCTACAGTTGTAGCTGATTTGCAGTTAGTCGGTGACTCTGTAGTTCCAAACTTTTCTGCCAAAACCCATCGGCCTTCCCCATGCAGATCTAAGCTTTTCTTTGGGAAGGAAATAATTTAGTTAATTTGCTGAATAAGTATGTGGTAGAGTTTTGTGGGTAAGCCTAAGGGAGAAGATTAAAATCACAAAACACATTTGAACATCAGCTGGCTGTATGAAATACAAGACAACAAAAGTCAAGACAATGACAACAGCAATCAAATAGTTGCCTTAAAAATCTGTAGCATTTTGCTACAAAACTGCATATTGATCAAGGTTTGGAAACACCTGTGTGTATGATGAGGTACCATGGCGTGTCCTATATGAAGATAATACAACAAATTAGCAACTGGAAGAGCATTAGTTTGTAGGAGTCTGAGGATGCTCTTCTCTCCTTTGCTGCCTAATGATCAGCCTAGCTATTGCACAGGTGAACTCTTAATATTTCATCACCTCAAGGAAATCTGCACTCAACATTTGCATTAAAGGATTATTTTAAAACAAATTCTGGCAATAACCATGTGATAAATCTCAGCTTTCCAAAAGGGTGATTGCTGTCTGCTTCTGACTGCCATTCTATCTGTCTTAGGACACTCAACATTGAGCATAGCTTGAAGTTTCAGAAACGAAAATTTGACTGCAAAGATTTCACCAGACCATGTAGCTTGGTTACTTGAGCAGGTTTCACCATCCCTTGCAGGAAATCCAAATCTGAGAAACAAGATTGGAAGAAAGAGGAGAGTTCAAGTTCTGCAGGGGGAAGGAATATTGTGGGACCACCCAATTCCTTACACTGCACAGGTTTAAAAAAAAAAAAAACAAAAAAAAAACCCCAAAGCTGAAACCTTTTCTGGATAGAAGCAACGAGTTACATTAATGTTACTTCATGTAAATCCAGTAAGTGGTTCTGACCATGAAGTGATCATCAGTATAGGAACAAGGCTGGAGTTTAAAGATCAAACAGGCAGGTCCCAGGAGCACAAAGATACATCGTGTTTTCATCTCATTGTGTTTTGGATGTGCTTCACGAATAGTGATGCAGTTTTATCACTGTAGATGGACACTATCAATCTGGCTTTACCTTCTTCATATTCCTAGACCCTTCTGTGAAATATCCTAATCTCAGTCTCAAGGATGCTACAAAAATCAAAAGCAATTTGTTTGGATGATCTAGAAAACTAGTCCTTCTAAGGAGAGAAACGAACTTGCCCTGCCTACAAAATTAAAGAGGTAAAGGAATTGGGGCTTTGAAGGGCTTCAAGAACAGGGTCTTCTGTATTTGGCCTGACTGGGGACATTCAACTCTCTGACAGACTGGAGGCATTCTTCATGTTATTCTAGTAGATAAGATTTGGATTTGCAATGTTTAGACCTGTTAAAACACGTATTGAGGTTGTGACCAAGACTTTTCTTGAAATTGCTAGCAATAACAATGCCTCTGCTTTTATAGGATCTGCTTGAAGCTAAACACTCAGATGTTGCTCTTCTTAATACTTGCAGGTATCTCAAGTTTATCATAAAAAAATCACAGGTAAAATGGAAAATAGCTAGAAGACATGGTTCTTGAGTGTTTCTTTCAGGGATCACAGAACTACTTCTCCTGTATGTGGTATTGCAATCTCTGTTCAAAGCAAGGCAAGCCCTTAAATCAGATTAGTTCATAGGTAATGTGGCCACCTCTCTAGCCCTCCTGAAAATTCAGGGCTCATGACATCACACTTTATGACAAAGGAGGACTGAAACCTTTCTTGGCTGGGGGGGGTGTCTTTTAAAGAATCTTATAGCTCCAGGAAAGGCCATAAGAAGCTTTAAGTGCAGGACTTGAGACAAAATAACTTTGCAGTACTATGTATTACATTCTACCTTGTGGTCCAAATGAGACAGGTATATTTCATCTGCCTGTGACAGAGAAGCTGAAACAAGGCACAGAAAAAGGCAGAGTCATGTTGTTCTGCTCAGGATCACAGTATGGGGACAGACCCCACTGTTCCTCACTCTGGCCCTCTTGCAATGGCTACTGAGCTCAAGGATCTGCTGTGCTTAGCTAAATGATGCTTATAGTTAACAGCTAGGAATCTCTTTGGGGTTTTATCTTGGTTCTGCTGGTGCTTATTGTGGTTTACACTATCAAGATTCAGAGTGCGTGCGAGTGGCATTTTGTAAGTGAAAGGTGTTTTCCATTTGCATTTCCATTTTGTTCATAGCCCTTGAATTAAGTCACCATGGAAAAATGCCAAATAATACACCCTTTTTTTGGCAAATAAATGTAAAAAACTTGATGCCTCAAGCATATTACATGCTTTGCAGGAAATTCCCAGCCTCTTACAACAAAGAGACAGCCAGGCACCGTATCAGCTCTTCAGAGCAGATCAAAATTGCAGTTACTTGCAGAGTTATGGAGCTGAATGTCAGAACTCGCCTCTTTGAGCACCACTTACATGCACCCCTTTCTAGGGGCCTGGTATCCAAGATGAATTCTGTGGCCATTGTTTGTCTTTAAGGGGCATCATTAAATGAACCAAATCTCCACTGCCATTTCAGAATGCTAAGAAGAAAAATGTGCATCTGTATTTGTCAGTTACCTCAAACTGGAGACCCCAAACATATAGCATGTTACCAAGGTACTAGTACATATTTTATTAGTAATAAGAGAGCTCCTTGTACTGGAATACCTGAATGTGTTTGGGGTGAACAGGTAACTTCCACTTCACAGCAAGGAATTTAGGAGATGGGCAGCCTGTTGTACAAGGATTATTTGACCTGTCTCTATATGGCATATGCTGATAAGCCTAACTGCATTTTGATGAAGAATGGCTTGTGTGGGATCAGACTGGTAAAGCAGAGCTGCCCAAGACAAAGGGCTGAGCCTAGAAGACACATTATGGATAAAGTCACTTGTGCTGCTGCAGAAGAATGTAAATTACCCAATCCATGTTCTCTTTTCATTACATCAGCCTCTACTGCTTGTTTTTGGCATGGCAGTAAAAACGTTTGGGAAACTGGGCTCCCATAGTGATACAGTTCAACACACAGCAAGGATTGAGCAGCTTGCTTATGTCCAACCTCACAAAACGTTGCTTGTCTCAATTCTCCTGATTTCCTGGGTATTGCAGTCTGAAGTGTGGGATTCTCCCTAGGGAGACACAAGGCCTTTGTGGTGTACCAAGACTGACCTCTTCTACACAGACTTCAAACAAAATTAAACTGCATGTTGGAACAGCTCTGATTCGACAGAAATCGAAAAAATTTCAGAGCCAAATCTGGACTTTGCAATTCAAGACCCTAGGATGACTTAAAACAATGGTTGTATTTGCACTGTGACTCACGCTTGGGGTGTGGGTGGATGACTCCCTAACTGTGACTGAAGAGCAAAGTAAAGCCAGGGGCAGGACTCCTAACCTCATCCTTGCATTTCATTCCCAGACAGCAAAATCCTGTTCAGAATACAAAGGGACCACTGGGCTTCAACTCCTGCCACAGCTGCAGACCCTACTGTGTATTGCCCTGGACCAGTGAGGCTCACCCCTGAATGCCACCTTTGTTTAATGCCAGCAAAAATTTTTGGATAAAGATGATCAAAGGGAAAACTTAATTTGAACATTCCACAGATCTCTCAAAACTAAATTCTGTAATTTTTTAATTGTTCTTATTTGCCTCTTGAATTACTAGAGTAAGTTTTTATTGTGTTATGGGTAAAGCAGGTGTCTGGAAACTGCAGAATGTTGTGGGGGTTTTTTCCCCAATCAAATGTTTTGTTCAAGATGGAATGACCTCATTTTGCTCTTTCTGTTCACCTGAACCTTATTTCATGTGGTTGGGCACTGAGGTACCACATGGTGATGCAGTAGTGCAAGTAACTTCCTCCTCCTTAGGATCTCAATGCTTTTCATTGTGTACTTGGATTACAATTCCTTGCTTCAGTTTACTTTTTCCCTGCCACAACTCTTTGAGTACCCTGGTAAAGTTTGGACTTTTGGCAGTTTCTGTAATGTAATATATAATTTTATTAGATAAATGTGGATATCCTACAGAGCCTAATGATATAAAGGAAGGCAACTGTGAAAGAGGTGCCAAGTCCAGTGTGTGAATATTAGTAGCTTTAATGACAGAGTAGAGTTCATGGTGGCAACCCTTTGTAAGAGTCCCCTGTCACTTAGACACAAAACCTCCCCACTCTGACAGCACAAAACTAACTTTGACTTCAGCAGAACCAGGATTTAAAGTTTTAGTTTCACGAAGGAGTTGAGAACTGAGTTACTGATATATTATCCATATGGTCAGAAATTTACATTTGTAGCTCGAAGACTTAATTGTGCAATGTGGAAAAAATGCTCAGGAAGGCTGTGAAAAACTTTTCCCTCACCTTTTATTCTCACTTATTTGATAGCCTGTGAAATACTGCCTCTGAGTTGTCCATCTAGGAATGCCTGGAAGTTTGAGCTGCCTTCAATTTAAAATTTGCAAAGCATTGTATGTCTCCAGAGTCAGATTTCGTTGTTACTTAGTATTTGTGTGGAGCCATAGGTGATTTGCATGGCCTCTGGCCCAAAGACATTGCAATCTAAATGAAACTCTACAATACAAGGTGCTTAGAGAGATAACAGCAAGCAAGGAAATGGAGGAGGAATCTACTGGACAGGTTTATGGACTGTTTGGGATACACCATTATACAGCATGTCAAAAACTTTGCATTTTTAAAAGTAGGGCAGTGATTAGCCTGCTATTATGTGGAACAGCGTTGTGGATTATGGAGCTATAGGAAATAGTCTTAAGGAAGGGGTTGCATGAAGCCTGTGGAAGCAGATCCATAATAATCAGACTGTGTGCTGCAGAAATAAATATCCTATTTGACTAGAAAGCCTAAGATTTCTTTCTGTATTGAAATGGGCAGTGCACTACTCAGGAGCATTTGAATCTAAAATGAGCATGTGAAGTACCTAATACACTTGGATTTTCTCTTCTGGTTGCTTTTGGATTTTCACTCCTAGTTGCTTTTGAATTAACTATTAGCTAAAAAAAAACCTTTATACTTTCTCCTGTTCCACAGGCTCGTACTCAAAATAAGTATTTCTGCTGGTTAAAAAAAGTGACCATTTTATTGGATATTTTTATTATTTGTTAAGTTTCCTTTACGATTTTGGGTTTCTGAAAAATTTTCTGATTTTTGAAAGACTTTTTTTTTTCCTCTGAACTATTTGCTTTTTTCCCCCCCTACATCAGCTCTAACTTTTGGTAGCAATTCCAGGCATTTGTTCTCCCATGCTTTTGGACTAATGTCCTTGAGAGTTCCAACCCCTCTAAATATTTTTCTAGAGGAAACTGCCAGTTTTACGTTCCTTGCTCAGTTAGAATATCAAGAATTAGCTGCACTGTACTGAGACTCTTAGTTGCAAGGCAAGATGAGTCTTTTAAATGCACACATGATGTTCAAATTTAATGTTTTGTGACTATCTGGAATTCATAAAATATCTTGATAATATAGAGACATAAATAAAAAAAAAAAAACATGTTCTTATTTTATCCAGCACGTGTCACACCTTGTAATCTTGAATGCTTACAAAGTATCAGTCTTCACACAGGGAAAGAACTTGGGTATTGTTAAATTTAAAAAAATTACCTTTTTAATCTGAAAAAGATGGTATATGTAGAAATAAACCAAGATAATTGGTATTAAAGATACTGCTCTAACCTGGGATTGACAATGTCCTGGCCAAATTACACTTATAAGCAGATCCAAAGAGATTTCCTGAAACACTGAGCATTTTAATTCTCTCACAGGTGACTGAGTTAACTCCTTCTCTGCTATTGACCTTTATTTGTTCTGACATCTTTTAATATGTCTCTTACTCCAGAGTGCTTAGATGTAGCATGACCTGTGATATTCCCAACAGTCTGACCTCCTAACAAGGGCATAATGCTCTGCAAGTGAAGTAGGAATTCAAGGCAGTTTATCTACCTTGTTCTTACATCTAGCCAAGGCTTTGATTTTTAACAGGAAATTGTGCTGGAAGAGGAATATCTCACCTACCAGTCATGTAAAAATTCAAAATGTGAGAAACTTCCTACTTTATTTTGATGACAAAAGCAAAGTTTATTGCTGATTTGCAATGGCAGCTTTCTGTTACCCCAAAGTATCAGCATAATACTCTGAAATAATTTTCTGGTTCAGGCAAGTTGGCTTTCCATTATTTACTGGATGATATCGCTATTCTTATTCACTGTTAAATCCAATTTGGGCTTCTGGGCCGAGGGTGCCAATTTTAACTAATCTGACACATTCATTTTACTGTATTGCAAAGTGTACTAAAAAAAGTATGCCCCTGGCCACCCTGGTAGTGCTGGACTCCCTCAGAGATCCTGCAGAACCAGGCTGGCTCTCCTGTGGGATGCAGCCCAGGGTAGGGGAAGGGAAAGGAGGGCAGAGGGAGGTGAAGACAGCCACGAAATAACTTCATGCCTTCTGTTTTCCAGCTGCTCCTGCCACTCTCCTGCCATCTCATGAGGCTTTGTGTCCCAGTGAGGTGGCCCAGAGTGGAATTTAAGGGCATGGACTGTGTTCCTTGTTTCTGCCCCTCCAGCCTGTGGTGTGTTTGTGCTGGGTCTTCACAGGGGCTTGCATGTGACAGCTTGTGGTTGTGCTGTGCGGGGCTCCTTCAAGGGAATCAGCAGCATCAAACACTGCACTGCTTGCCCTACCTGTGGGAAGAACTCAGTAATTTATAGCTAGGTTGGCAAAATTTAGAGGAAGTAACTAAAAATCCTGTCCTCTGATGTAGGTTTTTGTGAAGGGCACAGAGCAGCCAGCTTTGCTGTGTCTCTACTAGGTGTGTGGATGATCTGTGAGCTTGTCTTGCTCTCGTAACAAACCTTCAGGTTTTGGAGGGTGCAGTAAATTGCCAAGGGTCACTAAAATGTCATGGATTGCCTGTGTGCCTCTGCCTGTGAGGCCAGCAAGCTCTGTGGTGAGCTGCAGGTCGGATCACCAGCCCACCTCCATTGCTGCCCCTCAGCTGGGCTTTCTTCTGACAGAAAACAGGAGGTGTCAGGTGGGCAGTGCACTTGAGGCTCATCAGCATCCAAGAGAAAACGTGAATCTGAAGTGGGAAGTGCTCTTAGGATTCCCTGAGAGTAGCCAGACCCACTGAGACCAGTGTTTGGTCGACTTCATTATACCATCCTCAGCAGAGACTTGTAAATGTAGGAAGGAACCACTCACTGATTAGGGACCATGAAATATGAGCACAGCCGGGGGTTTTTCTCTTCCTACTGCTTCTGCTTGGAGCCAAAGCAACATTGTCCTAACTTATAATTTATGGCTGCTCTTTATAGCAACAAAAAAGTTTGGAAAGAAGCTTTCTGGCACCATTTGCTGAAGTACTCTTTCTCTTAACACAGCCAAATAATTCATAATTAGAAAGAATAGTGTACTTTACTCGCTCTGTTCTGGTTATATGGAAACTCATTAAGCACCATGCATCCAAGTGCACTGTTTTATGTAAACAAGACCTCTCAGAGAGATATAGATGTCTGATAAAGATGAAAAGAAAAACAGACTAATACCAGGCCACATTAATAATGGCCATGTCATGTTCTTAGAAAACAAAAGTCATCTGCTGTGCAATTATCGCACATTTCACAGCAGGATGGGGACAAGGTAAAGAACAGAGATGTATAAGGAAAGGCCAGTTATGGATTTTAGATCCAAATTATTTAGTTGCAGCTAGGTTTGAAACTTGGCATGATTTTTTTTCTGTGATGAAATGGGACAGTCTCTGTTGTGCTTCCAAGAGCTTGAGACTGGTATTTTGTGGCTGCTCTTTACTGAGACCTTCAGAATACAGTTGCAACTCATATTGAATTCATCTAACCTTCAGCATTTGAAGCTGACAGCGTTTTTCTTGTTATCTCTTGGTGAGGTTTAGGTTATTGATGCATTTAGCTGTGGCCTCTGCTGCTAATAATGTATTTAAACTAATTGGATGGTTCAAGCTTAAAACTGTTCCTCTGGCTGTGTCCCCTGGTGCTGTGTGGATGGTTTGAGCTCTCTGAATTAGTTTAGCTTTGTCCATAAGAGGCACAGGCTTTGACCACATGAGCCTCACAGCACTGCCATGTTCTCTGTGGTTTTTGGAGGGGGCAGCCTTCCAAGCTCAAATCAAAATTTGCTCTGCTCCCTTCAGCTTTTCTTTGCATGTACTCTGCTTCTTCCCTTTGGAATTCAGAAACCAGAAAAAGTGCATGAGGAAAATGCAAAAAGAAATGGCATGGGGAGGCTTTCAACACAGTTTTATGGAACTGAGTGAATGAGGTTCTCCCTATTGTAACGAGTCCTTGGGTTTGTTTAAATATTGAAAAAGAGAAGTCAGGCCCTCAAGCTCCACAACCTGTGTAGGATCATCCAACTTGCATAACTTGAAGTAGCAATGTTTCAGGACTGTAAACACCTCTATAATATATAGTTATGCACACAGACTTTAATATATAAAAATAGCTATACAATATAAAAACATACACATGTGAAGCTGCACCTAATAAACAGTATGCTGTTTTCTAGTAAAAAGCAGGGGCTTGGGCTTGACCAGTGTGAAAAGATATAGCATGTAACTTGTAACTTCCACCATATGATTTGCTCCTTTCCAAAGTAAGCTGAATTTAACTTAAAATATGTCATTAACAGCAGCTTGCACTAGCCACGTTAAGGCCAGGCACTTCCACTGAGACTAGATAAACATGCCACAAGTATAATTGCTTACATTTGAACTGAGATATTACAAGCACAGTTTACATAAATATTTGTACTAGTGTACTTTTATGAACTGAGCCATCTTAACTTCTTCCACAAATAATCATATAAACTCAATAAACTCTAGGCTGCAATGCCATGCCTTTCACTGGCAACAGTGCTCCTGTGGAGCATAATAGGCCTGATAACCACCAGTGCTGAAGGAAATGCTTCTGCCTCTTTGAGTCTCTATAAAATCAAACTCTCCAACATGTTTTCTGAACAAACTGCTATTTTCTTTCTTTGTTCCCTTTTCCACACACTCAGTGGCTAATGCTATGTGTTCATGATCAAGAGCTCCCAGACCTCAGACTTTGTGGTCACAACATTTCTTCAAAATGATAATAAAACCTCATAGGGCAATAGGGTGTTAAAATAAAGGCTGGATGAATATGAACATAATTGATATAGTCTGGCCTTTTATTATAAATTACCTGTTCTTCAAAGTAATTTGGTCAATTTAGTTGAAGAGGGTTTTTTTTATTATTATTTTATTCTGAAGGAATGGCCTGAAGTTGTGGCAGGGGAGGTTTAGGTTGGATATTAGAAAAAGCACCCAGAGGGTGGTTGGGCACTGGAACAGGCTGCTCAGGGAAATGGTCACAGCACAAAGCCTGAAGAGCTCAAGATGAACTTGGGCAATGGTCTCAGGCACATGGTGTGATTCTTGAGGATGATCCTGCGCAGGATGATCCTGTGCCAGGAGTTGGAATCAGTGATCCTTGTGGGACCCTTCCAACTCTGCATGTTATTTTTGGTTCTGTGATTCTTCATATGGTTGTTCAGCTCTTTTTCTACCTGGTGGTGTCTAGAAATGACCACAGTGCTCCTGTCTACAGAAATATCTTCTGTTGAAGGTACTTACCACACTTTCTACATCTCTGTGGTCAGAGGCTAATGGTCACAGAAGTGACAAATGATTCTCAAAAAAACTGAAGAAGTGTCTGCTTATGCCCTGGAGCCAGAACGGTCCAAGTTCCTGGAAAAAAAAATTCAATTTCAAGGAGTCTTCCCTCAAAGAGTTTGAGTCTCAGAATAAGTATTTACAAGACCTGCCCTGCAATCCAATTGGGAATTGGAATCATAGCACAAGGTCTATCTGCATCCTATGTATTTTCTGCTACTGAAGATGCATAAGCAATAGATTCTCAGCTCTTACACAAATGCTTCAATAAAAAACCAGCAGTTCTCCAGTGCTGCCTCTGAAGGACACTCAAGGAGAGAGCTGAGATACTGCTGGGGGGTTAACTCAAATGGCTTGAGCAGTGATAAGATAATATTTGCCAGATAGAAAAGTACTGTGCTGGTGCTGTTTTTCTTCTACTCCTCTCCCTATATTTCTGTCATTATGCTGGTTGATCATCAATGACATACAGTTTTTGGCATAAGCTTGAGAAGTTGGATCCTGAGGATGTCTTTTTTATTGAATATCTGTGACTCAGATTTTTTTGCAGGGCGGAAATCTACTGATGAATTAGACACAACAAAGAATTACAGACTATGGGTACTGTTATTTCAATGCAATGCTATTATGGAACATAATACTAAAAGCATAATTTTATCCTGTTGAATACTTGCAGACATAGGTAGGTTACTGGAAAGACTGTGAATTAAGTACCAAAGTGGTCAAATTGAAACTGAAACCCTCAAAAGTGGATTGGTGTTGTGGTTTTGTTTATTGTTTGCAAAGATTGGGGTTGCTTAAAGTAACCAAAGTGCCAACGTTTTCTAATGGAAGAATTGAAATGGGCCAAGTGCCCTTCATAAGTGTCTCCAGGGGATTTATTTCAATCACAAATCAAACATAACTAAATGTAAGAAATGCTGCATGCTTGTAAGATCCAACCACAATGGAGTTAACAATGAATTGATTTTATGCCAAACTGTGTTACGTCCCAAACCAGCAGCAGAATTCAAACCCACTGCTACACTGGGAGACAATGCAGCTGCCTGAATAGGATTCTTCCTCCCTCCATGGTTGCAGCATAGTGTATGTTTTGGAAGACAGGGGCTCTATTTTGCCAAAGAAAATGTCATTTTTCCGTGCAAGTTTAAAGGCCAGAAAAATCAATTAAGAAAGAAGAGCAAACAGGTCAGGCACTGGCAGCAGAATGGCCTTTTGTGCATACTGGAAAGTACCTGGCACAGATCAGATCAGCAGAAATGCACTGGTGGCAGCTTTTAGGGTAGCCCTTGTCCCCTATCCCAGCTGCTCTCCTCCCTGTTCTGTTGAACAGTGTCTTGTAAAATAACTGGCTTTTCTGTCCAGTGTGGTGAAATCCAAACACTGCTGCACGTTTGACAGGTATGTTGCTGCTAATCTTACAGATTCAAAAGTGGGAAAAGTGAAAGCAGAGGATAATTGGTCAATTTGTAGCCAGGAGGTGGTACTTGTTTGAGATACATGCAGATTGTGCTTTTCTCTATCAGTGCAAAAATCCCAACAAATGATCTGAAGGAGCAGCCAGCACTGGGGTGAGGATGCCTGTGTGTGTGTGGTGTGTGCCTGGTAGGGCTTTTTTCACCCGCTCCTGCAAAGCACAGGCCTTAATGAGTTCCAGGGGGACAGTGGCTTGTCAATCACAATATACTTTTCAAGTAATAGTCATCTCTGCCCCATCACAGAACCACAAGGCATGAAATAATTAGAAAGCCCAGAGTAACTGCTCTGTTTTACAAGAGCAAAATCCTTGTGTGGATCATTTACATAAACTTGTCACTTCCCATTACGGTTCTAATGCAAGCTGGGTAATAACCATGGGACCAGGAGAGGGGAGGTCAAGGTATGATGCTCCTCCATGTTTGAAGCACAAGGTACGCATGTGCCCAGCTTTCCATCCCCCACTGAATTAATGTAAAGTATCTTTTATTTTCCATTAAATAAGAACTATTCATGCTGCTATGGTAGCAGACCATGTGCAGCCTTCTCTTCTTAAGAGAGAAAAAAGGCTTTTGCGTCAAGCCATTGTTAGGGGAGAATTCACTTTGAGGAGCATTTCAAAGCTGATCCGATTGGGGAAGGAATAATGTTAAATATTTGGTATGAAATATTTATAAGATGCACACACGAACATCTGACAAAGTAGCCTGGAAAATACACACTCTCATCTTTGACAATTTTAGCTGTTTCCCCCTGAATGAGAGGGTGGGGAAGAGGTGTGTGCAGCGGGAGAATTGTGTGTGTGTATAAATACATCCAAAGCCTCGCACACAAGCACACACTCGGGGCAGACACACTCGCCCAGGAACGCCTGAATGGGTTGATGGGATTTAGGGCAATCTGCATCTGAATGCTGCTCTCCAAAGATGGTGGCAATCAGGGCTTGCTGAAGTCTGTTTGAATCATTGTAAAGGAGGAAGCTCTGCCTAATGCCTATCACGAGGGGCATCTGTAGAGTGATGGAGGTGATGGCTGTTGCTGCTGCTGTTTTCCAGCAACCATTTTGTTGGTGTTCTTCTCAACTGTTGTCAGGCACATTTTCATCACACGGAAACCAGGCTCTGCTTTTCACACAGATTGACTTTCCCTACATGCACCCCTGCATGGCTTGTTTCATTTCACTTTTATTTTAAAAAATGAGTGCAATTAAAGATGTGCAAAGAGCAGTTTTACTTATAGGCAACCAGAATTGTTGGGATTTTTATACATTTTCATCTCTTTCAGATAAAACAAGGCAAATGGTTTTTTTGTTTTTTTTTTCCCAAGGGTCTGGAAAGGTTTCAGAAAAATGGGTTATCACCTCATTCTGAGTCCTTATGACAAGGGATAAAGAGAGAATGTAATGGCTCACTCCTTATGGCAGTCACAGTGAAATGCACAGGGATGGCATATATTAAACAACCAGGATAAAGGAAACCATGTGATCTGCTCTCCTTGTAAGGGGATCTAATAGCTCTCTTTGAGAAACCTTATTTCCTTTTCCTTTTTTTTTTTCTGCCTTGTCTCTTCTTTGCCTACCCCACTTGTATCAGCTACAGGATGTTATTCTCTGGTGTAAATGCCTGCTTGGTTTAGGTGGTAAACAGGTTAGAACAAGACCTTTGTGTCTGTAAATATGCTTTTTACACATCAGTGCTAAACATATATTAATAGCAATGCTCCTAATGAACTAAAAGGCCGTATATATTTCTCTTCCTACAGGCTTGGGGATTCACTCTCCCTTTAAAAATTGCTAGATCAAATGGTCTGGGCAGGCTCCATGCATTGTACAACATGTTTTTATGTGAGCAGGCAGCTCAATAGCAAGGCAGCATCGTTTGCCCTCATCTGCCAGCTTTTGTCTTTGAGTGGAAGTGTGGGGCCTGGTGAGAGGTAGGATATGAACTGTGTCCAGACTCTGTTCCTTATCTCTGAGATCACCAAGAGGGAGGGCATTGTTGATGGATTTAAATCAGCTTTTTCTCCCCTTGTGCACAACAAAAGTCTAAATCCCTTTTCAGGCCAGATTGCTCCATTTCGCTGCATGGGCTAGGCAGATTGGAAACATGTTTGTCACTCAGCTTTTCTCCCAACCTAATCAGTAGACACTGGGGTGGTGGGATTTTGGTGCTCAGTGTATCACCCTTTAATCTATGGAGTTGGCCTTTAAAAGCTGCTGATGCTGTTGCTGCTATGTATGAGCTGCTGCTGTCTTTCATTTCTGAAGACAGATATAAAAATAATGTTAACCACGAGCATAAGCAGAGGGTTTAGCAGGGATTTGAATCTAAAATGTGATACTTAACACTGACCAACTTGATTTGGTCCAGCAGAGCAGAACCCCTTATTCTGGTATAATAAAGTGTGTTGTATATGGAGATGATGGTAGTGGGATTTACTGTGTCTGTATTTTAGTTCTGCTGCTGAATGGGCCTAAACGGTGAGTAACCATGGGCCACAGGAAGATATGGTTGGAAAAAAATGGTTTGGCACATTTGTCTTTTGGTTTCAAAGGTTTCTGTGATAAACCCACAAGCTCACTGGTGTCTTTGCACTTCTGAGGTCCATGGCATGCCATCCTCATCTGTGCCTGGTACCTCAGTCTTAGAGGGACAGATTGTCACAAGAAGCAGGTTTGAAGAAGCAGGCCAGCTCTGGTGAGTTTGCAAAGGTCAGAAGGATGCTGAGAGGGAGAGTTAGGTGATAGGTGTGATGAAGGATGTTAAAAGCACTGAAAGAATGTAGGCTCTCAGGGCAGAGCTGCAGCTCTGTTTGCACACAAACAAGTCTGTATCTGCTTGCACACACATAGCTGCTTGTTTTGCTAAGCACAGCCTGAATCAGATATCAACTGAGGTCTCTAGACAAATGCAAGATAACTCCTTCCAGGAAAGATATAATTCATTGACTAGGTATGAAATGACATTTCTAGTTCTTTTTCTGCCCCTGAAATACCCTGCATGGGCTACCTTGCATCCTCTTGAGCCACATTTGCACTCTTCTGTGGTGCTGTAAGGTGCAGGTAGCATGCAGAATGGCATCTACCAGCCCCATGCAAGGCCTTGTTTGCAATGCCATGAGAAGCTGGGTACAGAAGGAATGTGGAACTGGGCATTTGTGAAGCAGGGATGGTTCAACAATTCAGCCCAAATGTTCAAACAACATTTTGCTGTGAGGATAGGCTGGCTGGGTTTCTCAAGAACCCATGTTGTTCATTGATAGATGGGGAGAAAGTCTTGCTCCTGCCAGTCTGGCATCCCAGATTCCCAACAGCTTGTCCCTGGAGGTGTCAGGTCCCTGCCTGGAGGTCTGAGCAACCTGAAAAAATAAGAAAATTTTCATTTCTTCTTTCTCTTTTCATCATTTAAAATACAAAAGAGTTTTTGAATGGAAATTCCATTTTCAGCAAGCTTGAGTTCTTTCTTTCTAGTGGTTGTGAACTATGCCAATTGTTTTAAGTGCTGAATAACTCAGTTTAGTTTTGGCTACCCAAGGACAGCAAGAAAAATACCAGTCTTCTTTCCGAAACCCTCCTTTGTTTTGGGGAAAGAACAATAATTTTTCAAGACTTTCCAGATTCTCTTTATCCCTAGTAGAGGAGAAGGAGCATAAAACAAGGCATAAAAAGGCAAATTTCCCCAGATGTTTCTACTGGTACTGATTGTCCCAGCACTTACTCCTTCCTGATTTAATAACTGGGAATGTTTTTAGCAACTTCCAGTATTCAAGTACAAAATTTCTAATGAGATGGGCAATGTCAATATCTACAGTAAGAACCTGTGGCCTCACCATGAATTAGTGATGATCTTTCTGAAGATGCCATTCCAGTGAGTAGCTCTAGAAGTGGGAGCTGAGGAACTTGATCTTAAAGGCCTTTTCCAGGCTAGAAGATTTTATGATTTCCATGTCTTGCTGGATGGGTCAGTAGCAGAGAATAATTGAGGTAGTCCCTAGGTAGGGTCTCTGAAGAGATGAGAGGCTGTGATGACTGTGCTAACAATGAGAGGAAAAATGTGAAGAGGCATAACCCATGTCTCTAGAAAAAAGAAACTTTCCTTTTGAACACAGGCTAGTTAATGGTGTAAATCCAGTTGGTTGGTGGGAGAGATTTTAAAACACTTCCCTGGTGAAACAAGTGTAAGCAGTTCCATACAAGGACTGGGTGATAATGAGAGTCTGATTCCAGCAGTGGGAAGCAGGTGGGCTCCTAGCTGATCTCTCTCTTTTAAAGAAACATGCAGATATGTGTTTATATATATTTATAGCCAATTAATTAAACAAAATTCCTTACAAGCTGAGACTGCACAACTCAAGACTCAATCAAGAACTACTTTTTTTTTTTTCCCAATTCCCATGCTCAAACAGAAGTCCCTAAGAAAGGAGGGCTGGATATTCCACACAGAAAAGTGTTAGCTTTTCAAACAGATTGTTTACAGAAGGTTTTAGTTAAATCATCTAGTTAATTAACAAAAATTTAGTCTCTGCCTATGCTATTTCCATCTGGGTTGGCAATTAAATGGGGAAAAATTAGAGAAGAAATTCAGCTCAGGTTAACTGCAAGTTTTAACAAAACTTTTACTTCTGCAGAATAATTGGTGTTTTTTCTTTCAACTAGGATGTAAGTGGGTTTTTCTTATTCAGGACAAAACAGTGTCAAATGTAACATTTTGTTTAATGGCCCTTTAAAGAAGAGGAAATGACAAAGTAAATGCAATCCCTTTCATCCAAGAAACTTGGTAATTAGGACCCTTGATTTGTGTGTGGGAGGCCAGGATCACATTTTTCCTCACCTTGAGGACATTTGAATTGATCTCTCTCCTCCACCTAAACAATGCCCTTATATGTGAGTGATAAGTTCTTAACTCCCCTTATTGCTGTAATTTTATTGGGAAAATACTTAAAATATTTTGGAGGCCACGGAGAGAGTAATTTTGAGGCTTAGTGCACTCACCTGGGAGGAATAAGCTCTGTGCTCCTGGCTGTGTTATAGCAACTACTTAATTTAAGAGTGTAAATATCTCCTGGAGCAGGGACAGCAATGCTTTTTTATTTTTCTTCACCATGACTCACCTAACTTTTTAGTGCTGAAGATGTTTTGGGCCCTGGAGAGGGTTTTGTTCTATGTAAAACATACAGGCTGAGCAGGAGAGACTGTGTGTGAGCCCAGGCAGGCAGCCTGGCAGGCAGGTTAATACCTGCAGACTCTGGCTCAAACACTGTCCAGGCAAAGCAGAGATGGTACCCAGGTCAGAGTAGTGCCTGAGTGACAGCTCTGCAGCTACCCTGGATGACTTACAAATGTAACAACAACTTTTTCTTCCTCTTTTTTTTTGTTTTTTTTTTTTTTTTTTTCACTAGACAAAGCTAAAAATATTGGCCTGATGTTAAAAATAGCTGTGGGAAGACAAGAAACCACACTCAGCTGAAAAAAACCTCTGCCCGGTTCTTTTTTTGACATCCTAGTCACAACTGCAATTTGGAAAAGATAACTAATAGTTACCTTGATGGCTTGGCTGTGTGCTTAAGAAAGGAAAACTGAACTTCAGTAAGACCCTGGCCTTCCTGTCAGATGAGACAGTGTGTGAAAAAACATTGGGACTATAAAATGAATATAGAAGGTAAAAGGTCAATGACCTTTCCACTTACAGGAGGACATCTGTATTTATTTCCCTTGTTTCTTGTGTTTGGGGCTGAATCTTGGGGCACAGCTAGAAGAGTCAGTGCAAGTAGCATGATATTAGCAGTGAAAGCATTTTTAATCAGAGGTGTATTTCAGAGATAGTACCAAGAGATTTACAGTTTCCTTTCCCTTGAAGTGTGAAGGGAAGGAGAGACAAAACACCTGAATTGTGGGAAGAGCAGTCCTGAGTGGTCAAAGGGATTATCTAGATGAAAAGGGCTTTCTTGCAACTTTAAACTGGTTTTTTCCTTTTCTTGCCTTCTTAGTCTCCTTGAATGAAAAACAGTGAGTCAGATCAGTTTTATAATTTTTCCCTGCTTTTGCACTCTAAGACTTTCTTCTGCTCTCGTGTTAGTGCTTACCCTGCTTTCTTCCAAAGCACGAGTCCTTTCCAGAGTGACTGCAATCAAAAGATTCCCTAGCTGAGAAGGATGCCAAAATAAACTGCTTGAGGTCCCACCTCCCAAGACTTTCAGGAATCCTAGCAGAGACTGATGAGTTAGATTTGGCACCAATTTCGTATTTTAAATATATTATTTTTCCCCTCTAGGTCATGGATATTTTGACAGATGTGTTCAGAGATTTGCAAAAATTAAGGGAATGACAAGGTTAGCTTTGTGTTGTATAAGTGACCAAAAGAACCCAGTCACTGCCCCACCAAGTGAGGAAGCCATCAGGGCCCAGCTGTTCTAGGCTGTGATGGAGTTTTTCTTCTTTCTGGTAGTAACAGGCTCTGTTCAGCGGAGGTGTTAAGACCCTTATGGCCTGAATTCCTGCCAGTGCCATTCCTTTACAACAACTCATTATACCTTTGTATTCCCTGAGTTGCTAAAGCGTTTGCTAAGGCCTCATGAGAGACTGAACCCGGCATCTGGCACCACCTGTGAAAATCCCACTTGTAATGGCTTCACCTCTGCACTTCTGCTGGCAGCAGAGCACTTTTCCTAAGCAGAGGTGTGATAGCCACTGCTGTGGCTCCAGAGAAGGAAAGCCTTTTAATCGAAGTGTTACACCTGAATGACTGTTATCCCCGCAGGAAAAAGAAATAAAACCCCTCTCACGGGACCAACAAATAACCCACGAGTCTTTCTACAGAGGAGCAGCAAGAAAAGCTTGTCACCTTGTCTTGTTTGGCTTGGCAGAGCCAGAGTGCTCGTGAGAGGTGAAGCTGCTGGAACTTGCCTGCCCTGCTCCCAGAGCCACGCAGGCCCCGCTGCCAAAAGCGCTCTTCCGTCGCGGCAGCGCGGCAGGTGAGCGTCTGCCAAATGACAAAACACAAACCTCCTAACGAGCAGCTGAGGGCAGGGTGGGGATTCCAGATAGAGACAAATCTATGTCCCTCAGGAGATCTGGTGCAAACCGATCAGTATAAGAAGTATTTCACTGCTAATTAAGTTTTGATCCTTTGGCTTCACTTAAAACAGTTTGAGAGTATATCAAGTTGGAGAGCAGGTGCTGACTGGCTTGAAAGCAGTGGTCCATCAAATCAGGTAAGGGTTTTATATTCAGAAACTCCCCTAGAAGGGAGACTGTAACTTGCTAAGTGATAGATATACTCAGACCCTTTCAAGTGTAATGCATTATTGACAGAGTTATAATGCTTGTGACTTTTATTCCCCCAAATGCTTGCAAAATTCCCCTCTGCTCTGAAAGAGCCTCTGTCTCATGTTCTGTCCTCTTCATTTGTGTGTATGGAATGAATGCCGAAGGAGATATATAGCCAGGTGCAGCTTGGAAATCCCAGGAGTTGCTTCTGGTCTTCCTGCCTTGATGTGGAATCCAAATTCAAAGAGGAAAGTCTGATTTTAGAGGACATGTCACCTCTGTTCCATTGTCTTCAAAAATTCCAAAGGCCAACCTTCTTCCAACAGAAGAAGGTTGGGTGCACAGTATGTCTTCTCCCCAGGTGCCAGAATATTTAGAGAAGTGATCACCTTTTATTAGCAGCTCTTAGGTGTTCTTGACTGACCAGAATAAAGCAAGGCCCAGCAAACGTGCAAGTGAAAAATAATTAGCTGCGTATGCAGGGAGGAACTGAGAGAGAGGTCATTAAAAATTTGGGTTATGTTTTCCTGTATCTGAAAGACTTCCTAATGATCTCCATGCTACAGAGAACAACAAAGCAGATTAGAATAAATAAAAGCTGTATCGTGCCTTCCTACTGATACAACTGCCTGAGGACTGAATACAGAATGGTTCATATTTACAGCAGGTTGCAGTATGACCAGCTCCAATTGTTCCAAATTATAAGTTGCCTTACAAACATNTTTTTTTTTTTTTTTTAATATTTGCTCTCTGAAATTTGGGTCTCTAATGCTCACTTTTTAAGAAAAAGAAAATTTTTCTCCATCATAGTACTTAATTTCTGGGGCCAAAAGGATTCTTCACCCACCTCATCAATTGAGTGAAGGGGAAATTTAAGAGGCAGAGAAACATTTGCAGTTACTGCAGTCATTCTTTTACTATTCCCCATTGAATATTTAGTGAACTGGAAGTAAGTAAGCACTTATTAGAATTTGTGGTGTGCCTTCACATTTATGCTGCTCACAGTGAGAATCAGAACCTGCTGGTGTACTGGTGATCAACAATGTTAGATGGATTTCCTTCATTGTGGTAAGATTTTGAGTTAGGGTCTTCCCTCAAGTGTTGTGGTATTGGTGCAGTTATCAGCTTGTTTCCAGCCTTGTGGAATTTGGCAGACAGCTGAAGTAGGAAACTTCTTCAAAAAGGATAAAGAAGTGGCACAGGGATGTTTTCCTCTTCAAAAACTTGCCTTGTCCTGAGAAATCTTTGCATGGCTTTCTCTTAGTGTTGAGTAGTGCCCTTCGGTGGCTCGAGGTGTGTGGTGCTTTCAACACTTTAAGAGATTTTTCACACTACAGTCCCTGAATAGTTAACACAAAGCTAATGGGACAGCTATTGTCTAAATCAATAACATTTTTTGGATGAAATTGGAGGCAAAACTTCACCCTGCAACAGATACATTAAGTCTGTGCCTTGTTCTGAGCAGTAGATCCATGTTCTTCAGGCTCCATTAGTAATGTATCAGTCAACAAAATCTCTTATGCTGATTTTTTAACAGGCACTCTTCGTGTCTATGCTTCAATCATAGTCCTTTCCTACCTGAATAAAGAAGTCTTCCTAACCAAATAGAAATAGTGTAAGGATTTTGTTTTCTATCAATGGATCTGTTGTAAGCCATCAGCTACTCTTGCTGAGAATTATTTCACTGAGTCTAAATATCATAAGTAAAAGTTGCTCAATGTGTTGCATGGATAAGAAGTGGCTGAAGTGTGGTGTGACAGAAATTACAACACATGGGTGCATACCCAGAACATCCCTGTTTCTATCATAAAGAACATGCATCAGGGTGTGTCCATTGTTATGTAGTACCTCTGAAATAAATGTGTGAAAATCTTCTGAAGGAAATTGGGCCTTAATAGCTTGTAAAGGTGAAGGGTCTGTGGAAGAGTCCTGAGAATCTCTTTTATCTGAACCACAACACTATGGGCCCAATGTGGTTGAGTGAATTTGCCTTTTCCTTTCAGCAGGGGAAGTGAAAGAGGGTTAATAAATTAAAACATCCAACAACACTAAGCCATCAGCTCTAGCGGTTCTACGTTTCATTTGCTCTTAATTTGGAACTATGGGTGATTGTTAATGGTGTGAGCCCAGAAACAGAAGTTGAGAAGGAAATAAGAATATAAGATTCTGGCTCTCCAATTAAAATGCATCTGTGATGGCAGTTTTCCATCCTGCTGTAGTCCTTTTGTGAGGGTGAAGCAGTGAGGATGAAGGCTGCTTGGCATTAGTCTCCCTGGGCTTGGTTTTGGGATGTGGTGATTTGAACATAAGGGTGTAGTCAGGGAATGTGCCCCTTCCAACCCACCTTCTTTGAGGCAGCACCCAACTATTTCCACTCACAGAGCACTGTTGTCTCGTTTCTCAAGGCCCTTTTAGGTGAAGCTAGCACCAGAGGTCATGGAGCAAGAGAGGGGCTTGGTGTCAGCTTCTAGAAACGTAAAATGCATGTGGATAGGAGACCTCAGTCTTGTACACAACAACTGAAACATGTAAAGTGATCTGGGCAAGCCCCATGAAGGCATCTTCTGAGCATGACCTGCCAGTCTGCTGTCCTTTTTTGGCACTGCCACCACAATCAGTGATCTACAGTGTCCTGCACTCTTTCTGGTTGCCGGAGACCCTCTTAGATCTAGTTTGAGTTAGTGAGTCTAATATGAAATGGGTGATAAAAAGGCCCCAGGTTTGCTTAGTTTCCTCTTTTTCTTCATTCATGCATTTGGTAGAGCTGGGTTGAATAGCCAGTGTCACTGGCTCTATTACTTTGTGAAGTTATCAGCATATGGGTCCAAGTTTTGGCATGTCTAAAACTCACTCATTGGTTCTAAAGTGTAACCACACTGAATGGTTCAGCTAATGCTGTGTCAGATATTGGCAGCAAAAATAAGGCATAAGTTATGCTCACACACCCCTGTGTTGAAAGATCATCTCAGCTGAATCCACTGAATTGTCTTCTATACTAAGTTCTCCTGCATGAAGCCAAAAATAATAATGCATTCAAATTAATATTAGGGGCCACTGTCTTCCCCAGTTAATATTGCCTGAGTCTTTTGATGCTGATCAGGGTGTGGATAATTTCCTGTAGAAGAATTGCAAGATGCTCTCCAAGTACCAAGAAATAATTTTTGAATTTTTTTTTTTATTATTCCACACCAGTTTTCAAACAATGTTTGAAGCGAAGCTGGCGTGGAGGAGGAAGAAAGCTAAAACCATCTCAATTCTTGCTACTTTAAATGCAGCTCTTTCCTTGAAAGGGGAGGAAACCCCACACATTGATGCACTGCTATCAGTTCTTGGAGAAGCCTGAGTGGCCTGAAAAAATGCTGATGCCATCAGCACTCTCCTGGCCGCTGCCTTCCGGCCCCTCTGGGGTGGATATACAGCACCTCTGAAATATGGCAAATGTCAAGTTGCTCGTGAGGCCACATCCCCACGTTTGAGTTTGGAGCTACCAGCTGGCAGTGGCAGCAGCCCCGTGCTGCTGGGTGGTTGCAGCAAACAGCTTTGAAGTTGTGCCCTTCAGCTATCTCCTGTTGCACACAGCTTGTGACACATGAGTCTGTGTGCTGCAGCTGTCTCCGTTTAAGTCAGCAGGCGTTTGAAGCGATGCTGGCCACCCCAGGGAAAGGGGCAAGAGTTGAACAAAGTGTTCATCTTCAATTAAACCGTTGGAATGCCACTGCAGAGTCTGATTCCCTGCCACTTTCTCCTCTAAAACCAATGTGGTGTCTGAGCTTTGTAACGGGGAAGAGCAGAGCAGCTGTCAAGGTCTGCTAGTCAGGTCAGGTTAGAACCAAAGGGAAAAATCTGTAATGGTACCAGATGGTTTGTAAGGGGGACAAGTTGGGTTTTAGGCAGTGATTTCAGCAAGCTCCAGCTCCCCTTTAGACTACTGCCTTCAGTTTGAAACTTTGCTGCTGAATACGTTGGAGGAAACCAACGGGGGAATATCCAGGAAGCTTAACCAGCAGAAGGGTTAAAAACTGTTTCCTTGCAGTGAGCCAAATTCAGCTCTGGTGTAAGTGCAAATCCTTCTGAAGTCAGTTCTCAAGTGGCTGCTGAAGATGGGTTGAAATCAGCAGTCCAGGCCTTCACCTTGAATTGAGAGATCTGGTTGTCTTCATGGGGAAAGACTTAATTATGGAAAACATAAGCTAGAGGAAAATATGACCCACCTGGCTGCTGCACCTATTTAGTCCTGGGCTGAACTTGCTCAACTATCTTTTTTTTGTGTCTTTCTTGCATACCAAGTATGGCTGCCTGTTTGGAGCCACAACAAAAGCAGTAACAACAGACTTTGACACCTGTGTTTCCTCCAGCTGTGAGTCTCATCCTTTTTTTTTCTACAAACAACTTTATCTGCTTCAGAATGTGGGACCAGTTCTCAGAATTACAAAGGCTGCTCTGCAACAAATGGTGTCTCCTAGTTTGCTTTATGTGTTCCAACGTGTGCTTTTTGGTCTAACTTCACTGTTTCTATGAACTTTACATGCTGCAGGGTATGCTCCTGACTTATGGAGTGAGTTTGACACAAATTGCATAACAAAACAATTTACAGTGCAGGCTCATATGTTTAAATCCATGGTTATGTTCTTAAGGATCTGACTTTTTCCTCTCCCTTACCAGCTGTCCTCTGTTAGCAACTAGTGCTGATAACAGCCCTGCTGAGAAGGCAAATGGTAGAAAGCAAATTGCTTCTTAAAAAAAAAAAAAATCAGTGGGGGGAGTGAAGAAGTAAAATGAAAAAAGAGGGTCAGAAAAATTCGTTCTAAAATACAAACTACTGTTATGCCTGGTTAACTAGACTGGCAGTCTTTGACATGGCTGGAATCATTGCCACTGCAATGAGCAGAAAGTTTTGTTGTCATTCACAGCAGAAGAGTAGCAAAGGAATTTATGGTATGAAAGTTGTCTGTCTTCTAGTGCATCTGTATACACCATGTGCTGGGCCACTTGGCAGGCCAGGAGATTATGTAAAAAAAAAAAAAAATCTTGGAAAATCTGCTGTCTTTGTTTAATGTATCAGAAATGCTATTCTTCCATAACCAGAGCAGCAGCATGGTATCAGAACTCTTAATACAGGGTAAAGAATATGTGCAGGAGGATGAAAGCTGTCCTGTTCCCATTTCATGAACTTTCAAAAGGATGCTGAGGGTAGAATCAGAATGGTATGGTGGGCAGTAACATAAGAGTAATTTCTGTAATTTCTTTTTCTGTGAAAAGTATGTTATGTTTATGAGAAAAGCAGACAATCCAAATAAAATTATATTGTATGGACTTTGCCTGCTGTATTTGCAGCAGGAAAAAATAGTGAGGATAGAAATGCTCCAGAGAGTGCAGTCATGAAGCCAGGAATGTGGTATGTAGTTGAAACCTTTTGGAAAGCTTTGAAAATCTAACCCTTAATTTCCAGCACTGAATGAAATTTAGGTCATTCTGATCCACCTGCTTCCCCTCCATGGGTCTGAGAGAGGAATTCTGTCTGGGTAGACACATCTCCCAACCTAGATAATTAATTACATTCATTTATTTTAATTTAATTAAACCAGGAATAATTTTACATCACAAATTAGTTGTCGCTATTTTGTTTTTTTTTTAGTGTTCGTATTTAAGTCAGCTGGAAAGATCAAATAGACTTGTTCATTTCCCTCCTCGCTTGTAGTTGTTTTTCAGTCTGCTTCCTGTTCAAGTTTTTATGCACATTAGAGTTTGCTTTTTATTTAAACTCTGCTGTATATTTTCAAAAATATTACTTAAACCATGTCTAATCCTGCAAGCTCCTTTCATGCCATTTGTGGTCTGCTGGACTTTCCAGTGTCTTTCATAACTATTTGGAGCCTTAAGCATGAATTGGTAACTTCAGATGTGCAAAAGAGCTCACTATTCTGGTTAGGACCTTTGTCATTGGAGATATGTCTGATCTGCAGGACACCATTTTATAGCCCAAATACCCAATTTATGAATATGAACAGACAGCAGGTGATTAAATTTGGAGGACTGCTACATCATTGTTTTGAGAATTAATAGGCAGCCTGGGACTCTGATAAACCAGTCTTTAAAGTGCTTTGTTTTAGCAAATAAAAAAAGGGTGATCCTGACAATTTCTCAGCCAATTCTAAGCCAGCACTTTCCATATTTTGACAAGAAAGAATCCAAACCTTGCAAATATCTTTAGTTTAACCTGAAATATTTGTGCACAGATAATCATCTCATTCCCAACCTGTAGGCATCTTCTAGTCCCTTTATATTACTTTCCCATATAAAGTGCAGAACACATAATAAGCTAAAAAAATGTATTTGCAAAGACCTCATGGTCTTTATGTGACCATGTTTTAGATGATTCTTCCCACAACCAACAGAACTAACTTGTCAAAGGATATGAAGGGAATTTTTTCCACAATGGGTGCCTCATGTAAGCCTATACTTAAAAAGGAGTATTGGTTTTTATTTTGACAAACATGGTAAAATTCTCATTACACTCAGTCTCAGCCTCCACAATTTCACATAGCCTGTCTTCATATAGAAGTTTATGTAACATGATCAGGAAAATATTGAGTCCAGTTTTTTTGAAGTTCATGAGCTTTTTTCTCATTTTAATTTTGTAGGACTTTCCTATAAGGATGGAATATCTGTAAAATATTATGTTACAAAAAAAAAAGGGGGATTTTCTGCTTGAACTGTTTTCTGTCAGGGCTAGTTCAGATAGGTTGGGCAATGAAACTATTGTAAATTACTGGTTTTGTCTGTGTTTCTGACTTCTCAGCTGGTTCTGCCCATCTCTAATGGGCAATGGTACTGAGGGCTGTGCACTTGCCTCTGGGTCTGTCATGAGGCTTGGCTGGAGCTGGACCTTCTGAGAATTGGCACAGCATGCTTTCACACGCTGCAAAAATAATTTCTTGTGCTAATCCCTTGTGGCATTTACATATTACACAAGACCCTCTTTATAGAAGAAAAACCCAACATTTTCCCATGACCATAGTTAATGTACTGTAAATCTGTGAACTGCTGGATCTGTGAGCCACACCTCAGGATACTTTTTGCTCCAGAAAAGGACTCGGAGCAGCAGCATGCTCTCTATCATAGAGGAAAGTTCTGGTGTGGTTAAAATATTAGTTCTAGGCTCTAGAAATCTAACTTGGAATTTCTGCTCACCTACTGATTGCCTTGTAACTAGATGTTAGGGCACTGCATGAGCAGAAACCTGATATAGGTAATCTGGGAAAGACAGAAAATTCAAGAGTTTAAGAGCATCTGTTCTGCCTCTATCTAAGGGTTCACTGGGCCCTCTATCCAGGTGGTTACAAGAGGGTGCATAGGGAAGAATAAGGGGAAAGAAATATACTTCTTCCAAGTACACTCCCAATTCCCAACATTTCATAAATCTGACATGTGATTTTTTACTCTTTGATAGCCCTAAACTATTGATTTCTTTGAGTTTCTGGTACAGGTTCTCTGTCAACTTGTGCAAACTTTTTCCATCCACAATATTCTTTGCAAGGAGTCCTGTAACAGACAGAACTGATGTCTTTTATTTTTCCTGAGCATCGTTCTTGCACATTGCTTGTTGTACCCCTTGGTTTTTGAGCTGGAAGACACAGCATACAGTCAATTTTTATTCATTTTTTCGAAGACTCTCTTTATTTGTCATGCATTACCTGTTCAGGTTGTCTCTTCTCTGACAAATCTCATCCTGCTCTGCTGTCCTTTCCATTGCATACAGTGGTGGCTGTAATGCTTTTTCTGTAGTGGGAATCCTGGAGAGGATTTGGCAACAAAATCATATCTCTGTGAGCATATATAAACACACACGTGCATGTATATAAATACAATGAAGGTTTGAGAACAATACTATGCAGCACAAGACTAATATTATTATATATATAATATAATAACTATATTATTTTGAAAACAAGAAAAAATCCTGACCATTACCTTGGAAATGACCTGGTAGCTTCCTCCTACAGGCCCCCTCTCTTACCTGAAAGGTTTAAATAGCCATTTATGTAAAAGCTGGAGTTCTGGCAAAATGCCCACTGAGGGTAACTGTGTAACCAAGCAAATGTCCAAAACCTCTGTAACGCCTTCATTGAATTTCTCTCTCAACTCAGTCTATTTTGTTCAATCTTATTAAAGAAAATGAAGGCTGAATCTCACGACTGCACAATGACATCTCACCTCTCTACTCACAAGTGAGATCACAGATCAGATGGGGTGTCAAGACCTTCTGGCTTTCTCCTGCAGGCTGCCTGTGCACTCAGGCTGAGTGCATCAGTGGCTTTGGGGACAGCTGGGGAAATGGCCACTGAAGGCTTTGAAACACACGGTAAACTTGTGATGCTTGACTTGGTGCTGGTACCTGCCATGTTCATGCTCTGTGTCCAAGGCAAGAAAATGTAGAAAAATGAGGCTCTGAAAATCCAGTTTCCTCCTCACTGACCACAATGTAAACATGCCCCTGATTCCTCACTTGGGCTTATCACTGTTACCTTTGCCTGAGCTGTGGAACCTATAGTTTTTGCACTGGGGGGATAACATAACCCAGGGCAGGTACAGAGTGAGAAAACCTTCAATTTATACCTGGTATCCATAATGACACAATGGTGTTCTTTGCTAGGAACTACAGAAAATCTCAAAGTTCTATTTCTTTGGTTGGGTTTTGCAGGGTTTTGGGGTTTTTTTGGGGTTTTTTACCTCACTGCTGAACTGATGTTTAAGAAAGGCAGCTCCTAGTATTTGCAATTCAAGTGAAAAACAGCTGGACTCAGCATGGGCAGTAGGAAAGTGCATAACCCATTGCAACCTAATGGAGCAGATGAGTGCCTGTTCTTTAACAAATAAATTGGCTTTTGACAGATAACGTTGCTTAGATCTCTACTGAATTAATGTAATCTAATAAAGGTATTTTTGTTGATGGATTTGGTTAGGAAGAGGTTGTATGTATGGAAGGAACCCATAAAAGGAGGAGCAAAAGGCTACTGGTGAAGGAGATGAAATGGGGCTGATGTAGACTAATGGGAAGAGTGAAGCTCATGTAAGGACTAGGGTAAGTCCCTGGCTGGCAGCTAGAGAGAAAGTCCTGGCACAGCCTGAGAAATTCTTCTGCCTTGGTTCCTTATGTTATTGCTCCTGTAGGCTGAAGGAGTTTCTTTCTTTGGTGCTTGTTTCCCTAGTCTCTGTTCAGAATCACTTGGATGGGTTTCAAAAATGGAACTGCTCATTTCAGGACATGGGTAAAGCAGGGAGCAGAGGTGCTTGAGTAGAGTTTTGCCTGCCTTCCACGTGTGTTTATGCAGCCATCTCTGCCTTGCTTGGCTCTGAAGCTGTTTTCTTCCTGAGATTGCAAAAGGCATCCCCTCTCCATTACATGAGTCTCACTTATTTACAAACTGCATGTAAGGTTTTGCTCTGCTAAAACAGGGCAGAAATAATAAGAAAAGTATTTGTGTTTTTTAACTCCACTTGTTCCAGGAGTTCTCTTTTTTTAAAAAAAATTCCTTCTTTCTCAGAACCAAGTTACAAATATCTTAGTCATTTGCTGATTCAGGAGTGCAGCCATGCTGAAATCCTCTCCTCCTCTCCTCCTTCTACTTTTGCACAGACAGAATGAATAATGCCGTTTATTTTGTCCACAAGGGTGATAGATGCAGAAACTAGTTAGGTGCATAAATATTTTGCTAATGCGGTACCAGATGAGAACAGAAGCTAATGAGTTTATTTTTCTCTTTTTTTTTTTCTTAAGTACTCATTTTTTATCTTTTTTTCCTACTCATGCCCCATGATTTGCATGCCTGTGGGCTGCCTAAATCCAATGTGGTGTCAGTAGAAATGAGGCTCTATCAGATCAGATAAATGCTTCTCCCTCTGCTCTGGTGACACATTTCTGAGCTTAGCTCAGACCAAATTTCCTGTCCATCAGAGAACTCTGCTTGAGCTGCAGATGAGGAACAGTCAGTCCACTCTCACAACTCTGATGGAAAGGCTCTAAATCTCTAGCAGAAGAACAAACTAAAGAAGAGCTCCTTAACGATGCATGGATTTGTCCAGGTCCTCAGTCACTGCTAAGATGCTTTGGAATCATCTGTGCACGAGTGCTCAGAGTTGCTGTGGAAGTGGCACAGGCAATGCTCCTGTGCTCCCTATTCATGGCAATTCTCTTTCTAGAAGCCTTGAGCAGAAAAGCATCAAGACAGTGAGAGGCTGACTCTGATTGATTCTCCTGAGCTCTTTGATCAAACATGGTCTTAAGCCCATGGCCAGGAGTCTTTAAAAAAAACCAAAACCAACAAAATAACAAACCAGAGATCTCTTTTAGAAGTAAAGATCCATCTGTCTTCTAGTAAAAAATACAGTCTAGCAATTTTACCTTCCCCTGCAACGGAATGGTTTCAGCTAAGGGACACAACCTTTCACAATATTCAAATAAAGTATGTAAAAATACAAACCTATGCAGGTTTTTATCTCCTTCTGCTTCAGTTTAACAACAACCCTGCATATGACTCCCTTCATTGGCAAAGTGCTTACAAGAAGGCTGCCATTTCTGTTGCTGACATATCTCTTACTTTTTACTCCTCCAGACTGTGTAGCATATTTAATTAAATTTTGCAGCTTTGGTATGAAGTTTAAGAAAAGACAAAGATAATGTTCATGAGGAGAAAAAGGAATTCTTTTAAAGTCAGCTTCATTAACTACCAGGCTATAGAGTGAGGGTCACTTTGCCCAGACTGAAATAACTGGATCTCCCTAATTGCTTTTTACTTGAATTATTTCTTTATTTCAAACATGTTATGCTTGTTAGTGATTTAATATGACTGCAAGCACAAATTAATTATACCTGGTAGCTAATTGTAGGAAAGCTATGGTGATCAATGTTTGTGCTTTTTTTTAATGTCTACCTTTAGTATACATACTTGAATCAGCTCCCTCCCAATCATGAATAAATATTTGCTGCTTATATGTTCCCATGCAAATTGGATTAATTCTAGCATATTCATGGAAGAAGGACATCACTGCCTACCCTCAATATTAAGCTAGCTGAACAAGCAAAGGTTGGGGTTTTTTCCCCTACTTAAGTAGTGAATGAATGAGACAGACAGAAAATTCAGCACAAGTTTGCTTATCCCAAATGGTTTGGGGGCATCCAGGGTATTTGGAGTGATGGAGGTAAAGTCAATCAAAGAATTGACAGAGAAAAGCAACTCTTCCTGGGGCCCTAACCTTGAAGAATTTCAGTTAAGCACTGCTCAGCTAAATGAAATGGTAATTGGATAAAGAGAGTGGTGGATGTTTGGGTCTGGATATGGCCAGAACTCCGTGCATGCCTGTAAGGTTCTCTCTTTACATTTACAGCACCTCCTGCAGCTCTGTGTCTCCTCTGACACCACTCAGCTGCCTCACATTCTGTGGTGTAAATGCAGCATCATTTTGGCCTCAAAGACTCTCCTCTCTCCCCATGTGATTTTGTGCCATTTCGGATACACTTTTCTTTCCGTGGGGCTGTAAGGACAAAGGAGCTGTACCTTTTCTGCATGCCCCAGCCCCTGCATGCTGACCCTGGGAATGCTGGCAGCTGATCCTGTGTGATGCTGGCTCTCTTCCTGTAGGCAAGTGGTAACTTTTTCCCAGAGCTATGTCCTGATGGTACCCTCTAAGTTATATCCTTCTCAGCGGGTCTACTTCTCTTTTCCCAGTTCTCCTAACAATATGGGTGGGTCAACCCTTAGTGGAAGCTGCACAGTTGAGAAATCCTCATCTCTGCATTTGTCAGCTGAACTAAATTGTGGAATAAGCCTTGAAGTGGAAAGCCCTTTTAGTCAGAGATGTGACTTTTGGTTTGTTTTTTTTTTTTTTTTGACTTGGATTGATCAGTTGTAGGAATGCTGTTCCTTCTGAGACAGCAAGTTGCTGAGGACTTGGACATTGTTCTTGTGCTGTGATACAGCATCAGGAGCAATCTGGAGACACAGGCACAGGGATCAGGCAGTGCTATAGCATGAAAGACAGCAGCCAGCTCTGTACTGTGGAGACTCTTTTTATTCATTTATTATTGACTGAGAAAGCCATTGTCATGCAACAATATTTTGGGTGTTCAGCAGTTAGATGAGGTGGTGTGCACAGGGATTTTAGGGTTCCAGCTCTGGGCCATCAGGATTCAAAAACCTCAGCCAGGATTCTGAAAATACCTGAGAAAATACGGCAATTATTTTTGTACCATCACTCAGACTTACCCTTTCAATGATTCAGGCAGCTGGATACAAACTGTATTTACTTACTTGGTTCCTGATGTCTTAGAGGATAGAAGACCTGTAGCAAATGGAAGAAAGGACAGGAATGAATTCAGATTTTGAGTGCCTTAGACTTGATCTTTGAGACCCAAACAAAAGGATGAGTGCTTCTCCTGCTCCTGTGGTGAGCATTGCCAGTGCATTCCTTCCTACTCTATGGGATAGGAAGATACTGAGCTGAATGATGTTGAAAAGCTCAGCAATGAAACGGTCACAATATCATAACTTCCCATCCTCCTCAGAAGAGCCAGTCTGACACCTCTACAGGAGCATGAGGATGTGCACATGTAGATGACCTGTGCTTGTGCAGCTCCTCCAGTGTGCTCCGTGCACGCCTGCCTCCTGTGATGCCTCTGATCCCGGGATGCAGCAGAGGCTTGGGTGATTTGGATTTCTGCATGGTTGGTGGCCATTTGGCTGAGGTCTCCAGATGTTACAGCTGCTGATTGTCTGGAAATCTGGTGGAATACTGCCCAAAGCAGTTGAGCTGGCCGGCGTGAAATGTCTTTTACATGTCTAATTAATTTAGTGTGCATGTAAAATATCTTCCCGTGCTAAGAGGACCAGGAAAAAAAGAATGAGTCAGTAATAAAAAGGCTATAAACTAGAACTCCAGACCTTTATTTTCACCTTTCTTTTATCAGTGCTGCTATTCTACCAACGTGCAATAATGAATATTCAGCAAGTGTACTTGTCTTTACATGACATCTTCTGCAACATTTTATTTCGTGTGTGTGTATGCGTTAAAATTCAGTTGCTGACTCTGTTTCCTTTCTGCCCCACACTAGATTAGATATTTAGTGATAACCCATAGGAGCATGACAGATCCACACTGATTTACCATTGCAAGAGACACAGAATTGGGGAAAAAAAAGAATTATGAAGAGGTCAGTGACACAGACCTTTCTGCACGAATCACTAAGGTAAAGGAAATGTAATTATTTAAATGTTTATTCAATCGAGATAGGATGGAACATGAAAGTAAAAATATTAAAGCTCTGGTGGCAGAATGGGAGACTGCTTGAGAAGGGATGAGTTTAGATTGTGGAGGAAATTTTCTAGTCAGAGAGTAGTATAACACTGACTTCATGACATTGTTTAAGAAATTAACCATAGTTGGAGACATGCAAGGAAAGGTAAAATAAAAACAGAGAAATCACAGCAAATCTAATTGGGAATTCTCTGCAGTGTCACATTCTGCCATCAACAATTCAAAGAAACGGATGATAAATTGGAGATAATTCCAGAAAAGATGAGATTGCTCAAGGAGAAAAACTTCTGTAGGGTATGTAGGAAACTCTGAAACTCACTTTATAACTTACCAAAAGGCAAATAATGTGAATTATTTTGGTCAGAGTCTGCCAAAACCTAATGTAGTACAAAGTTTGGAAATAGACTCTTCTGTTTGGTAAAGGATCTAATTGCTGGAAATCACGTTTTAACTGGTGAAAATGTGTGTATTTCTAACCAAGAGGGTAGCATGGGAACATGTATTCTTAATTGAGAAACAGCTACAGACTATGCAATTCCTTTTAAAAAAATAATAAATTGGCACCATTGCTTTGGAAGCAAAACTAAGGGGAGTATTTTTGTCTGTGAAAGGGGACCCATTCCAATTTTACAAGAATGCTTATTCAGCTGAGCTAATTTATCTTAACCAAAAGTATATAAAAGGACTTTTTCTAAATTTTCTACCATCTTAAAAATTCCTGTAAATACTTAATGAATTCATATAGCTTGATATTTGTGAGTATTTGGTGTCTTAGCACCACAAAGTATTGAACTGTGGTAGGGTTTTAATGAGCCATGGAATTTGGTCCAGGTGTGTCCTCTAAGTGTCTCTTTGTGGCCAGCATTTCTCACTGGACCTTTGGACACAAGGAAAGATTATTTCTGGTGCCTGTTGTTGGTAGGTCACTGTGAGATCCTGACATTTAAAAAAGAGGAAAAATAGTGAACTGAAAAATCCTACCCTACACGATTCTGGAATGAGTTTGTATTCCAAAGTAACTATTTGTATGTGTAGCAAGTGCACATTAAAAATCATATTTTGGGAGGTCAAGAAATATTAATCTAGACATGTGGGAAGCAGAATTTCAAAGATAGTTGGGAGTTTTTTTGAGTCCAGCTAATGTGATGCAAAACTAAAGAATTTAGAATAATCTGAGAGAAAAATTAAAATCTCATGTTATGAAGAAACTTTTCCTAGTCTCTCTTTAAAAGTAATTACTTTTAAAATGAATTGAAACGTGTTTTAAACCACATTTTCTAATGCTCAGTCATGCTGACTTCTTCAACAATCTGCATATAGAATCAGAGACTGTACATGGTCTTTTTTGAAACTGTAAAAATATGTTGGAAAGGGGTTGGGAACATAAGGCAGAACTATGTTTTCTATGCTGCAGTCTATTGCACCTTCAGAGCTGATATGCAAACAAATGCTTTTCCTGATATGCTGGCCTTGAAAAAGCAGTCTGGATCAGAAATTCAAGGAGTCTTTTCTCTTTTAGCCCTGCCTTATCTTGTTCCTCTTTTGTCCAAATGGGGGAGGAAGAGGTGAAAAGGTTGATTTAAAAAAAAAAAAAAAAAGCCTCATAAAGTAATTAAAGATTCTTCTGAGTAAACCAACTGCCCTGCAGAAAAATCAGCTCTACTTCTCCATACTTTTGCAGTAGAATTGTTGGGCCTGCTTAACTTCTGCGATCCCTGACGTGGATTACTCAAGACTCCCTGGTACCAGTGGCTGGTATTGGATGTGGGCATGCCCAGCATGTATTGCCTGGTGAACTGGTCTAGTGACAGTCTGCTTTCATCTTTCATTTTATCACACTGCCTTGTTTTCCAGAATTTTAACAGGAAGTTGTTCAGAGGGAGACTCTCTGGGAACCTCACTGCTGTCAGGTGACTACTGGCACCCCAGAGCTGTTTTTGAGGTCACTTCTGCGGCCACAAGGATCAGAAAGTTGCTGTAGTTTTTCTAGAGTGAGGAAGAGTATGTCTCCTAAACAAGAGGCTCCAAGGAGGAGGAGGAGTGGAAAGGAGACATCAAATATCACAACACTCACAACAGTAAGTTATGCAGGGTGACCATGCTGCTTGCTCTCACTGTAGAGATTGGCTGAACCTGGGAGTGACTGTGATTTCTGTTAAAAAGAAAAAAATCTGAAAAAAGAAAAAGGCAGTTCAGCCTTGTATTTCTTTCGACTTGCCATGTATTTCTGCCTGCACATGTGGGTGACTGCAGGTACAGGAGCAGCCTTGCTCCCCTGTTTTTGGCAGGCTGCTGAGTGTGTTTTCCTCCTCAGTGACAATGCCTGCAGTGCTGGGGCTGGCTGGGCATTGGTGCTTGTCACGGAGGGCACGGCTGAACTGCACCAGCAAGGCAGGGGCACGGCGAGCCTCCGACTGCAGCGCCGTGTTTCTGCTAAAATCAGAGCGTGCTCTCCCGTGCATACACCTGCCCATCAGATAGCTCCCACCAGGTCTGGGCTTGAGCCATTGTTCCGCCAACAGTGCAGTCAGTTCAGGAGTTAATGCATGCCTGAGATGAAAGCTGGAAATTAACGTGTCTGCCAGATACAGCGCATGTTTTAGTGCGCTGCTCGCTTTACAGCATTCGAGTTAGAAGTTGTAGGAGTTGCTACAGTATTTTTCAGTGCCAAAGGTCATGTCTTTTAATCTTCCGTGATGATAAAGCTAGCTCAGCCCTTGTGAGAAGAAAGTGACATCATTTTTCCCCAGTAAGGGAGCTTTTAAACAGGTAGAGTTCAACTCGTTGTTGGCACCAAAATGCACAGCAAGAGATAAAATTAAAATTTTAGTATATATTTCTGAATCAACATGAATAAAGAAGAATAAAAAAGCAGGGAAAAAATAAAATATCAAGTGGGAGGTAGTTAAGGCTAGACTTACATGATGTTTCAAAGCATGAATTGTCATATGTGTTTAAATTATGGCTGTTCCTTTATTCTCAGAATGTGGGTTAGATTTTGAATGTGGAACAAGAACTTAGCCTTTTTTCAGAAGCTGCATTCTTAACAGATTAGTCTTAAAATGAAATTGTTTAATGAAATTGCTTTTTAACTGCTGTATAAAACCATGCATTATTAACAGATGACCATACATAATACAACATAACACTGCAAAGTAGTAAGAGCTCTGCTAGCCTTGTGCAGTTTTGAATTTTACCACTTTTACTTTAAAATGTAACGGGTTAAGCATAGTCTTTGTTGGAGGTCAGTGACACATCCAAAGCACAACTCTTCTGGCTCAGCCTCAGCTCTGGGGAGTTCAGGGTGTTTTGCAGTGAGCAGGTGGGCGAGCAAGGCGTGCACTGCAGGGCAGATTGCACAGCTGTAAGATGTGGAATTCCCCTCAAAAGGATCGGCATGTCTTTGAAAATGAATTCAGCACTGAAATAAAAAACATTTCTGGTGCAGGGGAAGAAAATGGGGTTTGATTAGTTTCAGATTAACTCTTTTTCTGTTTATTTTGTCTTCATTTCCCTCTCTTTGCTCCTTTTTCCCAAGAGATGGTTTTCAAGAGAGAATACAGGGGAGTTTCCATGTTTAAAAGGTACCACTGGGCTGTTGGAATAAACTTTTCAGTGCAGCTTGCTTCTTGTAAACACAGAACCTACTGGAAGGTAGTTCATCTGGAACACTGGATGCTGCAAACCCCATGTTTTCTCAGTATCTGTCAGGAAATATTCATTACTTATTTTCTCCTTAGAATTCTATAAGCAATTATTTTTCACTGTATATTTTTTGTGGATGGTGGCTAAACAGTGCACAAATTAGGAAGAACTGCTGCAAGGCATTCAATGCTGCATGCTCTAAAGGGACTTGTGAGTGTGCAGCACCTAGCAGGATTTGAAATATATAAAATATATTTAGCACTATAAAAATGTGATATAACTTATTAATTCATTAGCTGCATGAATGAAAATACTGGGATTTAAAGGCTAGATTTCTTTCCTTGTATCCTTGAACTTACTTGCCATCAACAGTTCAAGTATCAGTTAAGACCTGAGCAGACACACACTCCAGGTTTTTTGCAAGTGCCATAGCTTTCTGCCCTCAGAAGCTACCATAAAGTGGGAGCTAATGATGATAGGCCATGTGGAAACAAATCATCTGCCAAGAGCTTCAGAAGTTCTTATTTTATTTTGAAACACCAGAGTTTTCTCTGCTCTTGCTGATCAATGTGAATAGTTTCATGGCAGAGCAAGTCAGCCAAAAAAAAACATTTCTCTTTTGCATCTGATAAAAATTTTATTGCCATATCAAGCTCCAAATAAAACTCCTACTCTTTAAGCAATTCCTGAAAAACACAAATTAATTTGGGTTTGAATAATACCCCCAACATGTTAAAGCTGCCAACTGAAAAAGGAACAGATAATTAGGAGATGACAACAAACAGCACAGAGCCAACAGAGGGAAAACTGGAACACAGCTAGACAGCAACACTGGCCATCTAATCCATTAACAGCCTCCTATAATTGTTTTGCTTTTGCATTAAACTGGTATAAGCACAAAAAGACATTACTGAAGTTTTAATCTCCAGCAAAAGAAATCTCCTCCTGCCTAACAGCACGCAGCACACACACAAATGTGACTTCAATTAGCACTACCGTAAATTTTAATTTAGCACTTCGTAGGAGCATTCAGTAATGTATGTAAGAAACAGGGGCTGATGCTCCATTAAAGACATTCCATGCAATTATCCCATTGATCTGTTGATCCCTTGATTCACATTTGTGGGGTGAACAGGAGGGGGAGGATTTAGGAATTTAGAGCTTATGAAAAATGCTGGAAGAAATTTTTTCCCCTGAAGTCTTCTGCACCTTTTCCCTGTAGCTGCACTTTGCCTGTTATGCAAACTGTCACTGCCACCTTCCTGATGCCTGGGGACTCAGCTGTCCTGTTTCTGTAGAGGCTGGGGTGTTGGGGCTGTAGCAGCACAGGCTCCCTCATGCTGCCCAGCCAAGCCCATTGCCCTCTGCAAGTGGAAAGCACCCACAGCCCACCCAGCCTCCTCTTCAGAATTGCTGCCATTTAATGCCCTTGAGGTTAGAATCTTGTCCCATGGATGTCTGCTTTCTGCAAGCAGGACTTGGACGACCCATGGCACATGGAAGTGTTCTCATTTAATTTTGCACATTAGCCTGTGGACCTGCCAGCAGCCCAGCAGGTTAATAGTGTTAATTACTAACAATGGCATGCATTTCAGTGCTGCACAGTGGTGCTTTCTGGTGGTGGCCATGCAAAGTTGGCTTGGAAAGTCTCCAGTACCCAGCTCTGTCATGGTGCACCTGGTTCTCCTGTTTTATAGGATTATCTTGTGTGGGTAGCATATAGGTTTAATTCCAACAGCCAGCTGTGATTTGGGTTTAGCACATTAGAGCACCAAGGACTTGTTTGTTGCTGTATAAAGTCATTCCCTGGTGGCGATGCTTATTTGTGTTTAAACTGCCGATGCCCGCATTTATACAATTTGCATTGTTTAAAGTGTCACTGGTATTTGTTGGAAAAAATTTCTGTTAGGCTTGACAGAGTGCATCCTGTGATTTATGCTACAGCCCTGTGCTTTGCCATTTTAGTGAGGATCTTGAAAAAGGGCCCTGTGGTTTCTTTTCCCCTTTTGCTGTTTGTTCTGCTCTTTAATTACATTCATATCAGCTACTTTGAAGTTAATGAGACTGTTGGGATATGTAAAAGAGAATCCTGTATTGATTTGAGTCCTAATATCTTATCTTTGCACCTTTTCTTCCTGAGTGTAATGTGTTCTGAGTCACAGTTGCTGACATGTTGTGATGGGTGCAATAGCTTTGGCCTGACATAGAGCTTTATCTCACAATCCAAAAATAAGAGGGAGTAGATAAACACAAAAATCCAAGCTGCCTTCTCATTTGCTTATTAAACCTGGCATATAAGGAGTATAAGATATTAAAGTTACTGGATTTCAGATACATCCTAGGCTATAAGAATTTTTTTTCCTGTTACTTTACAAACAAGTCTTCTCCTGACTTCTTGTCTTCCTTCCCTACCCAGAAAAAAGGAAGAGTCATGTAGTAGATGGTAGGTGATAATTTTAATGTTCAGATATTGAAGATATGCAAGAAAAATCACTGTTCTTATGCCCCTTGGATAGAGCCAGGTCCTTCAATACAGTCAAAAAAATGACAGAAGAGGGTCTGCTGATGTGAAGGGTACAGTCCAACACCAACTGTTCACATAACTGTTTTGGTACCTGGAAAAGAATTTTGTAAGCCATCAGATTTTATCTGGTGCGCTTTTTTCAGCCAAACAAAGTGAATAATCGCTTTGTGGTTTTGGAGCTGTTTCTGAACTTAAACCCTTCATTTAAGCTCAAGTTCACCTGTTCCATTGCCAGATGGAAATCCCTGCAGAAGAACTATTGAGTAACTCTCTTCCAACTGCTTTTTCTTGGTTTTATTTGGCAACCCAGAAGTGCCAGGGACCAGGAGCTCAATAGATATACATTCCACTCCACAACCTGGCTGGCCAACTCAAGAGAGTGAAAACTAATAGCATATTTTTAAATCAAAGTCTTTATATGTTGCCTTTCAGTTTTACAGCTCTATTAGGCATGTGCTCTCACTCAAAAAGACTGTCCTATTACATTTTGGTATTGTCTCATTTACAATTAAACTGTGATTAACACTTGTGATACCAGATCATTTGGAGCTATGTGAGAAGCCTGTGTTGGCAGCAAAGCCATCGTAGTGTTCAGCTTGGTTTCAGTTTACAGAGCATTTCCAAGTTCACCCAAAAACTGATTAAAATATAACTCAGGCAACAGAATTTCATCCTGGTTCCCATCAGAAGGCTGAATTTAGATATGAGGTAGGATCAGCTGTACCTTTTGTAAATGCTGTCACTGAAGTGTTTGATGACACCTGAGGCTGTTTCACTCCTGATATTTTCTCCAGACTGTTCACCACAAGGCTTATTCTGTCTTCCTAAAGGATCAACTTGCAGTGTCTGTGTTAGAAAACTCTTTATTTCTTGCAATTTTTACTAGACTATTGTATGGGAATTAAAAGGCAGGAATAAAGTTTGGTGTGGAAGTGTTGCAGAGTTTCCAGGACCCTGTCCAGGAGAGTAGGAGCAGAGTGAAGAGATCACTGAACTGTAGGGGCCTGTAACAACCTCTTGTTACATTTTCTGTCCAATAAAAGATTTGAGGACATTCTCAATGTAAAGTAGCCAAGGATTTTTTGTTTGTTATGTTCTTTATAGAGTTGTGTTCTTCTAGTGCACATATAGGTAGAAATGCTTTATAATATTGGCAACTAAATGTATTTAAACCCGAGATTTAAACACAATAATCAAGCTCCTTTCTTGAACATTCCAGTGGCGTTTCCAGCTTTACTTATTTATCTCTGCAGTACTGAAAAACTTTGTTATATTTCAGGAGGGCACCTAAAAATTATCTGTGGATAAGGACGACCTACTTAATAGTCTGTGCCGAGAAAAGCAGGGTGTTTAAAATCAGTTTCAAAAATAAGTGCAAAAATCAACTGGCCTTAACATGAAAGCATATTTTTTTTCCCTGTGAATAAGAAGTCTTCCTCCAGCAAAATGAAGCAGCTTCAAATCCCAGAAAAGGCAGTATAAGTGGGAAACCAGGGTAAGAGTTGCTATATTGCAACATATCAGTGTTCTGTAGCAAGAAAAATTCCACACATTCAGTACTGTATAATTTCCATGTATGAGACCAGACTGTGAGGGAAACTTTTCTATCCTATACTTTTTGACTATGTAGATCACTTGAAAGGCCACTTCCCTGACTTCTGTCTGCCTTGCTCCCTTGTAAATTGATGTTTCCCACACACTTGCCACATGTATTTGGATGGTACAATGTTTTAATGATTTCCTTCACTGCAGATTTCTGTGATTTCATTTTAATTTATAAAACTCTAGATGTTTCTATTCCCAAAAAAGCCCTAAACACAAACCAATCCAGCCATGCATAAACTCTATTCATCCATTTATTTATTTTTCATTTAAAATAAGATTATGTCTACTACAATTCCATCTGTAAAAAGTGTCTTGGCAAATTCTTTCAGAACGAGCTTATCTAGCCCATTAATTTTTTTCTAAAATTCAAGCCTTTTCCACACTATTTTGCAGTAAGAATATATTTTAACACAAGTGAAATTCCCTCAGTACAAAGTGTTTTATTCTATAAAATTATGTTGTCAAGCAATGATAGAATAAAATTTCCCCAGATAAATTGGGCCATTGTAGCATTTCTTTCTATTTCTATTCCAAAATATGGATTTTATGTATGATTAATCATGTTTTTGTTATGTAGTGGCAGGAAGCTGGCCTAAAATTCTTAAATAAAATATGCTTCATTGTCACAAGGAAATATACTCACCACCTGAACTGCTTAGGATTTTGATTCCTATACAATAAATATGAGGCACTTGAGGCAAGAAAAATTATGACATAATTGGCACAAGTCCCATCTCCAGATGGAAGAACTTCTAAGACTGACATATTAGACTCGTATAATTTATGGGAGAAATAAAATAACTGAACCCACCTCTGATTACTCCACCTAGAAGCAAGGTTTAAGCAGGCATGTTCTTTGAATTAAACCCAAATTCTTCTCTGAAGTCTTGACTGAATACAGAAAACTTTGTTCTGAAAGATACACAAAGGGTAATTGCTGCAGTTAAGCCCAAGCTGTGGGACCCAAGAGCAGTTCTCAGAGCCATTATAGATTTGTTTCTGCTCCTGCAAATGCATCTGAGACATTTACATTTCTCCTGCTCTTCTAACATTAGAGTTCCAACCAATCTCTCTTTATTCCTACCACACTTTGTGTAGAGGCAGAGGATTATTCCTCAGATGGAGAATGGCAGGGTGCAGTAATGAAATACCTTTCTAGGGAGAGGGAACTGAGCCTGTGTCTGATGTACAAGACCCTGCTGCCTCCCTTGGGCAGCAGCTGTTCTGGCTTCTGCTCTGCGAGGCCAGGCTGCCCGTGCATGGTGATGCAAACCACTGGTGTGCCAAGCCAGCTGGGTGTGTCTGTGCACAAGGACATGCCTGCCAGCCCTGGAGGTGACAGGAGGAATATTTGAACTAGCTAGGAACCGAGGTGATGGTTTAATGAAACCATCTCATACAACGTCTTTTGGGGGTCAAAAAAATTTGGCATTTTTGGGAAACGCCAATGCTCACTTTTGTTCCCATCTCTGATTCTCTTTGTCATGAAGAATACAAATTGAAGAAGAAGAAACATGAGTATGAGGCCAGTAAGTATTGGGAAGCATCTTTTGATAAGTGTGTTTTCGTAACCTTCTGTCCTCAGTAGAGGCTGTGTTCACTTTTGTTCAAGACAAAAAGGACTTTGTTAAGCATTTTCTTCTAGCACTCAATATCACTATACTTGGATGCCAATGGCCTTCATGATAGATTGTGGGGTGCATTTTCATGACAATTTTGAAATAAAGGGCTAACTAATTTGTTAGCTCATTTAAGAAGGTATTACATCCATAGCTTGCCTCAATATCCATGCAGATAAAAGGAGATGACTCTTTTCAGTATATGCTGCTGCTTACAGCAGACACAAGTGTTGGGGGGGGAGGCCAGAAGTGGCCTCCTGAAGTCTGCCATTCATCTGCTGCCCACATGGCAGTCTTGCAGTTGAATACAGTCATTAGAGTTTAAAAAGAAATTTCCTTGTTTCTGCTCACTGGCCTCTGTTTGAATCTATTTATGAATGTCCAAACTAAAGGTGTGACATGCTTTGTCTGCAAAGTGGCAGGAAATGGGCATCCTGCCTAACTTTCTCTCTGTTCCCAGCTTTTATGTGGTAAAGAGATTTATGGGTTTTTCAGTTGTTGGATTGTTTGGGTTTGGTTTTGGTTTGGGGGTTTGTTTTGTTTGTTTTTTAACTATTTAGGTTGTGCTCTTAGCTGAAGCATGACACTTTGAATTGGAGAGTGTGCAGGAGTAAATGAGATGGCTTTGGTTTGCCCCACTCTTTCCCACTGTAGTCACCCTGGAGCACAAGAGCTGTGGTACTCAGCCACTCCCTGTCCTGTATCCTCCTGGGATGCAAAATTCAGAGGATGTTTCGGGTTCTGAGGGTGTTTCTGCCACACCGCCAGCTGGTCACAGAATTGTGATGAGAAGTGTGGGATGAAGGTAGAGCCACAGTCTTCTGGGTCTGAGCCTGAAAAATGGGAAAAGAGGAAATGAGCAAGGGAATGGGCACCACCAGAGGAGTGCTCCTCTGTCTAATAGGGGCTTTAACAACTACCTTGGGAACCACCTGTGATTTTAACAACCAGTTCTGCTCAGCTGTACTGAACAGCCTCCAGAAAGCCTTGGCAAATACCTTTACTGAGACATTTGTAGGATAAATAGATAGCAGTTATTTTTCTTTTTTTTCCTAGCCTTACAATTTAGAAGTTGGCTTATGCCCTAAAAGTTGGCAGATTTGTACTCCCTCCAATCTGATCTACTTATTGTAATAATGATATTTCATTTTTAACTCCTGCTGTTGTGATTCTTGTCAGCCACAAAGCTCTCTGGTCTCTTCTGAAAATGGTGTTTGGCTCTTGGTCTCTTAGAGGATACAGCTGGAGCATAGGAAATCCTGTTCCTCAAGGGATCTTATTTATGTGGAAGTTTCTAAAAATAATGTTTATTTCACACTTTAACTTGTGTTTGGTCTTGCTCACATCTTCTCTCATCTCCTTCCTATGTGCTTCAGTAATTTTATTTCATAACATACTTGGAAATAAAAGCTGTGAAAGGTTTGAACTAATGATCTGCCTGGTCAGGTGGTCTGAACATTTGGTCCGTAATATAGTGCTAATCTGGATCATACAATACCCTCTAGGGGTCCTGTTGTCCAACTCTGTTGTTATTCCTGCAAAGACATACTGAAAGGTCCTCTGCTGTTGGGAAAGGACTCCTTTGAAGTGGATTCTTTAAATATAACTCCATATTTGTAGAATTAAACTGTGGCCTGAAATAGGGAATATAATACTTTATTATACTCTGGTGTTCAAATATCTGTAAAAATTAATCCCACCTTCAATTATAAAAATACATTTCTACCTGGTAACAAGTGCAAAAAAGTGAGCCAGCTAGAAATCTAAGGAGCACACCTTTTGTTGGGTGTCAGAGATGAGAGTGGGAATGTACTCACTGCTGGTCTGAACAAGACATGAGCAGAGAGGTTGGAAGTCTTCTCTCTGTGGTATGCAGAGAAGGGCATGAAGCTCTTGCAAAGCCATTTATACCTCACTCCTGAGCTGGGCAATGAGCAGTGGAATGCAGCAGGCTGGGTGATATGCAGTGGGGGTCTTGGCTGTAGCCCAGTGAGGTAGCCCTCATTCAGTATGTCTGATACCACAGCAAGTTAGTCTTTTAAAAGAGGGAACGTGTCAGCCATGGCAAGAGAAGGCCTGTGTGCTCTGAAGGTGGCTTCCTGCCGCCTCTGTAGCGGGGAGCCTGTTACTGTGGGTTGCTCTTTCATCCGCAGCGCTAATCAGGTCAGCTCTGCGCAATCCCCAAAGATGCTGTGACTCATGTGTTTGTGCTCTCCCTCTAGCTCACTTTTAAGTTGGCTTGAAGTCTAATTCTCCTAGTTGTCAGTCTCTTTGGACACATTAAAACCTGGATGGGATTAGCATGCAACACAAATATGACTGCTGTCTACAAGAACTTTCATACTGACTGCTTGAATGGAAGATCCTTGAGCTCTTACTATCTACCTTCCTGCAGTCCCTTTTTCTTGCTCTTCTGTGGCTTGTAATTCTGTGAGGCTGGTAATGCATACACTGAAAACTACCAAGAGACCTCTTGTGAGCCTCATTAAGACAAGACTTAAAACTTCTTGGAGATTAATTGAAAGTCTGATGAACACACCCTCCTGAAAATACCAGCAGGAATTTTTATTAAATCTTTCTGCATTCATGCTTAGGCACCTGAGCTGTCTGTCATCTGGCATTTTTCTTTGCTCAAAATTGATGAAAAGTAATTTTATGTACAGTGAAAAGTAAATGTATGGATAACAGACAGAGACTCAGAGTACAAGGAATGCTGTGCGTGAACTTTGTTGAGTTTTGGAGGGCAAAGCTGCTACCTGTTCCTTCAAGAAAGGAGTTACAGCTATTTCATGCAAAAATTCAAAATGAGTCATGTATCATCTGTGCTTCCCTAAAAACAAAAGGCCTATGAGGAAGAAAATCCTCATCTAGTATTGTTGGTGCTTCTGTAACACATTGTCTCCTCAGAACCTTAGCGCAAACATTAAATTAATTCATTGAGGTGATTGCTTTACCTAGGATCACTTGACCCTTTGCTTTCAGTTCTGGAGCTGATGTTGTTATTGAATTGAAGTGCCTAACACTCAGACTCAAAGCACCCTATGAAAGTTACATCCAGTGAACCATCAACCTGCTGGAGGGTGATGTGGATTGTGTAAGATATATGGGAATTACAGAACTTCTGGAAACTGTATGTGATTCCTTTAGTAATTAAGAGCAGGTAAAAAGATGATAGAATGCAAAATAATTTTCTATTTGCACTCCAGGATGATACTAATAAGCCTCTTTTATTTTCATGAGGCCAGGTTTTTTTAGGAATTCCAGTCAAAGGCACAGCTGGCAACAGCTGTCTGTAGTATGAAGTGTCTATTTTAGTGCTTTTAATTCTCTGGTGTCTTAAGTTAAAAACATTGTACATTCAATGTGGTTTCTTTTGCACACAGGCTATAAGGAGTAGTTAGCCTCTCAGTAGAATGGCTGCCAATTATGTTGTGTTATTTTACATCCTCCCTGCCAGACAGTATCGTACTAGATGTGCCCGAAACAAGAGCATAAGCACAGTCTTACAGTGTTAAAAAAGCACTTGTAAGTAAAGAGCAAAACACTGTAGGCTGAGAAAAAGGAAGAGCTGTGAGAGCAAGCAGGCAGGAGAAGTGACAGGCAGAGGTCTTGGTGCGGCAGCTGTCAAACCGTTACCGCTCCGCTCTCATGCCCTGATAATGATCTCAGAGCAGTTGTATCGGCTCCTTCCACAAAGGCATGCTGTGTGTGATCAAAAACCAATGTCAGAGTGCTGCAGTTTTCTCCAGCATTTTAAACCTGAATGTTTGTACCCTGACAATGCAGGCTGAGCTTGGAGGTCCTTGGTCTGTCTAAACCAGTGGCAAACTCATTGGGACAGAGGGAACCATAGAGGCTCGTTCTTGCGTTGGCAAGGAAAAGGAGGGAGGCCTCTGTGGTGCTGGCCTTCGTGGTCAGGGGCTGATGTGTTCATTGCTGGCTCTTTTACCAGCCTTGCCAGCTCTCTGGGCTGGGCTCTCCCTCTTCCTGGGGTCAGGGGGAGGCATGCTCTGATCTTGGAGAAGCACTCAGGAAATGGTTTAGTAAAGGCAAAGAGGCCTCAATGAATTTCCATGTTAGAGAAGACTCTGAAATCAATACTCTGGCCCAAATGAATGGAGCTATTCATCTTGGTGGGGTGTGGGTGGGAAGAGACTAGGATCTAAAAGACTGCCAGATTTTGTAAAGGCCCTGCACTATTCCTGCAGAGTGTGTCTAAGAGCCCTGGCCAGCCTCCTCTGTAGCAGGGAGGCACTAGTGAGCAGTCATCTTCTCTGAATCATGGCTGCTCTTCCATACCACCTTTAATTTAATTGTTATGATTCCTGCTTTCTTTCATAATCTCATCTGAGGCTGCCTTTGCCTCCTTGGCTGACATCCTGCCCAACCTCCTAGCCCCTTGTCTTCTTTCCCTCACCCCTCCTTGACTTACAAACCCAGAGCAACACTCCCACTCACTGAAAGAGCCTTGCTTCTGTTTTCCCAAAACACTGGTCCTCCTCTGATCAGTTTGAGCATCGTTTTCTCTCTCACCTCTCCACTTCTTTCAACAAAGCATATTTACCCTCTGCCCCTTGCCTCACCCTGCCCTCTTGAGACCTCCAATCCATTAATGTCTATCACTTTTTTGTCACTCTCGGTATCCTCTCCTTGCTCTCTGGTCTCTTAAGTGACCTCAGCTATTGCTTCTCTCCACTTCACTCTTTCCTTGATCCTCAGCTCTTTCTTCAGTGCCTCATCAGAAAATCTGCCCCATGAACCCGCTCAGCCCAGTTGCATGACAACAGCTATCACCACATTGGGCTTGTTGTCTTCCCTATTTGTTTTGCTTCTTCTTCTCTCTACATCCCTGGCCATCACTTAAATTCAGAAAACACTTTCCATAAACTGTCCTGTCACCTATCTCTCCCTCAGATGATTTTCTTAAATCTCCTTATGTTTTGATACAAGAAACATTTGAGATAGCAAACATACATTGTTCTTCTAAACATCTTCATATGTTTCATTTTTCCATGCCCTTTGTTATCTGTAAGCTATTTTGGTATGTTCCTTCATACTTGAGTAATATTGTCTTGCTGAAAACACGGAGATGTAACAGTGCATGGATCCATCCAGACAAGACAGCTGACAGCTTTCTTGCTGTCAGAACAGGAGGGAGATGCTATACTTTACTCTTTCTAGAAAACAGAGTCTCTCCAGTTTGCTAATTTCTCTATCAGCTTGACCATGTACAGCTGCTATTGGTGGGTATTGAACATTGTTTTTCCTCAAAATTTACCCCAAGCCTTAATTTCTGTGAATACCTTCTGTGCTGGGCTGGTTTTGGCTGGGCTAGAGTGAACTTTCTTCACAGCAGGAAGATAGGGCTAAGTTTTGGATTTGTGCTGAACACAGAATTGATAACATAGAGATGTTTTTGTTACCGCTGAGCAGGGCTTGCATAGAGCCAAGATGTTTTCGTGTTGCCATGTTTGCGAGGAAGTTGGAGGTGCATTGGGAGGTTGGGAGGAGATACAGCCAGGACAGGTGACCCCAACTGACCAAAGGGCTGTTCCAGACCATATGAGATCATGATTAGAATATAAAGTGGTGGGAAGAAGGAGGAAGGGGTGACATTTGTAGTGATGGCGTTTGTCTTCCCAAGTAACTGTTACGTGGGAGGGGGCCCTGCTCTCCTGGGGATGGCTGAACACCTGCCTGCCCATGGGAAGCACTGAACTAATTCCTTGTTTTGCCTTGCTTGTATGCACTGCTTTTGCTTTCCCTATTAAAATGTCTTTATCTCAGCCTGAATTTTTGACCTTTTACCTTTTTGATTCTCTTCCCTGTCCTGCTGGTGGAGGAGTGAGCAAGTGGCTGTGTGAGGCTTGGCTGCAGGCTGGGGTTAAACCACAACATGTTCTTTGCACTGTTTTACTCAAAAATATGTTTAAAAGGCTCTGCATTGTCTTTTCCACATTAGCAAGTGAATCAATACTGCCAGCAGCTGATTCCTGAAGAAGGAAGGCACAGTAGGGAAGCACTGTCTATCATGTCCCCAATTGGTTATTGTTTTAATATCCTCAAAACATTACCAAATTTGCTAACAGTGCTTAGCAGTGAGTCCAGGAAACAAACACAATTTTCTCTGCTCATAATAGGTTTATTCAGAAGCGCAGTAGCAGCCTGGAAAATGTTAATAGAGGCTTGTCTACTTCTGAGAACTGTTGCTGCAGCCCAGGCAGGATTGGACAGCAGATAGAAGGCAGGAGGGTGTTTTGGTCCTGTTCTTCTGAGATGTAACCCTGCAACAGGACAACGTGCTCAGGGCAGGCACAGGGCTGCAGTGTGGGGGCCACCTCTCATCCTCACCATAGATGCCTCCAAACACTCTTATAATTCATTCTTTGTATTCAGTACTGCCTGTAGTTTATTTTTATTCTACTGTATCTGTCATGGCACAACTTCTCTGACTCTTTACTGTAGAAACTCTTCATATTTATTAACTTAGGATGAGTTTCGTATATCTCAAATACTTCTACCAGGCACTTAAAGTATCTCTTTCTTTCTCATTATCCTGAGGTTTATATCGATTACATTTTATGTATCCTTAAACAAATATGTGTAGGATTTATATGAATTATTAGATTTATTCAGAACCCTGAAGTCTTTGACTGATATTTTCCAGAGAGCTGTCTCTGAGTTTAAACATGGAACTTGTTCAAGAGTTAATTATTTTTTTACTTCTAAAAACACTGTCCACAAATCTCTACAGCAAAGGACAAGAATTCCTCCTGGAAAGAGTCTTAGTAGCTGAACGTTGGTTACAGTATTTGCTAGGAAAATTTTGCTGAGTTAGGGTAAAAAAATTTTTTAATTAAATTATATTTTTGATGCAATCATTAATTTGAAAATGATTCTTACTTTCTACTACTGAAGCTGGAAAAGTGAATAGATAGAAATAATGCTGATTAAGAGGACTGTAGAATAGGCTGTAGAGCTCCACAAGGAAGCCTTGATTAAAGACAGCATTAAGCTCCAAGGAAAATGGAGACTTGGAAAAATCTTTCCAAACTTGTAACTTGAGAATGTTTGCCTTTATGGAAGGGAAGGAAGATGGATGATGCTTGAACTATGCCTGAAATAAAAGTGCCTTTACCCTTTTCTCATGATTAAAGCTTTTAAAATTTTCCTGAAATACTGTGATTTTGCTTAAATATATATTTACTTTTGAAACCTGACAGGTTTCAGGAGGTTCCCTGTCTTAATTATAAAATATTTGTACTCAGTTTCTCATCTCACACTCCTGTATTATAAAAAAAAGAAAGCTGGAACAAATCCTGCTAACCTCTTAACCCAGGAACTGAAGAAATCTCTCAAGTTAGTAAAATGGTTAAAAAACCCAACAGAAACTGGTTTAAAAATGAGGATTAAATATTTCTCCTTTCAAGGGCACTCCTCATGAAGATGTTGGTCCAGCTCTTCCCTCTTTGGGGTTTCACTCTAGTTGTGGCCCTGGCTATTGAATTGTTGTGCCTGCTTTTCCTTTTGGTGTGCAATAACTGGGAGCACTGGAAATAACTCTGAGAGTACAGAAGATCACAGAAAGCTCAAGCCTTCATTCCCAAATCTCAGCTACATCTGCTTCTCCATTTTCCACCTGGTCTAAAGAAATCTTCTTGGACAGCCTGTCCTTCCCTTGGCCTGGCTTTGTGGTGCTGTGGGAGTCCTGGCAGGGGCTGCAGGCTTGAGCCTCCTGTCTCCTACAGGAATGTGTACCTCAGACAGCATTTTGCTGTTCTGGTCTGTGCTCTGTTCTTCATGGTGTTCAGATCACTGATGAATAATAGCTATTGCCAGCAAAGGTGTGATATGCCATTCCTGTAGCCCTTGCTGCTGCTTGCTTGGGTGGTTAAAGGGTTTCCCCTTCCCTTTGCACCCTGCAGACCTTCTCCCTTGCCACTGCTGTCTCCAGCCAGGAGGGCAGTGAGGGTCTGCAGCTGGATGTGTCCCAGCTGAGACCATAGTGGTTTCTCTTTGAGTGAGCCAAGCCCCCTCACTGCCCTAAGAGCAGAGCACCTCCTGCTCCCTCCTACCTGCCAAGCAAGGGTGTGGACAAAAAAAAGTGCACTGGAGCAGAAAGGGAAGTCCCCATGCACTGGCTGTAAGAAACACAGACTGAAAGTCTCCACTCACTCGATTATTATTTTTGTAAAAAATTTGAAACACAATATAAACAAAAAAAACCCTGCAGCCTAGTACAAGTTCTGCTTATTTGTGTTTCATAGTTGGAGAGAATAAAAAGGAAATTATATTGAGGTGCTGGTGAGTGGCAGCTTGACTGAAATAATCATGGTAGTCCAGACAAAGACAGTAGTACTTAGACTTTGATCATCACCTTTTAATCTCTCCTGTGATAAATTAAAAAGATTTGTCTTCATCTCCAGCTACTGGAGTTGGATCCAGTCTGGTGCCCAGATGACTCAAGTCTGGTGTCCTGTCAATTTTAAGGAAGTTTGGCTCCAGGATTACTTTGCTGTTACAGTCTAGGGCGTAGAAAAACAATACAGACTTTGGATACATTTCATTTTGATCTCTGGAGATCCAACAGACTAGTCATGACTGTGAATGTGGCCAGTTTGGAGGAAAATTGTCCCACATGCTGATTGTATATCTGAAGTCCAAATCTACTCTGTGGATCAAAGGGATATCTGCAAGGAAGCAAGAAAGGAAGTAAATCTGAAAACAGCCCTGAATCTTGTACACAACATCTGAAAGGATTTGGCCCCCTTATGAACTGCTGACAATTTTGCCAGTGCAATCTGTGTGAGAGCTATCAGGAACAGTGGAGGGAAGCACAAGTCTGAGACCAAAGCAGAAAAGACTTTGCCTTAATCTGATGAACCGAAAAGGGAAAGATTTCATTTCCACAAGCACATCTGCACAATGTGAGTTGGGCATGCCAAAGACTGGACACAATGGCACATATTGAAGGAAAGCAGAGTAACTAATTGGCAGATTACTGATTTCTCTTAAGAGTAATTTTAGTGACACCGGTGGGTGCAACTATACTTGAGTGACTTTGCTCCCAAATAACAATTTAATTTGATAACAATTATTAAAAGTAGTTTCACAGGGCCTCTTTTATGAAATCATTGTAAACAGTGAATAGAAAAGCCTCACTTGGCAGTTCTGAAAGGTCTTAGTTGAGTTAGGAAAAGGAAATCATTTGTCTGTGGCTGAATTATAAGAGAAATCATGTATATTTGATAATTTCTCAACAAATTGTGGCAGAAAGCAGCAACATCAATATTCTTCATAAACTTTTTTAAAAAAATATTTAGGAGGGGATAGAAATCATCTAGATTCACAGGCATTGACTCCCATTCTTACGACTGTAAACTTCCTAAATTATTTTCTTTTGGTCTACAAGTGGATAGGTTTTACTCACTTGCTAAGGCATAGGTTTACTCACATTCTCTCTCAATGTCCTGTCAAATTGCTCTGATTTACTCTTAGGTACAGTTAAATACACCTCATAAGAGGAGCAACCATTTAACCTTACTTTGCCTTTACTAAGGTGTTTGACATTCTCAAGGGCATAAATGTCATTGCCTTAAGATGATGTTATGAGCAAATGGGGGCAAAACTGTGCTCGGAGAATGATGATCAGTTCCCTGTCAGATGGAGGAATCTGTAAAGCACAGCTGAGATCTGAGCTGAGTCTTGCTCTGCTTGTTGGCTTTCATTGCTAGTGGTAGGCAGTTCCACGATGGAGCACAGAGAGTCCTGACTGCAATGCCAGCAGGCCAGAAAGGAAGAGTGAACACTTCAGAGACGAGCTTTGGAGTCGAAGTGGTCTTGATGCATTGACAGCATGGTCTGGAGGAAGCAGGATGTTTCTCAGCAGAGGCAAGGAAGAGGACAAACTCAGGGTCAGGAACCGCAGCTGCTGGAACAGAGAGAGCACAAGTGGGTAGGCAGCAGTGCACTGAGGGACTTGTACTCCATGGTTTGGGTGGCCCCTGGGCAGCTGAGCTCAGAAGTGTCAGGCCCCTTACCCCATGTTTACTTGTGCACCTTGTACCTGCTTTGGGCTGATTCCTCAGGAGAACTCAGGGACCCAGCTTCAGCTGAAATCAGTGACAGTTTTACTTGTAAATACTTCTTAAGGATCTGAATCCCTGTTCCTCATCTGCAAAATGCAGAAGATAATATTTCCCTCCCTCACAAGTGTGCTTTTAGCATAAATACATTAGAGATTGTAAAGAATTAAGATGCTCCAGTAATGGGGATCATATAAGTACTTCAGATAAAGCTGTTTCTCTTTTCTCCTTACACCTCTCTACATGGCAAATTAGACTAAAATTAATCCAATATAGCTTTCTCATCCTTATAGTATTTTTATTCAGGCATTTCCATGCTTTACATTGCATGGGTTTGGCACTTCTCTCCTTTAGGGCATGGCACAGAGAAGTGCTGTCTGAGAATTGTGGATAAGATGGGACAGAAAATCTGAACATGTGGATACCAAAAACGTTTCTTGGCAACAAACATAATTGGAGAATTCCCAGAAATTTCTCTTCTTACATTTGACAGTCTTTTTTTTTCTTATGATTTCATAATAGAGTATCTCAAGTTGGAAGAGACCCATAAGGATCATTGAATACAGCTCCCAACTTGTGATAAATGATCCAAAAATGGGATTCCCCTTCCCAGATTGGTTCAAATTAAATCTCTAATAGCCACCATTTGGAAGTATGCACTTTTAAGTGTTTTTGGTTAAAGTCTTGCTATTTGCAAGCCTTACCTTAGGCTGCAAGAAATAAAGTAATATACAGGTGTATTATGACTCCTTGGATTATACAGTGAAATGAGGCAGCTCCATGAGTGGTTCTTTAGGAGGATTTGAACAAGCAGAGGACACTCAGTTTACAGGTGAGGAAACCAAAAATGGATGGAGGGAAAATCTGCCTTAAGTATGTCCAGAATGGCCCCAGATAAATATTCAAGAAATGAAAGAATCCATGCAAAACCAGGAGAAAGGGCTATTAGAAGAGCTGCTAAAGCCCATCTCCCCATCTTTTGATAGCAGAAGAGTAGGAAGCTGGACTTGAACATTTTAAAGCATATTTTGAATTATGGGACAGTTCAAATTTTGATCCAAATATCAGTCCCCCAGCTGCTGAGGAGGGATGTAGGATAATGCCAATTAGTACAAAACAACACTGTCAGCTTTTGGTAGGGGACCTGTGTAGTAGCAAACTAAAATGGTTTTACTACTTACGTATCTTGTGTTCAAGAGAGTCAACATCAGAAGCAAGGTGACCAGTGGTGACTAACAGTAGTGCTGCTGAAGTCCCAATCTGTTGGCTCTTCCTATTCCACTCAGGAAAACCAGGTTGGATTGAACAAAAGAGAAATGTTATGTGCAGTCTGTTTTCAGCAAGTGCAATGGCTGGCTGTGCTTGAATCTGGAGCCAGAGGAACCAAAGGAAGAGTGTGAGGGAGGGAGCAAAAAGGAAGTCATGTCTGTCTGTTGCACTTCTCAAGTGGTGTTGCCTGTAACACTCAAGCAGGAACCAAGGTGTATGTTGGACAGAGAAGTAAATATTTGTGGTGCTTTGGTTTTCATGAGGGTTAAGAATCGAGACTTTACAAATCTGGTGGAAGAATCAGGCTGCTGTGATGTGGGAGTAGCTCTGGTCTGTAGTGGGACTTGCGTTTCGTAGTTTCCGAAAGCAGCTTTAATAAATATATGTTTTAGGGTGGACTATGGAGAAAATTATCCTCAGGATTTTAATATTCAAGGAAAGTCATGCCTGTGAGGGCCCTTCAAACGCCCTTGGTCTGCTAGAGCAGTTTCTGTTCCTGTGACTGGGCTCACTGTTAACACAGCAGCAGGCAGAAGTTCAGGCAGAGTGTTCAAGGGCTTTATCTTGTTACTCTACCACACTGTGGTCCTGTTCCTCTGAAGTCTCTTTGAGTTCAGTGGCAGCAGGTCCAGCAGCCACAAGTGAGAAAGCATCAGACCACCAGACAGAAGCAGCCACCCAAAGGTTGTAGGGTTTGTCCATGGTGGCAGGAAGTATGAATAGCAAAGCATTGCTCATGTGCAATTTTAAGTTGTTTGTGACCAGATGTACTTCTAGCACTGCATAGTGCCACTGAGGCTGCAGCCTTCTGGGAAACCACTCAAATTCATTTTTATTATGAATCCAAGCCCAGTTACTATGACCTGAGGCCATATCATGTTCACTGCACAGAGAATTCAAGCAGGGCTTTGCAAGAAACACCTGCATGGCTTTTCCAAGTGGTTGCCAGAGTACACAGTGGTCCTCAGCAATTAAAAGATCAGGGAGATAAGGGGCAGGATGGAGTGCAAATTATTCATAACTTTAAATGTATTTTAGAGGCAAAAATGTAGTTTTTCAACACGTAACACGATTGATCAAGAGTGTCAGGAGTGCTCAGAATATTACAAACCAATGAAATAGGTTGTGTTTTCTTTAATAAGTCTGTGCAAGTAATGGGAGATAAGAGGGTTAATAAAAAATTGGAAACATCTTAGGAGTTTACATATATGTATTCTGAAGGAAGCTTAGGGAACTTTCCTCGCAGAATTTAGCTTCTCGTTTGATAAATTTTCTTCCTTAAATGCAATTTTTGTGTCATCCTTGATTTTGAGGCTGGAACGTGTCTGTGACTGCTTGTTTGTGAAGACTCTTTATGCTTTCTCACTATACAATTGTGAAATGCCTGAATGTGCTTTGATTTGCATTATTTCTTTTCTGTCTTTCTTCTCATCCCAATTTTCAGCTCCCTTTTGTCCTGAGAAATTAAATAATTTTCTTTTTTTGGCAGCAAAGTGGCCGCCTTGTTGGAGTAAAGATGTTTTTTTCAGCTGTCTCCTCTTGCTGCAAGCCCCAGGCCAGACTCCCTTACAGGTCACCCTGTGATGGCACCAGAGTCCTCTTGGGAGCAGTGGGAGCTGTTATTCCTGGCAGTGCCAGGGAGGGATGCCAGGGCCAGCTGGCCCCCTTGGTGCCCCCGAGGCAGCCTGGGCTACGCCACACGCAGAGTGCCTACGTCAGGAGGCACAAGGCAGCCAGCAAAGAGCCCACAAAGCAGAGAGAGGCTCCTGCTGCCAAACACCATGTCCTTATGCTCTGCAAGCCTCACCAGATGCCCTGCAGCAAGGGCTCATTACTGAGCCTCTTCCTCGCCCTGCCACACCAGCAGGAGGTTTGCCGCCAGGGCTGGTGGCCCCTATGCCACATCAGGACCCAGAGCTCCGGATGAGGTGAGGGCTCTCTGTCCCACTCTGCAGTGGGCAGGGAGGTACCTGGATGTACAGGTAGGCTCTGAGACCCTCCTTGTTCTGAAGGGAGGGAACAGAGCTGCAGGAGCAGCCGGAAGGGGGGCAGCAGGCAGGCCAGCAGAGCAGAGGTGTCCTGTGGCTCCTGCAGTGCCACAGCAGGAGCTGTCTCCCCACCCTCACTCTGCCGTGGCCATGCTGGACAAGCCACAGCCCCTCCTGGGTTCCGTGAGTCACTGCCCGCCTGCAGACTGGCTGTCGTGTTACGTGTTTGCTTGTAACCCTGTGACTTATGGGTGAGTCAGGGCTAGCTCTTCTTGTTTTCTCTTGCCCCAAAACACAAGGTCTGGTGAGCAGCAAAGTGCCTGGAGCTGTCTGAAATCTCAGTGATGCCGAGTTGTGTGGGAGTGTTGATCTGCTGGAGGGTTGCAAGGCTCTACAGAGTGATCTGGACAGGTTGGATTGATGGACCAAGGCCAATGGTATGAAGTTCAACACAGGGAACTCCTGGGTCCTGCACTTGGGTCACAACAACCCCAGGCAGTGCTACAGGCTGGGGACAGAGTGGCTGGAAGAGCCCAGTGGAAAAGGACCTGGGGATGCTGGTCAACAGCAGCTGAACATGAGCCAGCTGTGCCCAGATGGCCAAGAGGCACAATGGCATCCTGGCACGTGTCAGAAATAGTGTGGCCAGCAGGACCAGAGTAGAGATTGCCCCCATGTACATGGAAGTGCTGAGGCCACACCTCAAAACCTGTGTTCAGTTCTGGGCCCCTCACTAGAAGATATTGAGGGGCTGGAGCATGTGCAGAGAAGGGCAATGGAGCTGCTGGAGGGACTAGAGAGTAACTCACATGAGGAGCAGCTGAGGGAATCAGCGTTGTTCAGCCTGGAGAAAAGGAGGCTCAGGGGAGACCTTATTGCTCTCTACAACTACCTGAGAGGATGTGGCCAGATGGGTGTCGGTCTCTTCTCCCAGGCAACTGGTGACAGGATGAGAGCAACGGAATCAAGCTGCACTAGAGAAGGTTCAATTTTGATATCACTAGGAATTTCTTCATGGAAAGGGTTGTTAAACTTTGGAATGGATTGTTCAGAGACGTGATGAAGTTACCATCCATGGATGTGTTCAAAGAAACAACTGCATGTAGCATGGAGTGCTCAGGTCTAGTTGACATGATGGTGATTGGGCAAAGGCTGGACTCAATGATTTTGGAGGTCTTTTCCAAGGTAAATGATTCTATGATTCTGTGAATGTGCCCTGCAGGTTTAAGGCAGAGGTGCAGATGAGGGCACCTCAGCACGAGGCTAGTTTGTTTGGACTATGCTTGGAGAGATTTTAATGGACAGTGACAGAAGGTAAATGGCTCCTGTTTTTCATACAGAGTGGGAACTGGGCTAAAAACAAGGTGAATGGAAGGCAGAGGACAAGCAGTGTTCATCCTTAAATGCTGCCAGGCTTCTCAAACCTACCGTGTGTGGCCTGTCTGTGGCCCTTTTGGCCAGTCTTCTTCAGATGAGTGTAAACCCTGTTCTCTGAAAAGATGTAGCAGGCTTCCCCAGCTCTCGCTTTCCTAAAGCTCCTTGCTTTGAAACAAGACCCTCATGCAGTTCTCAGTAAGGATCATTCCTCTAGGGAGGCTGTTACCTGATATAAGGGTAATTCCTTAAGACCCTGGAAAAGTCCTGTTCTGGAGCACCTGGACTGCTTTTCTATCAGCACACCTTCCCAAATGACCCATGGAATGTGCTCGCTCCTGCCTTAAAAGAAAAGCCCACAGCAGAGGATTTGCCAGATCCTTTTGGACTTTCTGCTTGTGTGTCCCAGTGCTGGGGGTTTGTGTGCACCCTGTGTGTTTTGTGCTGCACCAGTGGCATTGTCTCCACCGAGGGGCATGACCTGTGGGACAATGCAGTCCTGTGGCAAATGGCTAGGACACTAGGTCACCAAAAATGTTGCTTTTCAAATGTAATGTGCAGAAAGCAAGAGAGCCTGTCATATGCAGTGTGGTTTCCCTCTCTGTTATTCCAGGAGGAGATTAGTGCCTCTTGCTTCTTCCAGTCCCTTGCCAGTCTTCCAGCCCTTCCACAAGAAGAAACACAGGATGGGGACAGGATGCCACTGCTGAGTGGACTGCTGCTGCTGCACAGTCAGGCTGTGTGTGGGGAATGGGAGCACTGCCTGTTCCATGTGCTCTGAGACTGGAGAGTGTGTGTGTCCCCTTCATGCAAACCCTGACAAGCTGGGTGGTCTCAGCAGAGACTTTTAACCTCATTGCACTTCTGCTTCCCCTATGGATAAAATGGGGATAAGTAATAATTAACTCTTTCACAGAGGTGCCATGCTTTCATGTCCACAGAGGGCCTTGAAGGGGTGAAATACTTAGCAAATACTGTTGCAGCTTTTCAAATTTCAGCTGTATTTCATTGTAAGTATAACAGAGTGATATATTAGTTTAAAAACACATTTTTGAAACTCTTGGTAATTAGGAAGTCGGGCAATGGCAATTAATGCTCTCAGACATGGTGTTACTGCTCTTCCCCAAACTATAGCTCATTTAAAATGCTAGCCCTATAATTTATTAGCAATATTTAATACCTCAGTGACCATAAAACTCAGTGTTTTATTACCACTGATTAACATATGTTTGATGTTCTGCCCAGTGTTACACAATCCAAAACAAATTACTCTCAGGAAGCTGGATATTATATAAATACAGAAAAGCAATAAATAATGCATTGAAGAAACAATTTTCTGTGGGTTCTAACATGCCACAATCTCTTCAAATTACTTAGAATTCTCAGGCAGTTTCTCAGTCCTCCAAGACTGCTTGCACCAAAGAACAGTCTTCACACCATACTGGCTGCTACCTCTGCTGCAAGTTTGCAGGTGACTCCTGGCTTCCTTTCAGCCTCTGCCACTACAGCCTGGTCATGCCCTACCAGAGGAAACCTGGAGCTGCTTGGTCAGAGTGCCTTCAGTTAGGATAGTCTCCTTAATAAGCTACAGATGTGTGAGAAACAGAAAGGCTCTTTCATATTTCAGCATGCTTTTTTCCCCTTCTGTCAATCTGATGTGAAGAAAAAGGAGAAGAACTTTACAAACTCATTGATTGGTTTTTTTGTGTCCTTGAGCCCCTTTAAGGCACACCTTGGATAAGAATAAGGGGTAAGGAGAAGGAAAGCTGATGGATTTAGGGAACACAAACTGCCCAGAATCACATTATTCTCAGCTAGTTTTGATGGTGCAGCTGTGATAGGTACCTGTTGAGAATCACAGTATCTGGTTAGATTTTCACTGACCATGCCCCAAACTCTGCAAATATCCATGGCTTCAGAGGTTCCAGTAGAACTAACAAATCCAAATGCCATGAGTTCAGTTATGTAGCTGATTTATACATGTACAAGCCCACACATTATTTTTCTGAGGGCCTGCAGTTCCACCTCTTCTAAGACCTGAGTTGATATGAAGAGCTAGGAGATGTGGGCAGCAAAAGCCCAGACTCAAGTCTAAAGTGTCCTCATTCAGTAGTGCAGACTTGGGCTTTCCCTTCCACTTTAAAGAGCTATGTGCTGCAACTTGTAGAAAATGAGAAGTTTACTTTTGTTTAAAGTTATATTTTCACTGGGAGAAGGGGGATAAAATTATTTCAATCAACTTGTCATATTTATTTTAGGAGAAAAAGAAAGCCAGTATTGTATTTGAGAAAAATTGTTCTTCCTGTGGCAGTACAGAGTTGTACTGAAGAGCCTTTGCAATGGATCAGGCAGATATTGCCCAGACACAAAACAAACTATTGCTTGCTGTCCTGAGGAACTTGTTTGAGTCTGTGATGCAGAAGTGGGAAGCAGGGAAGAAGAAACAGTAAGATAAGGATGGAGTTCCTGGCTGCTGTAATCCTGCCCTGGCTCCAGCACGGTGGACAGCTTAATGGCTCCTTTCACACTTCTGCTCAGCCACACAGTATTTGGAACCTCAAAAAATGCACTCAAATCCTCAACCTCAAAAATGTACTGACTGCACACCCTCCCTTTTCCTTAAAACTTTCTCTTGCCCGCCCCCAACATGTTCCAGCAACAGGAGGTTTTAGTCACTTCACCAAGCTGGGTCAATAATGGATATTTTGTTTCAGTGGCTGACTTAAAATTGGGTTGGGCCAAACAAAACGGTTTATTTTCTTTTTATTGGTGTAACACCAATGTGAGAAAATTTGTGTTAGAGTCAATGTTGATGATTTAATTCATCTTCAAACAAAAAGATTTATTTTGGTTTTATGACTATTTAGCTTTCTTTCCTACTCTTACATAGGGCAACCTCTAAATGAAAATGGCATTGCACAATGACAATTGAAAAATATGTTCTACAAATTTTGAAAAGAAAAACCATTTTTAACATCTTTGAAACTGAAGTGTGATACATGTCAAGCTTTGTTCTCTGTTTTTTTAACAAAACACAGGTTCTGAAGAACTTACTGAGAGATGTATTTGTTGTCTGCCTATTCATAAGCCATCTAATAAACCATTTCCAGGACCAGACCTAACACTCCCCTCTTCAAGGAGCACTCTGTCAAGTGAGTAGATGTGATCAGAAAATGAAGTTTTGGGAAATGTATTGCAGGCTATTTACTATACACGCTAAAGTTTTCACTTCTTTCTTCGTCCTCTGTCAATATAAAGCAGTTTTGTGTTGGCACCAGGGAGAAGGATCAAACTTCTGTCTTGCTGTGACCTTACAAACTACAGACCAGGTGCTGCAGATTTCATGTATAAAGCCTAACACTCCCACAAATGTAAGCAATTTCAGCTCACCTTTTTACACTCCTGGAGACCATATTGGGAAACTGAGAAAAGCTAGGAGGTTTTATTGGAACCAGTGCTAAGGTAGAGGACATCCAGCTCTTTCTCAGGCTCACCCCTACCCTATCTGAGAGATTTCTCTCTCTAAAACTCCTCTCATGAACATCTGCTAATTTCTCTTAGAAATATCAAGAATAAGGTTGTGAAAACACCAATTAAAAATTCACAAAGAATTGCTAGTGACTTGTTTAGCATTTTCTGAGGCAGATGAGAGATTTGGGCGCCAAAAGATAAAAGGATTTTGACACTGTGATTTATATGTTAAGAAGCCTCCCCCCTCCCCCATTCTCTTTTTATTTTTTAAACTCCCCTTAGTCCTACTGCCCTGCAGCATTCGTTTTGAGAGAGGCTAAAGCAACTTCTTATTTTCTCGTGACTGCATGTCAGTGCCTGTTCCTTAATTCTACATCTGGCTTAAGTGCATTCAGGTGACTCATAACTTTGGGCTTAGGGTTTTTTTCTCTTTATTCATTTATCAACAACAACAATAATATTATGTGGGAAGATTTTTTTTCCCTTCCTATTCTACTAACCTGGAAAGCCACGTGAGTAGCCCTGATATGAGCAAATAATAAAATGTTAGACAAGATGGTGAGAGGAAATGAAATTGCTCTTTCATAATGTTTGGCAATGAGTTAAGCTCCCTGCTGCTGTTATCTGGATTCATACTCTTCCATGTAGACTAAATGTACTGTCAGGCTATACTGAATTGACTTATTTTTCTTCCTTCCCATCACCATGGCACAGAACTCTATGTTCTTGTCAGTCTTGATGCCTGAGACCCAAATTACAGATTTTGTGCCATGACAAATCACAGAATCATGAAATGGTTTGGGTTGGAAGGAACCTTAAGGATCATTTAGTTCCAACTCTGCTGCCATGGGTCTTTCACTAGACCAGGTCACTCAGAGCTCCATTCGACATGGTCTTGAACATTTCCAGGGATGGGGCATCCACAACTTCTCTGGGAAACCTGTTCCAGTGCCTCACAAGCTTCAGAATGAGTAATTTTTACCTAATATGTAATCTAAACCTACCCTCCTTCAGTCTGAAGCCATTCCCCCTTGCCCTGACACTACATGCCACTGTAGAAAGTTCCTCTTTATCTTTCTTACAGGCTCCCTTCAGGAAGGCTGCAATTTGGTCACCCCTAAACCTTCTCTTTTCCCACAAACCTATGAATGAACCATGAAAATTCACTCAGCCACAGCTGGGGCTTTTGTGAAAGGGAGCAGAAGGGACAAACTGCAGGAGCTGTTCTTGTTCACAGGACCCACCCTGTTCTCTCCTACCTGTGGGGGTGGGTTGCTGCAACTGATCTGTGGAAACTGCACGTACGACTTGTGAGAGGCAGGAGATCCTGTGGAATCTTGTACACTTTCCTTACCTCAGGAGTAGGCATGGCTGGATCTTACTGAGAGGTTTCTGGCAGACAGGAACTATCATTTGCTCTTTTTCTCTATGGTAATAAGCTCAAAGGGTCCTGCTGAGGTCAGAATATGCTGCTGGTAGCATGAGTGTATAATACAAAGCTGTCATCAGCTTCTAAGACAGTAAGCAGGGCAGTTCCTGTTTTTGTGGGACTTGGAAAAATTCACTTTTACAAGGAAAAATATATGTCTCTGTTCACAAGAAATGTTGTTGCCACTATTGCAGGAAGTGTCCATTATCACCAGCATGTTCAAACAGCAAAGCCAAACTGATCTTCCATCAAAATTTGAATTGAATGTTTTCTTGATAATGTTGAAAACAACAGTTTTTCTTTGTCTTTCTATATCTATATTATAGATATGTCTATGTCTATCTATACTCTTTGCTTAGACAGATACAGGTGTCCAGGAGCTCAGCAACATTCATTTACTAACAGTACCTAAACTACTGAATTAGATTGTTTTTCAAAGTAGAGGGAAAGGAATAGTTACTAAAGATAAACGCTCATTTAAGTCAGGTACACTTAATGTAGGATGTGTATATGTTTGAGAAGGAATGGAAAACACTGAGCTTTGTGCCACATCTTTTTCCTTTCTTGTCACAAAGCCACTTTATGCCCAATTACACCAACCACAAGGATGCTTTTCACTCCTGCTCTGTATATTCCTGGCTGCTGTAACTTTTTGGTCTTCTTATCACATGCTCTAGGCTGGAAGAGTGACTGGGAAATGTGTCAAATGAAATGTATGGTAGTCTCCTGAGGTCAGTGTTTAGATAGTGATGTTCCTAGACATCAGAGTTCAGGTTCATATTCCAGAAAAGTGTCAGCTGCCCATGCTGGGTAGCTGTAGTATTTTTTCAAGTATCCAATGATGTTGACTAGTGTGAAAGTCAAGCCACTAGTCAGATGTTTATGGCTGTTATTATGTGTGCATAAATAGCAGATGTGTGTAGGGTAACTTGCTCTCAGGGCTTCTTCTAGAACTCCATATGGAACAGGAATAATGCCTGGCTTCTGATCTGGAGCTGCCTGCTCCAAGGCCCTCTGCCAGGTATGGTTTTCACTCTGGGTCTCAATGTACTCACCTTGGTACTCTACTCATTCGTGATGCTACTGCTTCAAAGAAGTCTCAAGAGGGCTCCAGGTCTGGCCTGAGCTGGAAGCAAACCTTCTTTGCCTGTGAAAGGCTAAACAAAGTCAAATGTCTTCCTGTTTCAGTTATTCAAGGTAAAGGTTGTAGGTGGGTTGCCTTTCATGCCCAGTAGTAAAAAGGCTGCTGTTTGTTTTTGCTCCTGCTTACAGGGATCTCACTGATGGTTTGCTTGCCATCCTCCACCCAGGTGAGTCATGTGGGAAGTCACTTGGGAAAGTCAGAAGCAAGCCAGGTGCAGACATTATCTGGTTTTGGAATCTCTCATGTACAATATAAACAGAAGGAGATTCTCCTTGAGTGATGCTGGAGAGCAAGTTGGCTTTGAACTGTCTGCCCTGTTCATTCCAAATATGTCTTGGCAATATTGTTAAGGATGCATTTTGTGTGAACCTTATGCCATATTCTATACATAACACAGACATGGCTTTCTAGAATTCTCTTCTTGCAGGCAATGGGCTGCAGGCTATGTCATCTCCCAGGTGCATTGCTTAATGTTAATCTTATGAAATGCAAAGTTCACACATGCTTGACACATCCCCATGTGCAAAAAAAAAAATCACACCCTGAATCCAAACAGATACCTGTAAACAGCAGAAAATACAAGTTAATTTGTCATCTGCAGCCCCAGTGCAATTACAGTACACAAGTCAGGCAGAATGAAAATAGCACTGAAGTCCCAGCCACCAGGGGATCCTGAGCTCAAGCCAAGTCTCCTTCCTGTGCCTGCCGCCTTTGTGTGTGTTCAAGTATAAGACTGAGCATTGTGAAAAGACCTTCTGAGAGACAAACATGTGGGGTCTTTTTTCAAAACCCAGCCACGGTCTGGCAAAATGTCATACTTCAGGGAGCTTCAGCCCCTCTCTGGAATTGCCATCTTTCATGGGACTTTTAAAGGAAGACCTTTTGATCCCGTTTTGTAGAGCAGATAAGCCACTATTCAGTCTCATCTGGCGTAGGGTAGCAGAGAGATCACCCATATCTGTCCCGTGTTTTGCAGCCACTCTAGGCAGTGTGTGTCAGACCAGATCATACAATATGGAATTCAGGAAGACAGAGAGCCATAATTCCATTTTTATGGCAACTGCCAATATTTTTAACAAGGGCCTTCCTCAAGAGACTTCCAGACTTCGTCTGGGATAAAGCTTGTGGTAGAATGTCTGTCTTCCAAGGGAGAAGGAGGGGTTTGGGCAATGTACTAATTTGTTTTTCCATTCAAAATAAATACTGCTTCATAACCTAATCAAGGAAAGAAACAGCACCACCCAGCAAATAAACTTTGCTGAAAATGTGCCTGCTCTGCTTTTGGAAGTTGGTTGAGTACGTTAGTGTCAGCGTGCTTGGTTTGCCTGGGTCAATATGGCACCCAGAGAGACATCAGGGAACAAGAGGCAGCTTCTTGTCACTGAGTACTAACTGGCCTATTGCAAAAGGATATTTCAGTAGCCCTTTTGTGATGTCCTGGGCTAAGTCTCTTCTGACATAGGTGACTAAGCTTCAGAAAGGAGGTAAGCATCAGCAGTGTAGAGGAAGTTCCCCATGGATTTTTGGGCAAATTGTGCCCATATATTCAATTTATCATGTAGCCGAGATCATCTTCACAGCAGTATATTTTCAATGAAGGGAACCATTTTAGGGTTATTTTATCACTCTCTTTTTTTCCCCAAGCACACATATCCATAAGTGCCTACTTCACTTGAGGTTACAAAATGAATATGAGGGTGGATTTTGCCCACCGAGTCAAAGTGGTCGTATTATCCCTACTCATTAGTGAGGTAAGCCATTGTTAATGCCTGCAGAAGCTTTCCAAGCTCAATTAAGTTGTAGCACTGTAAAACAAATGTTTGCAATAGGGCAAACTTGTTCAGCTCACATCCGGCCAAAACCGACAGTGAGTAGTCGGCAGACTGCCCACATTTAATTACATTATCCTCTGCCTGCAGTGTACCACAGGCCTCTGGAGGAGATCCAGGGCCATATATATTTTGTTTATATTTGCTTGTAATTTTTTATGATTGATTGGAGTTTTGGAAAATTGTTGTGTTTAAAAAGCTACAGCTTTGGAAATACATGTGTTAAGACTCTGTATCTTGGATTTAAGGAGCTGCGCTATGGTAAAGCTGCCATGAAAGAAGATGGGGAAGAGATTCCTGCCATTTAGACCAACACAGCTGCAAATACATTTTGTTTTGTTTGTCATCAGGGCTTGTTTTCATGTGGCCTTAGTGATGTTTTTCAAAGTTTAGCTGATGTGAGAACAGGATCACATTGGAAGTGTGTAGGTTTGAGGGAAAGAGGATAGCTTCTGAATCCCAAGGGAGTGATAGGCTGGTGGAGACAATTCAGACAGTGGAACAACAGGTGTTTCTACTGACCTCAGCTACCTATCCTTCTCAGTCTTGCTCTGCTCCTAATCAGCACATGGACTGTAAAAATTAACAGCTCTGATGAGGGATTCCCAGTGACTGCCATGTTCAGATCACACTTCTTCCCTTGTGATGAGAACTGTAGGATTTTGGAATCTGGTTCCTGAGATACACGTACCCTGTCCAGACCAGCAGCTGAGAGTGGTAACCTGGATGGGCACTCCAGGCTAACTTGTCAGTGAAACATGCATGTAATGAAGGGGGAAAGAGAAGAAAGAACTACTGTTTTGAGTTGTAATTCAGTTATAGTGGTCTGGAGTCCAATTTCCAATGAGCATTTATTGCTCCCTCATGGCTGACTCAGCAGAGGGATTCAAGACTAGACTTCCATACATGTTGGAGTCTGTTTTTGCTGAATATGGGACCTCCAAAGGCAAAGCTCTGAGTAAGTAGTCTCTGTCTAATGACACCATTGTAACTTCACAGAGGTCATGTGAAGTTAAGCATCATGGAATAAGTCGCTTCTGTGGTAGAGTTGCAATATCATCCATTATTCTCTACATAAAGTTTTAAAAGCAAAATTTGGAAGAAAATGTTGATTTTCATTTTTCTCCCTAGCCATTTTGAGGATAAATTCATTGGCCTGGCCTTAGTGGATAAATCTATGAAAAACTACATATGTAAATCCAATAACAGAATGCATGTATTTGCATGCAGAGTCACCCAAATTGCGTGTGCTGGTGTGCTATTCTGTTGTCACCACCACCTGTATGCAGGAAATGCAAACTCCTTGAAAGATGCTGCTCAAAATAGTCTTGCTCTATTTCTTGCTCATCTTCTCGCAGGTTAAATTGCTAAAAGGAGTAAATAAACCAGGTAAAGTCGATGCCTGGCAGATTGTCATATACTGGATGGGTAAAACCGTGCTAGAAGGACAAGAGTTCCTGGAACAAATTTTGCATCTAAGTCTTCAGCTGGAATTTGCTTCTGAACAGCTCTTAAAAATGAGGGTCTTATAATGATTTTGAAATAAACTTTCCAAAGTTATACATCATTTTTTTTATGAGTAGCCTGAGGGAGAAAAGTTCAAGAATCCCTTTCAGGGTTTCTCAGATTACCTGAATTTCATCATACGTAATAAGAAAATTATTTTTTATTAAGTATAAAAGGAGGTTTTCAACAGTTAGAACTTGCTATAATTTTATTATGCTGCAGATTTAAAATTTTATTTTCTGCATAAGTGAGTAGAGATTTCCATTCTTGTTTTTTTCTTAGACAAAGGGATTTGATGTTGTTGGTAATATCACCATGTGATGCTGGCCAGGACTAGAGCATTGTATGTTGGTGCAAAAAAAACACGTAGAAAAATCCATTCTCTTCCTGCCAGTTTGGTTTTATCTGTCTTTGTTAGGGTATCGTGGGTCATGGCACTGTACCTGGTACAGGGCATCAACTCTGACTGAATTCCATGCCAGCCTTCTGTAGGCTCAGTAGGAACCTGAATGACACTTAGCCCAACAACTCACCCACTGCATAGAGACAGATTTCACTTCTTGAGCACTAGCAAGTGCTCAGTTGTCAGCAGTGGCCAAGTGTTGTGGACTTCAAAGAGATCCTGAGGTCAGTCAGTTAATTTAGAACTAAGTGTAGCAGTATGTCCCAGGAACAGTTGCAGAAAACATTTACTTAATAATTTCTATTTATTTATTTATTTATTTATTTATTTGAATCAATCCCACCCATCTGAACAAAAATAAACCTGCAGAAGAGGTTGTTGGATGTGCGTGTCCTTGCAAACCTTGAGAAATGCAGAGGCAAGTGAGTGCATGTGCTGGCAAATGGGAAGATGGCAGTAAAACAAAATAACCCAGGGTAAACTCACCTCCTTGAAGAGGTGAAAAGTGAATATAAACTATATTGTGCAAATTAATCCTACGTTATATCATTGGTTCTTGATTCTAAGTGGAGTTTTCCCAGCTCTCTTTCAGTACATTTGTGTATCATTTTCTTTCTTATGCTGTTCGTGTTCATCAACTCATAAAGCTTTCTAGAATTCAAAATGAATCCCTTAAAACCTTACTTCAGAGGAAACTGACTGTCTAGAAAGAATTTGGGATCTTATTTTAGTTATCCAAAGGTCAGCAGGCAGAGAAGAGGAATTTCTACAGCTTTCAGGCAACCGTTGGAAATGCCCTTTTGTCCACAGGGATGTACACGTTCCTTAGGTGCAGAGATGCTCCATGTGACTTGGTAGAAGCTAACTGGCAGCAGGACAGTGCACAATAGTGTGACCAATTCTGGCCCTGTAGGTCATATTTTACCTTAGTTATGAAACTGCATCCTAAGTCAGAGAGACATTTTTAACACTCTACCTGGAGCCCACAGCTGTTACACTGATGAAAATACTGTGCAGTGGATTTTGTTCTTTCTCTTTGTGTGCTCTGTTTTCCCTCTTTTAATCTGCTATAGATTTGTGGCAAGGGTGTTTTTATGCCCAGTTCTCTGGCCGGGATGAATAAAACAAACAGAGGTCAAGTGACTAATTCAAACTCAAACAGTGCACCAGCCCTTTAGCTAGGCTTTTGGAATGAGCTTAATGATTTTTGACTCCTTGCTGTAGCTGCTGCTTTAAACTGTTCCCAGTTCTCAGCAGATTGGCTACCAGGTCTACCAAGTTACTAAGGTCAACTGGCCCATTCCTTGCCATTGAAACCATCATAGTACAAATTACCATAAACCCAGGGAAAAGTGTTTGCACCAGTGCATGGACAAGTACAGTGCACAATTTTGTGTGTGCCTACTCTCTGAATGACCCTGGTGTCAGTGTTCAGGGCTGTGCTGCCTGGGATTAGTCATCCAAAAAGCAGAGTCTGTCTTATAGATGGTGACTTGAAACTGAGGTGGTAAAGTGGTCTTATTCTGAAGAGTATAGTGACACATCCAGAAATGAATAGATGGTGCCCAATAAGCTGTTCTTTGCAACTGCAGAGGCCTATGATAGGGGCAAGGAGGCAGAATTAAAGCTGGGAGGGTCAGAGTGCTAGACAGCTGAGTAAAGGCGATGTTGTTTCAGCCACAGTTGGGAAAACAGCGGCCCCGTACGCCACTTCGCCTTCATCCCTTCTGCGGGAGCCTGGGCCTTTTTTCCATGCTCTTCCTGGGGTTCACTTCTCCCTCTCCTAGACATGGCTATCTGGAAGGGATAGTGATGAACAAAAACTTCTTCCCCTTGCAACACTGATTGTTCCTTTTGACACATGGAGGTATTCCCTGCCTGCTCCTCACAGTGAGCTCAGCACTCTGAGGGGAATATTGAAAAGCCACTAGCAGACTGTATTCTCCCAGTTTGACCAGCAGCAAGGGGAGACAGAGACAATCTTTTACCAGAATTAATAACTGTGAGGCCTTGGAAGGGAAAATGCCCATTACAAGAGAGCCTTCTACATGACTCCCATCAGAGGGGTTGAGTCTAAATGACACAGCCTTGTCCGTAGCAACTTGTCTGTTCCAGTTTTATGTGACTCAACAATAGAGTTTCCACTGTTTCCCTTGCAAGACTCAAAAGAAAGCAGGTCTTACAGACCAGATAACCCTTCCTTATTCATGTGGAATAATCCCACTAAGAAGTCATTCATGGGTAAAGCAAAGAGAAGCTGTCCCTAAAACAGCTTTCTGCATATATTTGAGCCAGTGGATTCCTGCATGTACACTGTTGTGCTTGTGGAGCAGAACACACAGCCTGGGTATGTGAATGTAACTTCTCATCAGTACAAGCAAAATACCACCACAAACAACTCTCCCCTTCCTCCCCCCACCCTGCCCCCATCTTTCTGGGTTCTGCTTGAATGGAGAAGTAGAGAAACAGGTCATGGCAGGAGTTGTGCTTGCACAAACAAGGAACAGTATCCCCCTCATACAACACAACAACCTCTGGTAGGTGTTTCAGACTGCTTGAAACCTCGGAGCCCTGGGGTTTAGGTGGTAAATATTGATTTGAAGGAAACAAATTTAGCTTCTCTGTCACTTGCACTCTTTTCTCTTAGAAGTGGTGAGATTTGTGACTCATTATGAACCCTCAACAAGAAAGAACTGCTGAGCTTGGACTATCAGGTTATGAATGCAATGATAGTCCCAGGCTCTGGAGAGAGAGGCACAGGAAGAGTTGAAAGACAGGTGTCTTGTCAACCAGTTGACACAGCAGTTCCAACTTATCCTTTGGCAGCCTGCACTTTGAATGAGTCAAGTGCAGTGGCCTTGATAACAGATGGGACTGCCTTTGGCACAGCTCTGCACCTTTGAGCAAATGCACTCTCATATACACTGTAAAGGGATGCCAGGTAGATGATGTCAGGGATGAACCCAAAACCTGTCCTTGCTTGTACTGCAATCCTTCAGATAGGCTGGGTTTGTGACGAGTGAGGCATGGTTTGATGGGTTGTCCAATGGGACAGCTTCAGGGGCTGTGTGCAAGTCAGATGAGGAGTGACATGCAGAACAATGAGGAACCCCGCAAGCCTCATCAGCCAGTCTCCCTGAATAACAGCTTGAAAGGATTAAATCTTTGGCTGGTTGCACCTTACATTCAACCAGACCATGTGCCTAGAGACAGCACAGCATGATAGTGACAGCTCAAATTAGTGTGCTTTTGGTGAAGTTCTTAAAATCACCAGAGTTAAAAGGAGATCCTAGGGTCAGATGTGACAGTATCCAAGAGTCTGTTAAGTTTCATAGTTGGCAAAGAGCAGAGACAGTTACTAGCTGTTTGTGAGGAGAGCAAAATCACTTCGAGCCTTCTCTAGATAAAATTTAAAATTGATTTCCAAGAAATCAATTAGTGTCATCAGTATGGAATTTGGATCAGGATTTCTTGGACATTTTCAAAAGAAATAATATTGGACCTTTTGTTTATATCAAAGATCTTGGTAAGTGATTAACTCCTTTAGGACTTTTTCAGCTGGTCTCATACACAATATCAGTCCAATTCTTTCATGACCATGTTTTCTTGGACACAGTATACTAAGATAACTAGTTTGCTTGAGAATAAGAAGATAGTGTCCTCGTGACTTGTCAAATAATTTTAAAGGCCTCTATGTACTAGCAAGTCTATTGCCATGAAAATCCCATAGAGAAAAGGTCATGAAGTTTAGCACTTCAATCCTTTTCCTGTGGTAGAAAGCTATGGTAGAAGCTGAGCTGTCCAGGGAATGCCTGTCTGGGTTTTGGCACAGAGGCTTACTGGATTGTTCCTCTCAGTATCTATGAGAACAATGCCCACTGCAATAATTCAGCAATTTAAGAATGGCACTAACCCCATCAATTTTATATTTTCTCTTTATAACTTGGATGCTTGGTTCCTTAATAATTTCAAAAGTTGCTCAGAAACATTTGACAGGCAAACACATGCACACACAACCCCAGGCAGAAGCATTGCTGAAGAATATCTGGAAAGCAGAATACTCACAATTCATTGCAAAATTATTGATGCAGCAGAAATTTCAGATTGCAGATGCCTGACTCTTCAGCAAGCTAGTAGAGTCCAGTCCTAAGCATAAAGGTCTCATTGACAAGAGTACATGGATAAATTTGATCCACTGAAAAAGTACCAGTGTGGCCACTGTGAGCAGGAGTCTGATAGCATTCTGTAGAGTGTCAATAACTCTGTGGATAGAGGGGATCCAGACAACATTTTATGCTAGGATTTTCAGAAGATCCATGATGGTGTTCCACAAAAGAACATTTTAATGGTATAAGATTACTGTGGGAAGAAAGGTTCATTTTCAAACTGAAAGCTGATTAAAGGTGAGGAAGCTAAGAGTTACTTAGTGGCCATTTTTCATGATGGAGGAATGTCAGCAGTAACATCCTTTTTAGATCACTACTGGGCCCCTTTTGATTCTGAAACATCATCAGGGACCGAACTGGGAGTGAAGAGTTAAATCTATAATTTTTGGATAAACATTTTGAGTAAATCAAATGCTACACCAGTGGTTAAGGACATTCAGCAAATGTCATAAAACTGAATGAGTAAAAATCACTTAGGTAAATAAGAGGAAATTCGTTTAGGAAAAGTGACCTTAATCAGGCTACACTGTGCTAGACTCTGAACTGTATTTTATCACTTCCATAAAAGAAATTTTTAAAGTCATTACCAGTGATTCCCTGAAATTCTTGGCTCAACGTGCTGAAGCTGATAAAAAGTCAGTGAAGTTGTGGGTATCAGAAGAAATGATACTGTGAACAAGACTGACACTTTGCTCCTGTATAAAACTGATTTGTCCACATCTTGAGTTCCACTCTCTGCACCTGAAGAATAAAATAGTGGAGCTGGAAAATGCCCAGAAGAGGATAGCTAAAATGATTGATGCAAGAGAGCAGTCTTCTTACAAGGAGAGATTAAAAATGCAGACTCTTCAGATTGGAAAGAAAAAGGCTGAAGGAGGATACGATTGAGATGTATATGGGGATATGAAAGTGATGTATAAACTAAATTACAAACTGTTAGAGCATCCTGTAACACTAAAGCTAAGAAGCATTTTGGGGAACTAGTAGGAGATAATTTAAAATACATGAAATAATCCTTGATAAGGGAGGTAATGAACTTTTGGACTTTCTTACCCAGGGTATTTTGCAGGCACAGTGTCAGCAGGCTCAAAAGGTGATTAGACAGATTCACAGATAAGAAATCTATAAAGAGATATTAAAAGGAACAGGCAAGGGAGTATATAGCCTCTAGCACTAGCACCACTGCAGTTCCTTAACAGATAAGATGGAAAGAGACCACAGAAAGTGGTCTCCCTAAATAGCATCACTTCATGTCCTGCGGTGTCCTTGCCAATGATCTGCTTTTTATATGCTTGAGTGAGCCTAATTTCATGACAGGTTTTCCCTCAGCAATAACACTGTATGGCCGATTTACAGCAGATGCTGATATGAAGTGTGTGTTGAGATTGGTGTTAGTGCACTTATGACTACCACATGCTGCATGATACCAATTGACTTCTAACTTGGCACAATTGATGTGGCATGTTTCTTTGTGGGGATTGCTTAGGGGCTTCTTTGCCAATGAGATGCTCAAGCTCTTTTTCAGGTTTTGGGTGAAGGGGAAGAGGTGTCCTATCTGGACCAGCATAGGCAAGGTATATTCCTCATTTTCAGAAAGTACTTGTGGGAAATAAGGTTCTTTCTGAAGGGCTCTTGACTGCAAGGAGGTTCTTAATATAGGAATCACTGTTTGAATAGAGCTATAGTAAAAACTTAACTGTGTGACTTCCAAAGGTATCACTATCATGACCCCTGCAGTGTCAGAGATAGGACAGAGTGACCCTACTAAACAGGCTGAGGCAAAAAATGGGGGATTTAAGGTGTCTCCATTGGCAATTGATATCCCTCAGCTGGATCTGGCTTCCTTTACACAGCTTCTTTCATTACCCGATACAAGACACTTCTATGGACATGGAGTAAAAATCTTTTCATTTTCTTCCTGAAAAAAATAAGAATAATTGTTGTCTTTGGACCAGCAGGCTTATGTATTTTCCATGGTTCTTTTCCTTTCCATGGAAATCATTCTCAGTGTCTTGGAATGAGTGTCTTGCTAAATTAAGACTATCACAGATGTCGTCCCCAGCCTCAGCAGAGACTTGGTTGTTTGCTCTTGGCAGATGATACTGATGTGGCTGAGTTCCCAAAGTTCCAGTGGGTTTCTCAATGACAACTGTGATGACAAAATGTGCTTGCAGGGGTTTCCAAAATATAAATTTTCTTTATATGTATTTGCACTCATTTGGTACAAAAGACCTTTCCCTCGGTGACTGGAAACTAAATCATAGAATCACAGAAAGTTTGGGGTTGGAAGGGACCCTAAAAATCATCTACTCTCAATCCCCATGCCTTGGGCAGGGACACCTTCCAGTAGATCAGGTAGCACGAAGGAAGGAGATTCAAAAACCCCCTCCACCTCATCATCTCCAGAAGAGACCATTTCTCCCTCAGCTGCCAAATTTCATTGTTCAGGTATATGATGCAGTACAATGGGCACCCAGCTAACAACAGCCATGTTATCTTTCTCATTCTGCTTGTGAAATTGAAATCTGTGGCCAATGACTAACGATGTAGTAGGCAACAACTGTGCCTTCAGCAAGACTGCACTTCTGCTGTTTCTCTCCATGTGAGGCAAAGTGAGAACTATGAGAAATATGATGATGACAAATGTCTTAGTTCCAAAGAACTACAAAGGGAAGAGTCTGTTTCTGATTTGGACTGTCTGCCTTGGTGGCTTCAAGGTGATGTAAAAGTCATGCATAAGAATCTCATGATAACTCTGGAATTCCTCAGTCCATCTCAGAGTTGTCATCTCAAACTGTAGGAGAGCACATTTGTTTGTATCCCACAGAGGCAAAGCTTTTAGTGCAAGGGCTTGCTGGTTGAAAGGCTCCTTTTGCCTCTCAGTGGCTCCAGAAGTCTTGCTGCTTATTCCTATTCCTTAACAGGACCCAGCACTGATGACTGGAAATTTGACAGCTTATTTATGGGAAAGATTGCAGGGACTTGAAGCAGCAAGCAAATGTAACTTTTTCACTGACAGCACTATGAGTTACAGCAGTGAATGAATGGCTGCCCTGATTCCCCTGGCTGTTGCTGGATGAAGAAAGAGAAGAAGGAACAGAATACGATATGATTTTTTTATTCTTTGGTATAAACAAGAAACAGAGTGTAGGCCTTAATGCTACATAAAATTGAGGTGCTCTTATAATGATGCATATCTTACCTGAAGGGAATGTAGAAAGACTGTGAACCAAAGAATTGATTATTGCTGCTTTGAAACTAGAGCAATTCAAGTGTGAGCCTGCTTAAAATACCTGTTGGAAACCTATTTCTGACTAGAAACATTTAGAGATAATTTGTCACATTGATACTTACCATCAAGAGCCAAAGCAGAAAGAGAGATATTTTAACCTCTTAACTTCCAGAGGGAAGTGCAAAGGAGAGGAAGGAGAGGAGGAACTGCCAAGAACAGTGTTTCCATGAAAAAAAAAGGAACCCATCTTGGGCTTCTGTCATCTCCTTTCAGCTGCAAAACTGCAATGGAACAAAAGCAGGAAAATTTATTCATGTAAATGTGATGTGAAGTGGTTTGGTTCCTGCCTAGCATGTCTTTCTTAGGGAAAACCACAGGAGTGGTTTTTTACTTACTATCTAGACTGTCTAACCATCTCTCCATACTGATAAGTTGGTGCACAGAAAAAGTGTGGGGGATGATGCTGACAGAGGAAATAGAAGCAAAAAAAGCACACGCTTTATTTATGCAGAAAGAGTAGGCCCTCACAGCTACAAAACAGGCTAATTGTTTAATTTAATGGGAAATTGTGGGAGAAAACGCTTATTGAGGTAAATTGCCACTGGGAGAACAAATTTAGAAACTTCTTAAGTGCCTTGCAAGTCTGGCTGATGCTGAAATACAGCTTTGGCATCTAACTTGAAGGTACCTATTCACCTTGACCTGAATGAAGAGTTATCAGACAATACCTAAAGCACCTGAAGGACAGCCTTGAGGAAGGTAGAATGCATTAGTTTTAGGTAGTGTGGGTTTACAAAAGGATGAAACAGCCATTTCTGGTTTGCACCTGAAAGTTGTCAGGTGCTCTCCTCCCAAATACAAAGTCCTTTCTTCAGTTTTTGTCCCCAGTGCATTTCCCAAATGGTTGGAGAAAATTGTGATCAGGCAGGGGAAGAGTTTTTCTCCCCACACTCTTGCAAGACATTTTTAAAGGAACACATGGCAAGAAAGTTCCTGGTAGCTCACCTGGTAGTGATTTTTATCCACTGTCTCATGGTGTTTGTTTATTCTAAGTGATATTACTTTCATCTGCTGAAAGGATATAATAAAACCCCTAAAAATGATTATGGCAGCATCCACCTTGATTTGCTCTTGGCAAGTAGGACTGCCCACTGTCACAAAGACACCCCCACCTAATGGTGTCCCCCTCATAAACAGTAAAATATTTGGTCATTAAAGCCACAAGAAATATCTCATATTACTCAAATAAGACGGTACTTTCCATTTTAGTTTACCTCAGGCGAATTAACCAGGCCCCCTTGAAACAGTGACAAGAAGAGTTATAGGAGCTTAGCACCAGACACCAATTACGATTTGAGAACTAAATGCCATAATTAACAAGAGGTATACTTTAATCTAAAGCAACTCAAATATGTGGCTGGATAAAGAAAAAAGGTAAGGGTAAACTCTGTAATTATAATAAATCAGTGTACTGAGAAAGTGTGTACCCTTGAGGTATATTCTTTTATTCTGCAATTAACTTTCAAGTGTTTTGCTTAATAACACCCTCTTCCATGCACACATAAAAAACTTCCTTGAATTCTCATATTCCCCAGCCCTCTGAATAAGCATTCATTTCCACAGACACTTTTCCTCCTGTCTGTGGGTGATAGGTGTGTGCCAGTAATGTTGGATGGCAGTTTCTCTCCCTAGCTGTGGGCTTCTGTGGATACCCTGTAATGGCCCAGTTTGGCCTTTGTGGACAGCAGCAGGAGCAGTTTTCATACATCCTGCTCAGTGCAAAGCTGGGGCAGTGCTAAATGCCTCTGAAAATCCCATTGCAAACTTCTATAACATAAAGAAAGCTTTTAAAAAAATACGATTTTTCACGAATATATAAGTAACATGAATTTGTATACTTGGCATTACTTTACTATCTGATAAATAAAATCATGCTCCTGCTCTTTTTCCTTTAATGTATTTAAGAACAGCCTTCCAAGAGCCTTATTTATATAAACCTCTGCTTTTGCCATGTTTCTGTCATCTGCAATAGAATTCTAGGATGTGGTAACCATCTTGAATTTCTCCATGCTCTTGCTAACAAAGACAGGTGAGAATTCCCTTGCTTTTTAAGACAGAATAGTAGCCTCTTCTAATTTAGAAAACTATGTGCCAGAACCAGACAAGTGAAGAGGAAAGAAGTGACTGTTAAAAGTGAAGCTTTGTGAGTATAAGATGAATGTGTCAAGGTTAAAGTATTCCTCTAATCCCAGAGTGAGGAAGGAAAGCTGTAGCTAATAAAGTCCATCCATGCAGCTTTATCCACTTGCATGCACTTGACTAAAGGAAGAGGTGCAGTCTGGAGACCAATTACAAATCACTCATCTGATTCTTTTAATCCCTTTATTTCCATATCTGATCAAAATAAAGATTTCGGGTTTTTCCTGTATCTAAGAAAAGAAAAAAATCCTAAATTTATCTGCAACACATTGCTTTCTGTTATTGACATGCAGCCTCATATTTTATTCTGAAGCTTTTCTGTTCCTTTGACTATGAGTTTCTCATGGCTATGCATGGGTCTAGATTTGTGTTCGTTCATTGTTTTTTGCTGGTTTGACATGGTTTGGGAAAAAAATGGGACCATAAAGCTCAATTCCATCAGAAAGTCCCTACTTTAGATCGACCCTTGGCAACCCCCACTTGAAACAGGGCTAGAAATTGGAAGGACAAGCATATGCACAGCAGCAGAGAGAACTGATTCCTTAGTACTGTCTGCTTATGCAAATATGTTTCTGCTTTCAAACTACTGTAGTCTTTTCTAAAACTTTGGACATGAATTGTGGTACAGCTGTACCCACAGTTTCAGCTACAGGCAATCAGAGACAGCATCAAGGACTTGTGGTACTTAGAGTAAGAGCAGAGGAGGTCACTGCTTTCCTGAGGCTCCACCTTCAACAGGTCACATATTTGGGAATGGTACTGGGAGGAGTGCAAGGCAAGGGGGGAGGTCCCTCTTCTCACCTAAGGGTATTTTAGCTGTTGCTGGTCATCAAGGAATGCAGTGAATGGTTCAGAAGCCCAACATACTTTATTCAGCACTGTGACAAAGAACAGAGAGAAAATCCACAACTTCAGGGAGTTTGAGTGCAAAAGCCTCAGTGTGTGTTTTAGTGTTTGGACATAGATGCTTGTTAAAGAAGGTCCTGTCTTAACTGTAAAAAGATGGAGCACTTAATGGAACTTCTCACTTATTAAGGATAGGAAATATTATTCTCCATTTTAGGAATTTGTTTTCTGCATTCCTTTAGTCCTTTGATTGATTTCTTATAATATGTTTTGTCCTACCCCAGCCTAATAGCCTATATTATCCCTAAGTAGAGCAGTGTGAGTGAACATGGCAGTTACTTCTGGCATTCAGCATGGTAGAACATGTATTTTATTCTCTTAAACATTAAGCTCCAGATGCAAGAAGTGCCCCACATCAATGAAGTGAGCTTCAGCCTAAGTCTGCTGTGCAGGTGCTAGCTCTGCAAGCTGTTTCTGCTCCTTATCACTCATTCCCTCCCTGTTGTTCTTTCACTCTGAGGCTGCTCCCCAGCAGTGAGAATAAAGTGGGTGCCTGCAAGACAACAAACCCTGAAGTCTGACTGTTGCAGTGCTGGTGATAAGATGTAAACTAAGATTGCATAACTCTTCCAGCAAAGAAGTCTAGCTGTGAGTGAGATACTCTGAGCAAAGCTCATGGGGTTTGATTCTGTCCTCAGATAGCGAGAGCCCCAGTGATGTAGAGGAGCTTATCAGATCAACCACCTGATTTTACAAGATTTGCAGAATGCTGTGCCCTTAAGCTAAGGCAGATGCTGAGCACTGGGTATATGTTGCACTTTCATTCAGTGATGGTGTAATTCCTTAATACCTTCTCTGTCACTGCCTTGTGTTAGAGGAACCCACTACAGTATCACACCAGTCTCCACTGCTGACTGGCTCTGTGGAGAATTCTCTATCAACAATTGCCTCAATGCTGTGAATTAGTGAGAAAAAGTCAGGCAGGGCCTCTTGGAATGCCAAAGAAGAAGTCCAGGGTGCAAAAAGGTTTGCAGTGTTCAGGTGTCCACTCTGGGCTGATCTACTTACCATGACTTGCTTTACATGGCCAGGAACAGACAATAAATGATTACTTAGCTGATGTGCATATGGAGTTAATGAGTAGCTGTGAATGCTACTAAAGCTCCTGTGCCATGGTTTACTCTGGAGAATCCTCCTCTTGAGATGTTTACCTGTCTTTTTGCCATTTTTCTCTGCAGTGCCTTATTGACCCAAAGAAATTGTGAGCCTGGTCGACTGGAAGAATTGGGTTTGCAGGAATTGTCAGCACTACTGAGCTAAATGCATTTGTATGTGAGTATTGAATACTCATTCTTTACTATTCCTTGCATTTTCACACCACTGTGGTGAGTATGAACCATTCTTGATTTGGCATTACTAGGCTAAAATATCATTACTAAAACATGTCAGTGACCTACTGGTCACTCTTTGTGTGCTTATATTTCTAATGTGTCTTTTTGTTTAGAGAATGAAGTAAATTCTGCAGGAGAACAAGAAAATATACATGGCTCCTTATGTTTGAATTTGTAACCTGTGCTGTTACTTGTGGTAATAAATCTGGTGTGATTGTGGAGGAAAGTTTCAAAACCATGTGGAGAATCTATTCCTTTTTGGATATGCTTGTCTAAATCTGTGCTAGAGGCTTGATGTTCTCAATCCACACCTTGAAGCACTTGCACAAGGTGGCAGTGCTGGAGCTCCTGGACACTCCTTTCATTTTACATAATCTCCTGACAAAAGTTTCTTAGAACCCAAACTGGTTCCGAAAGTGGAGTGAGGACCTAAAATCATTGATATGTCTTTGCTCCCTCTCAAGTAATCAGGTAACAAATTCTGAAAAGTCCAGATCAGCCAGTACCCGAGTCAATAGTTCTCTGCAGATCTTTTCTGTGTGCTGCATTCTTGCTATTTCTGCACTTTCTCTCAAGCATCTGGGTTGCCTTTCTGTGTTGGATCATGTCAAGATGCTTTCCTAGTCCATAAGATCTTGCAGGACATCTTGTGAAAGGACATTTGCAGGTTCATGTGATTTTCTTCTGCATTGCAGAGGTTGGTTTTCTAGAGGAGTGAAGGTAAAAGTCTCTACAAGTTGCAGTTTTTGGAATGAGATTTAGGTGGATAAATCAATATATGCACTTGAAAAAATTTTACTTTTGCTCTTCATTATTAGAATTTCCTGCTTTTTTTGGGGGTTGGTATGATTTCTTTGCATGCACTAAATGATTACCCCTATCTTTTCACATATCTGTATTTATACATATGCTACAAATAAAAGTAGATTTGAGGGCAAACACTGTAGAATACTGCCTAAGGATTTAAACTGAGATTGTAATATGTTGCTCGAAGGCTCTGGACAACATTGCTTGAACAAAGGAACTCTTTCAATCCAAAAAGGTTTGTTTTCTGTAATGACTCTCAAACCCAATCAATATTTGTTTTATTAACCTGATGGGTGGATTCAGTTAAAAGTCTTAGTGTAGTTTGTTTGAAGTGCTTTGTACTTGGAAGCTCTGTGAGAGGTAAACAATGCTGAGAGTCACAGCAACAGTGGCCTATTGTATTGAGCAAGTCCCTTTTGTACGGAGGCTCTTGACCACTTGTGTTGTTTTTTGAGGATATCAGCCCAAGCTTTTTTCCTGACACAACCTCAAGCATTCAAACATCCCAAAGGTTGGCAAATATTTATCAAGATGCTTTAAAAATATTTTTCTCACAAGTGTTTGCTGGCTCTACTGTGCAGTTTTCTTCTCTTTCAGTACCGTGGTACAAATGCAGGAGGAGGTGAACAAGATCCTTGTTTGCCAACATCAAGAGCGATGCAGCTGTGACTGATTATATTAAATCATAGGATGACGCACCATTTTTGACATATGCAGCATCTCTTTATGGTAAATTAATCACCCTAAGAATCTATTTTCATTAGTTAGAACATTAGTGTTTTGCCTCTTTATGTTTTGCATTATTTAGAATCACCATGGACCGAGTTGTTTATTTACATAATTAGCTCCATATGCCTTCACTACATTCAACATATGGATACAGCTATGCAGGACTCCTGTTCCTTCAAGAAGCTGTGCTGGCCCTAAAGGCAAGCCTGGGAGAGATCCTCTGGGCATCTGCATGAACCTGCAGTCTTCACCACTTTGAGTAGAGGTGTGGTGTGGCAGACACTTTGCACCTAAAATACACCTTTCCTCTATAACTGGGATATAAAAAAGATTAAAATATCCATGCCTGCAATGGCCAGTGATTGCAAGGCTCAGCAGTGAGAGGTTGTGTGGGGAGGACCAAACTGTTCTGCAAAACCCTGGTATTGTCTTAGCTGCAAGGGAGAAGCCTTCTCAAAAGCTGACTGTGGCCTCAATTCATTATGATTTTGAGGCATCTGTAGTCCTGCCAGACTTTCATGCTCAAAAATCCCGAGCTACTCTCCAACATAATGTGAGGTTGATGGCAAAATCATGATATTTAAAAAAAAAAAAAATCAGTTCTGGATTCTTTTATTTTCTTTGATGTTCAAGACTTCCCATTTCCAAGCTTTTGTTTGAGAATATGAGCACTAGAAACTTTGCTTTAAATGAAAGCTGAGAAAAATCCAAAACTGCAGGATCCCTGGGTCCTACGACTTTGACTATGACTTCCCCTGCATTCCAACTTTGGGTATTGCAGCATTTGAAATCCTGGCCCGTGGTCACTTGTTGGTTGTTTCCATGAGTGCTGCCATGGGTATACCTCATAAAGCAGCCATCCTGGTCCTCTGATCCTCCATCTGCTCCTCAGCTGATCATCAAGGGGATGAAGCCTACGTGCTCTGAGCCGAGGCAGGGAAGTGCCAAGTGGAGGAATAAAGCAGGAGTGGGTTTGTAACTCGGCAGGAAGGAAAACTGCAGACCTGCATGCAGAAAATGTGTGAAAGGGAAATACTAAAAAGGGGGCAGGTAAAGTTTAAAGAGAAGGAATAAGCAAGCTAAACCTGGTGAAAGAGACTCGCTGTCTTCTTCAATTTTTAATTTGTTTCTGGGAAGTGCCACTAAAGCAGCCTTGCTCTGGTATTTTCTACATCCTTATCACAGCTTCCACGTGTGTCTGTGGAGGGAACGATTGTACCCAGGTGCTGGCAGCTCCTAAGCTATCTGACTGAGTTTAGGCATTAGATATGATTTGGGAGCATGGTTCCCCAGTGAATGCTTCAAAACAGTGAAGGGTGCTTAAAGGTGTGCTAGTCAGGGGACGTGCAATTTCCTTGTAGCTGCTGCTTCCTTCTGATTTTATATTCTGTTTCATGAAAATACTAACTGCGAGTGCCCCAGATCTGCAGCACATATGCTGGGTAGCAAGGGAACTCAGTACAGCCAGGAGAGCTGTGCCAGCCATCCTCTCAGTAGTGGAGCACTGCTCTGTTATTTACCAATTTTATTCTTTGAGCCCTCAGAAATTAGGGAAGAATTACTGCCCCTTTCCAAAGGATATCAATACTCAGTCAGATTAGAGACCTTGCTCATGGTTGCACACAAAGTCTGTACTTAACCTGACAAACGAATTTAAGCCTCTGCAGTCCTAATCCAGAGCCCTTTCTACTAGAGGAAAGAGAACTAATCTGAGCTCTTGAACTCTATGAGCGTGAGAGCACTTTGAGCAGGGTTGGCATGGGAAGGCAGCAGCCCACTGCTGGCATGGGCTGGCCAGAGTCATCTATCTCCCAGCTGCAAAGCAGCAGAGTTAGCACTGTGGTGGCCCTCTTTGCTCCTGGTAGTAAAGTGGTGGAACAGACTGAGCTATCCTATTCAGCCTTTAGAGTTTTCTCAAGGTTTCCTATCTGCTGCCCTTTTGAATTACATCTTCTCAGCCAGGGACCTGGGACCTGGTTAGTGCCCCAGAGGTGTTCTTGCCTTATAGTGCAGTAAAAGGTAAGGGGATACCCACAGAAAGGAGACATAAGACTGTGGGCCAGGAAAGAGCTGGGGGGTGAGTTGAAATACAGTCTTTCTGTCTTGTAGCTCTGCCCATGGAAGAGTTTAATATGCAGTTAGTAAACACAGTAAATTGTGCTTCAGTGCTCTGAACCACTTTTTCTATCCTGTACATGGCTTATGTATGAATGTAGGGCAGATTTACCCCATCAATGACTAGAAGTTACATTGTGTACTTATCTTCTCCTCCTCCTCCTCCTCTAACATGTGCTTCATCCTCGAGCTTCCAACCTGATCCTCTTTCTCCCCAGGCTGTAGTTCCTTTGCTCTGTTACTGTGGCTTTGCAGGCTTGGCTGATAGACTGCTACATATATCCACAGAGAAGTGTATGCATGGGCAATATGATTCATGTTGTGTGAGTGAACTCATTCCAACAGCTTTAAGCAATTGGTAATTTCCCTCAGGCTCTGCCCCTTCCAGTGTTTGCCACCCCAGCAACAACAATAAGGCAGCAACACCAAGAATGACCTGTGCTACACACTGACCAGAAGATACTGACTTGGGCTAAGTGTTGCTGTCAATCATGGGCCATCCCACATCTACTCACAGAGAACACCAGAGTGGATTGTAGCATTAAATCCTCTCTCTGCAGTTATACTGAATACCATTCATTTTGGACAATGCACAAGAACTGTTTTTGTTATTCATTACCAAGTCCTCTGAGGATATGCCTTTTTTCTCTCTTTCTTCTGGTGATTGTTCTAAAACCCTTGAATCTTTAATTGGAATGAAAATTTGCTTTATTGCTCAAGAGTCTTAACAATATAGCAGTTTGAATGAAATGCTCAGACACAGCTCAGCGTGCTCCCTTCCACACTATTCTCAGCCCCCCTCTCTCCCATGTGCTATGCAGACATGTACACTTTTCTTGCCCCCTTGAATGTATTCTCTTCCAAGACTTCCACACAGAGAGATGCTGGATAACCCCCACTGCATGAACAGCTACCTTCTCCATCTGCAGCTTGTTCCTTTTTCAGCTTAATTGTTCCACATATTCTCCTTTCCCTAACACCTCCTGCACAGAGGTGCATCCTGCAACTGAGGTCCTGACACTGTGATTGCCACTGTGGAAAAAAGAGCACAGCACTTGCTTCTCTGTGTCTGGTTTTTACTCCTGGCTAGAGTGGTATGAAGAGCATCCCTCCAACAATAAATTGGTTTGGTCTTTCTGAAAGAACATTTCCAATAGACTTGAGCTTAGTGGTATGAATCTCTGCATAAATTAGTGGTTTTAAAAAAATAATTATCTTTACTGAAAATATATAAAATATTTTCCTTTTCCAAATAAGTTATTTCAATAACTCTACATCACTTCATCACCCAGCCTTTAGAAGAATGACAAACCAACCAATAGTCCCCAGGTCTATAGGTCACTTACCTCTTCTCCCTTGACACATAAGGATTGCTCATTCATCAGATACTTACTTTCCCCTTCAAGTAAAAAGGGACAGGAAAAGTTGAAACAAAGATGACTTTATTCCCGTTTTCTGCTTTCTCAATGCTTTTTGTGCAGGGCTTAAGTGGGAATAGTATTCAGAAAAAAAAAAAAAAGAGTGTGTTTGAGTACAAGCTCCTGTTTAAACAGGATACATTTCAGGCTGCCAAGAGGACTTTTACAGAACTAAATACAAGGATCTTAACTGAAAAGGAAAATTAATTTAATATCTTGACAGAGCCTTTTTATTATTTATTTTTACAAGGGACTATTCATACATGTGCCCAATTCCTTAGCCTTACATAAGTGACATGGGGGTTTTTTGCATCTATAAATATTCAGCTTAGCTTATGCAGGGCACTGATTTTATGGTTGATACCAAGTCTTATATTTGTTGCAGAAGGACAGTTCAGACGACTGGCTCGTAATTATTTCTTTTTAAATGTGTGATCCGTGGGATTCAAAAGCTGCTTTGTTGTTGGATAGATGGCCTGAAAGAAAAGCTCAGCAGCTTGTTATTTCGCGCAAACGGGCTCTCACCGTCGCGGCGTCGAGCAGAAAGATGAGTCTGCTCGTGATGTTTACCCACCTTGGGCCCGTGTTTGCCTAACATATATATGAAAGGGATCCTGTTATCATCAGGCGGGCATTCCGGAGGAAACCCTGCGGGAGCCGCAGCCGGGAGAGGAGCGGGGATGCTGCCTCCGCGCCCCCGCGCAGCGCGGCCGCCGTCTGTCCGTCCTTCCAGCACCATCTAGCGGGACCCCGCGCCTGCGGCGGCCGGGAGATCCACGGAATGCTCGGGGGTCCCACCAAAGAGCATGGATGTGTCTCGCCTTGTGGCTGTAATTTTCCCAGGCTGGGTCTGTACCTGCCCCGCTTGCCCACGGACGCCGCTGGACACCAGGGCTGGCCGCGCTCCCGCTCGGCTTTTGCCGCGGCTCTGCGCGGGCTGGGAAAACCGCCGCGCCTATTTTTGCTTCGGCTTTCCCATCTGTGTAACACATGTCATGGTTGAGTAAGGTTAATAGGAGGCATAAATAAAGGCAAATGACCACGAAATCCTGAACTCAGATCTGCTGATAATAGAGTTTTGCTACTTATCGCCTGATTTGCTCTCGGCTTTTGGTGTGGCTTTACCGTCCTGCTCGCCGCACACCAAGGCAAATGCTGTGCCTGCATCAGGGCAGCTGTGCTGCATGTGCCCCGGCCAGAGCAGAGGGGGTTTATTTAGAGTTAAAAAGTAACTTTGGGCCAGTAGGAAGGGCTGACGAGGGAAACAGACTGGGGCAGGATGCTTCTGTAGCAGAGTAAATAGGTTGCTTGAAGAGGGAGCAGCTCACCTGGCTTGTGACAGGATAGGGCACTTGTGCTAGGAGTATGCTCAAGGCTATGACTACAGAAGTAGAGATGCTTCAAAGCAAAAACTGTCTGAAAACTGAAGCAGGACTTCCCCTTCCCTTAACTGACATGCCTGACATACATTGTAGAATAAAACCTGATAGATTTGCACTGTTGCTGCTTTAGATTTTCTTGATCTGAGCAGGGGGCAAGGCTGCCGTATGGCCTGCATGGGGATGCATAACACAGGCCATGTTCCCAGCATCCCAGGATAGGAGTGCACACAACCACCATGCTGATGTTCCACTGCAGGAACCTGCTGGTTTCAAAGAAAAATCTTAGTCACTGTGTATTTGCATAAGACAGAGCTCAGAGACCTTCTCGCAAGCAGAAAGAGAAATGTCTTTCCCCCAAATGCAAGCAGCCCTCGCCAATCAGCTAGTGTTTAGTTGTGGTTCAAAGAGACCTTCCCAGTGAACCATGTCAGCCTGTTAATATCATGAAGATGCCTACTAATAGACTGGTCATTGCTGGATCCTGGGTTAAATATACTCAAAGGCCCTTAGGATATGATTAAAAACTTGTAAACCCCCACCATTGTAAGCTGCAATTCCACCACCTCTCTCTCCTGCAATTCCTAAAGAAAGGAACAGCAATTCAGAATTTTCTTTTAAGTCACATAAAAGTTCAGTTTTCAGTGTGTGTTATTAGAAAAAAGGGCTTAAATTTACAGGTGTGATTGTGAACAAGTCAAACTCCCCCACATGCCTTAGCTCTCCCCTATCTGAGGCATGGTTCACACCGAGTGTCTGCTGTCCGGCAGCATCAGCTGCCACAGGAGATGCACACCTATCCAGATTCGTCTTTCTGAGGGCACCAAACAGACACGATAAACTGATGTTGGATCTTAGTTTCACAACAGCATCTAGGTCTCAAGTAGTTCCCAGATTTGGGCTTGGTTTAACAGGGCACCACAACAAACAGTACCTTCTTCAGCATAACCTTGTGTTAGTGAGTCAGACAAGCAATCTTTTGATACATTACAGATGCAGCAGTGTCTCCTGACTTCACTGATGTTTCTCATGTTTTGAGACCTTGCCTGATTCAGGCTCACAAAGATTATCAGTTCCCTGATCTGTTATTTCTTTGTTAATTCAGTAGTAGTTTGGGGAGTTTTAAGTTGTCATCCAGAATTTCTACCAAATCACTTCTACCCTGGATTACTGATCTGTGTTTTTGCAGATCTGGCTGAGAATGAAATTTGCTTCTGAGCAGCTGCCAAACAGGGCATCTGTCTAGAAATTTACATACTGTTATATTTCTGTACTTCTCTACTCTATGTAAATAATATTTGCCTCCTGGCATCTTCCTCACAGAACTGATTTCTTCCCTGTGGTTTCTTGCCAGAATCTTGGACATTTCAATAATTGAGACTCACACTGAGACCTCAGAAATGTTAATACCCAAAAGCACTAAAATCACAGAACACTGCATGATTAAGACTGTTCTAAGAACTGCATCAACAATCAAACCAAGCATATCTAGAGAAACGTCATATTTGCCTGCCCCAGTTCTGTGCCCCCTTCCTAATACAACAGATGGAAACTGGAGCAACACCTGCTCAGTTGATATTTGTATTCTAGAGGAAGGTGGAGCTCGTTGGCCAGCACAGTTATGCCCATTCCATTTCACCCAGCACCAGAATAAGGGGATCAAGGGATGTATGGGAGTGTTGAGAAGGTAGGCTCATCACCAGTTTCACCAATCCATATGTAATGCAAAATATCCCATTACCCACAGCCAGCTTGTGCAGCGCTCCTCTAGCTCAGTTCAGGAAATAGCAGCAACCTGAGCGTCAGGAATTTATAACCAGCTCCCTAAGGGTCTCTTTAATCTTGATCCAGGAGGGAATGCATCTCCAGCCTTTATCAGCAGGGTATTCCCAGGCAGGGTCTGATTCTTGTCTCTGTGAGTGCTGTATCAATGAAATCATATGTACATCTAGGCAGCTAAATAAAACAGGTCCAGGGAGCAAGCTGGACTGCAGATTGCCTTCGCTGCCTAATTATTAGCACACTCCTGACACGAGTCAGGGAAAAGCATACACCCTGGAGGACCATTCCCAGCTGTGTGGTACGTTGAATGCCACGCTGTCTGGCTCCTTCCAGGTTCTGTGGTTTGCTTAACTCCATCCATGGCACTATCCTCCCAGGCTCTGCACCCCTGGGAGGCCCCCTTGTGCCTACCTGCCCCAGGGCATGCAAGGTATAACCTCAGCATCTCCATACGGAATCTCGGAAGCTGCAACACATTATGCACATGCTTTGAACTGAAATAAATAGATGAAAAATAGCAATTATGTGTTAGACTTCAGGGAATCTGTGGAGCCTATGAAAGACTCTGGAAAGTGCTACATGGTGTGGTTAGGCCATGAAAGGTCCCTGGTCCTGTTTGATTAGCTTTATAGTCAAAGATGTTGGCATTAGAAATGGTGTTGCTCTGTTTATTGTGTTTCAGACAATGTAAAAACTCAGTGAGCTGTGTAATCCACAAAGAAAAATATCATCAACCCATCACCATGCCCTACAAACAAGTGGAAGGGTTGTGCAGTATAGGTGTTTCTCTAGTTTTGCAAAATATTTCATATTCTCTCCCGTGTTAGCTGTCCTGATAGAGGCCCATTCTGCTGTCAAATGAAAAGTTATTTTATTACCTAAATGCATAAATCACAACATTATCTCTCTATCTTGATGAACTATGTTTTCTAATGAACACATGCATGTTCCATATTAATTGACACTGTTGAAGGGAATTGAGTCCTCATATTTTTAAAGCTGAACTGAAAGGCATTCATAATTCATTCTCATCAATTTAGCTTTGCAGGAAAGAAGTATAAGAGATAGGAACTTCTTTGCTTTTTTCATGCCTTTTGGGAAAGACATTTTTTATATGTGATATGCTATGAGATACAGGGAGCAAGTGTTTAGAGAGAGAAGAAATATTGCATACATACACAGAAGTGCACTGCTTTGAATTAGAGCACTACAAATCAAACCAAACTCATTGACTCTTAGTGAAGCTGCTTTGGTTTTACAGGACTATTTTTTTCTGGTCCACTAGACTACATATCTATGGAATCTAAATGGGCAAAGGCACAGCAAAAAGAGCAGGGGAAGCACATGGCCAATTTGCTCCATGAGATCTGTGTCTCCACCCTGCTGAATGTGAGTGAGAATGGAAGACCCCAGCTCAATGGGAATGCTCAGAGAGGTGGTGTGTTGCATTGTCACAGCAGTAGAACTGCACAGGATCTACTTCATTATCAAAGTGTTTAAAAGAGGCAGAAAGGTTTTTAATGGGGCCTCCCTCCCTCCCACTTCAAGACCACCCTAGCCAGTTGAGCTCTGGGGGCTAGTAGATGCTGTTGCTCTTTGCATGACTTCCCAGGGCACAGAAGTTATGCTGGGATTCTCTGAGTGAGGGCTCAGAAGCATGCTTTCTTGCTGTCATATAATTATGTTTTTCTCCAGAGGCTGTTTACAGTAGATTCACATAGAGTAGTGAACAACTGTCCCTCATTATTTTTATAAAAACTCCTGCTTGATCAGATCATGCTAGCAGAATCACATCAGTCTTCTCTTTCTCTTAATTAGTTTATTTCTTCAGAAGGGATTTTATTTTTTCTGCAGTTCCACTGTATTTCCTATGTATCTTCTGGAGCAAAAAGAAATCAATTCTTTGAAGAAGTTGCTTATTTCAAGAGGAAAGATCCTTTTTTAAGTGGGCTCCAGTGCATTAAGAACTGAGCTGGATGCTACTAAGTTAATATTTCCAAACATATTCCTCGGGTATTCAGCAAGGTTTAGGGAGTTGCCACAGAGGTGTATTTGCCTCCAGATGAGTCAGAATTATTGAAATATTTCTATCTGAATCAGAAGATTTTATTTCAAATTATGAAAGGGGTGCAAGCCTTCCTCTTTGAACAGTGCTTCCCTCTGCAGCTCCCTTCCTGCCAGCTTGCTGTCCCTTTGTTCCCAAAGCACTTTTCTCTCTCAAGTCCTCTCCTGCTCTAGTGACTTTGTGAGGGTGTCTTCTCTGCTTCTTCAGCTGGAATTTGAGGCAATGTGCCTTTCCACCACAGACCTGGGGGAAAATTTGAAATCAATGGAAATCTTTTCTTTCATTGGCTCTGCTGGTTTGATTACCCACACCCCATGTGCTACCCTTCAGAGGAATTAGATGCAGTCCCTTCTGAATTCCCAGTAAATGTGCAATGACTGGAATGTCCCTCTCTCCCTGTGCTTTTGAACTGCCAAATTCCTGTATGACCTCATTCTTCAGAACTGTGTTGTCATCATCCAAAGAAATGTAAACAGTAGATTGAAAGAGTGATTTAGGGAAAAAAATGCCTTTACTGGACATTACATCCATGATTACCTTAAAAATATGTCCAGTAAATCACAGATCTGAGCTGGGAAAGAAATATTAATAAAAGAGTGATGAAATGTTCCTCTTTCTTCTTCCCAAGGTCTGTGAACTGGAATGCATTTGAAATTCTTCAGTCTCATGTCAACAGCAGAAATAAGTGCTTTGCCACCAGCAGAGCCCCACACTGTTGTGGGCTTGCAACAGCTCCCTTTTGTGTTAGGTGGGTTGTCTTCTGTCTACAGGGATGTTACATCTCCCTGAGCATCAAGATGTTTAGGCAATAATTGCTGCCTTGCCTCTTTTTATTTTTTCCTACACCCTCTGAACCCTTACACTGTCAGAAAAGGTACTGCTGGTTACCCCTTTATGCACTCCCACATTGGTTTATCTCTGTGGTGAGGAGCGTAATTGCTAATGTCTGTAGAGGTGCACATTCAGGTACCAAGATCAGAATAGTGAGCACATGTTGAGCATAATTATGATACACCTGTGTGCATGTCTTCATCTGTGTGGAAAAAAAACAGCACCAAAAACATTTTGGTTGTGGTCTTAACCCAAATTCACTTCACCGGCCTCAGGTTCTCACAGAGCCACTTACCACTAACTCTGCATTTCCTCAAAGCAGGGATTTCCCCTGGCACTTTTTGCAATGCCAGAAGCACTAATCAAATGGAAGGAGGTCTGGTGCAGCCATGTGTAACAGCATGACCTGGAATTGCTTGCTTTTGGCTCTGGGCAACCTTGCTCTACCTTTATGAGGAAGTCTAGAAGAAAGGAAAATCATTAAGAGTCTGCAGCTACAGCAAGGTGAAACCTGTGGTACTGAAGGCACAGAAGAGTAAGCACTCAGCTGATGTCACTATTTCCAAAGTTTTTCATTAAATGAAATTAAATTATTTTCCCAAATACACAGTGTTTCAAATTCCAGGCAAGGCAGCGTGAGCACAGGAGTGGTACCTGACTAGAGCAGGTGGGCACTCAACTCTGTTTCTTAAGCATGGATTTTGACATCACATTGCTTCTGGTTAATTCCCACACCACAGAAGGTTAAATGCAGTTTTTAATTTTCATTCCTAACAAACTGATGGGGTAAGGTTTGACAGGAACATGTCTAGCAATCTTCAGAGACCACCCCAGGCATGTGCACCTCATTCTGTCTCCTACAGCTTTGGCTGACAGTGACACATGTTACTTTTCTGACATAATTGTGATGTCCAAGTTGGTATAAAACCTATTGTTGTCTCTTTTTTTATGCCACATTGGTCTGAATTCAAGGGTGGACACTTTTACCACTTATGCAGAGTCAGACTTACTAGCCCAGGGCAGCTCAGAAATTAGTGACAAACTGTTGTCATTCATATGCAGAGCCAAAAGGACTGAAATATCTGTGGAAGTGTGCTAAGATTTGATTGTACTTTTTGTTGAAAAGGTGTCTCACATCTCAGAAGATTATTTGCTCTTATAAAGCCTTACATTTATCAACAATTTTGTAGCACCAAAAAATATTGTAAAATTTAAATCAACTGAGTGGCAAAGTTGTTACTCTCAAGAAATTTGGAGGAAGACACATCAATAGGATCAGTCTGTGATTCTTCCCATTTGCAGCAAAGTGAAGTAAATAGTTAACAGTGCACCAAATGTCTTCTTTCTTTGGAGCAAAGCACTCACTGTGCCACTTTTGGCAGTTTCCTCCAACGTGATCTCACCCCAGTGCGTGTGCTCAAAGTGCTAACGAGGGGAGGCACATGAGGTATTCATCTTCCACCAGATCCCAAGGGACCTGGAGCAGTTGGTCTCATAACACTGGCAGCCTACATGGTCTGGGGAGTTGGGATCCTCTGGCTGTGTGTGAGTGGGGCTGACTGACCCATCTGTGCTTCCTCAGCAGGATGTGGCAGACAGGCAGCCTGTACAGGTCTGGGACATCACTTCTCAGTGTGGGTCTCCTCCAGAGGAGCTTCCTGTGGGCATGTGGAACGTCACAGCCTCAGGTGTTTGCCACCACAATGGTCTTCATGTTGAGGTCCTTCAGAGAAATGGCTTCCTGCATGCAGAGTATCATCCAGTTTCTTCTGGAAGCTGTAAGCATGGGGAAAAGCAAGCACAGAAAATTTAGGAACTGATTCTCCAGTGGCACGCAGATTTACCACTTCCATAGATTTTTAGATTTCCTAGATTTAAATCAACTTTAGCTGACACTTCTATTGCTTTTCTTTTACTATATTCACTCTCTGTAATGACATTTTTGTGTTTTAGGATCATTAGGATCCTGTCTCTGTTACTGCTCTTTATCTGGCATTGGAAAAGTACACGAACTTCTGAGCTGTAAACATCGAAATACTTTAAGAGGAGAAACAGACAAACTGAAGATTTCTCTTCCACACAGAAAGGTTGTATCACCAAAATTATTGTAAAATTGAAGGTAATCAAACTTTTAGTTTGCTTATACTCTCTACATTACAAATTTTAGAGGAATTTGAGCTACAGAAGTTCAGGCACCCACCTGAGCTAACTGAGGAAACTTGGCTCCCTCTGTAGTCAGTGAAGAGAAAGAGAGAATTGTTTCTGGATAGTAGTTCCAGCCCAAGAGATCAAAATTGGCTTATTATTTTCCATGAAGAATGAGACATCCTCCACCACAGATACACGTTGCAGATTTTGCAATTTTCTAATGCTTTCATGCATCTTTCACTTACTTAGTTTCTCACTTACTGAAAAAAACTTTTACAAAAATATTCATGAACCAGAGAAACTCGCATGCCAAATTTTTCACGTGTTCTAAGTCCAGGTCATGTCTAAAGCTTTCTCCTTTGAGAATTTGGATTAAATATTCAAACTTCTAGGAGAGTCAACACCAGTCTCTGCAACTGAGCCTTATATCTAGTGTCACACCCAATTAATGCAAAAGCCCCACGAAGTCAGCTCATCCATGCTATTTTATCTGTATGAATGGGATTTCTGGTAACGGTTTCACACACTGTTCTTCCGCTTTTGCCATCTCTTCTGCTGATTTGGCATATAAATATCAGCCTGTTTTCAGTACACACAGAAGACATTTTGAATATTGATGAGGTTTTCTTCTGCTTTAAATGTAAAGGGCTTTATGCCATGTGAAAAACTTCTTTTCCTCTCTCCTTGTATTATGTAACTTTACACAGAAGTTAAATGACTTTTTCCTTAAGTGACAAATGTGGCCAAAAGGTTCGAGACCCTATAAATCAAGCAAGGTTGCTTTTAAGTTGTCATCTATCTTTTGCAGTGCAAGTTAAGAAAAAAAAAATCATATTATCTTCCATGACAATGAAGATACAGCTGGTAGGACTGGAAATACGTAATAAAAAAAAGAGTGTAACACCTGTCTACCTTGCTCTGGGGCCAAGCACAAGTTCTCTCAGTTTGCTGTTGTTAGTGGGGTGTGGGAATTGCTCATCTGCTGAGTAATTGGCATTGCTCTCAGAAAGCTCTTCCTTCTTTCTGTGAGATACACACACACACACACACAGAGTTGTAAACAAACTGGTCTTTTAAACTACTAGGATTTATTTCAGAAGATATTTTTCTCTACAGTATTTGACAAGAAATTAAAACACCACTTCCCAAGATTTCTTTGGAGAATTTCAAGGTTTTTAAAACCTGTAAGAACAATGGTATTTTGCATTAAAATTGTTTTCAGGTTCACAAAAACCATAAGAAATATATAGAAGCAGCGTTTTTTATAAAAAAGCATATGTCCATATTGAGACATAATTTGTTTGCTTGTTTTCTTTACCTCTCGATCTGACTTTGTTTCAAGATATTCCTTTGAACAGATTATAAAACTGCACAGAATGATCCCTGTCAATAATTTTCTGTGCAGTATTACTGACTTCAGCACATCTATTTGCTATTGTAGTTAAACAGAGGGGAGGAGGCACATCCTTCTTCTGACAGATGCTTTATCAAATACATATCTTAAATCTATTGCTTTTGCTAAATTAAATCAGCTTTGCTGATTCATAAATTTTTGGCCAAGCCCAAAAACATCTCTCACTTATCCTATCAGAAATTTTGTTCTGCTCTAGGATTTTTAAAATCATTATTTGTGGAAAGGAACAATTAATATTAGTAAAATATGTTTTACTAGCTCATGCTTTAGAAGTCTTTCTAATGGAGTTTATAATTTAAGAATAGAGTTCACTCATCTTCCAGTGTATCTTAAACCTTGTTTTGTAGATTACTTCAAATTCATTGAGGGAAAAAACCCAAAGAGGCATCAGGAGCTAATATTGGTGATGAGAAGGATAAAAGCAGAAACCCAGCAGCAAATACTTTGCCTATTTGAGTGAGAGATTTGAAACTTTCCCCAGCTTGTGGGTAATATCAGATTTCCCCCTCCTTGTCCCCACCCTCCTACCGAGATCAAAAGACAATATTCCTGCCTCTTTGTAAGCACTGTGCCATCTGCACTGCTCCATTTGTAGAAGGATTTTTGCAAAGTCCAACTCACCCTCTGTGTCCTCACTTAGATTATGATACAGTCTCTGTTGGCAGAGATCTGAGGTGGTAGCAGCAGTTTTCTTACCTGTGAGCCTGACAAATTGAATCCTGCCCCCTGTGCTCAGTCCTGGCTGAAACAGCTGCTCACAAAGTCAAACATCAAGATCACAGTCAGTGTTTTGAGGCAAACGGTGAGGAATGCATGCTGGTTTTTTTTTAGTGCCACAACTCTACTGGACAAAAATGCTGTTTATTAAATAGTTGTGGCCTGATGGAGTTATCTGTTCTCTTCCTACACTGAGGAAAGGTAATATCTGTAGGAATCCATGTGAAATGTCCTCCTGTGGTGGCCTCTCTGTCACCATTCAAAGATGTATTGAAGCTGACTGGAGACTACCTGGCCCTGGCGGTCTAGAGAACACTGCTTATTTTAGTGCAGCAGGACAAATCCAAGCTTCCTATAGATATTTTCAGCCCTGGTGATAGTGCTGAGAGGGAACAGGTGATGCCTCTCTCAAAAAGTTATGGGCCAAATCAATTGGAGAAAAGAAATTTTAAAAAGAAGTAAAAATTGTAATTGACAACTGAGGAGAAATATTTTTTCAGATGGACAAAAGCCAGAACTTCACATTTGGGAAACAGGATTCTCCTGTTTTTCTAAGGAAAATACCTGCAAGTAAAATTACTCAAACAAAACAAAAAAAAAAAAAAAAAACCCAGAATATTTGAGAAATAAATATGGGATAAAATGGGATAAAAACCCCCAAACCAACTAAATTTAGAAAGTTCACAGCAATCAGTAGATGCTACAAATTTAAGAATTACAGGTGAAAAGGGATTGTTTCTAGAACAAACATTTCTGGTAGAAATAACTCAGCAACAATTTTGTCTGTTTGGAATAAAATTATTGTGGACATATTTAAAAGTATTTTTAATAACACACTAAAGATGAAAATGCTTGGAAATTATTTTACTTTCATGTGGGAGTGTTCAGATAATATTACACTTCAGTGTTGGGAAGATCCAAGTGATGTCACCAGCTGTGGGTGAAACACTTTTCACTCCAAGCAGGAAGTCTGAATGTGGGCATTTTCAGTCTGCAGGTCTTGCCACCCTGCTCTTTTGGTCAACTTAGGGTTTCTCTCCATATTTTGTAAAGCCATTGGTCACCTTTTGTTTATATGTGATCCCCTTCTGATGTTTGGAGTATTTGAGGACTTCCCATGACCCTGCAGGCTCCCAGGTCAGCCATTCTCTTTGCCTCAGTGCTTTACTGTCTTGGTAAATCTATGCTATTTCTGATTTCAAGTTCTAGATTTTGCCCTTTGATGCTTCACAGATGGAAGTTCAATCCCTTGAGTCCCCTCTATGCTGCAGTTCTTCCTGCAATCTCTGTATCATGCTACAGGTTTTGTATCTGCTTGAGTTACAGGGAATACCTATGGAATATAGATCTACCTCTCAGAAAGCATCCCCAAAGTGTGGATGTCAGTAAGACCAAGACATCCAGGTCATAGAGTACAACTCTGTCTGAGAGCTTGCAGTGGAGCTCCAAGGCTGTGGAGCTGGTTGTGGAAGAATGAGGTGTGTTTGCTATCCCTGCACAGCTAAAGTGTAGCTGTTCTTCACAAAGATTGAAGAGCCAGGCCACAAATAGTCAGGAAATGCCTCTTGCCAACAAGAGCCACAGCTCTGGGCAGGTCTGGAGGTGGGCTCTAAGGAACTGCAGTACTTGCACTGTGCCCAGCCAGGGTCTGCCCTGAGTCAGCTCCCCTGAGCCAGGTTCTAAGCTCTACCAGTCCTCCCTGCTCTTCCCAGAAGCAGAGCTGTGAAAGGTGGTGGAATAAGTGCACCAAGCCTTCAGGTGAGCTTGTGCATCCTAGTCCTGTACAAAACATACCTGAATGCTCTTTCCCTGTACCTCTGCTGCACAGATGCTTCTTCCACTCCAACAAGGAGAAAGTCTTGTGTGCAGTCTGCTCTCTTGCCCCAGGCTAACTGAGAACCCTGGAGGCTCAGAGAAAGCATCACNTAGATAGATAGATAGATAGATAGATAGATAGATAGATAGATAGATAGATAGATAGATAGATAGATAGATAGATAGATAGGTAGGCAGTGTTCAGCTCACATACTGGCCAGTTCTTCTTTAATCTGACATGCCCTGTGGCCCGCTGGGTCTGTGTTTGGTATAAGCTACTGGCAAATTAGAAAGGGGAAGTTCATCACTGGGGTTGTACAAACTGTCCTTTGAATGAGCAGGAACAAAAATAAGCTGCCTCCATTCGAAGAGACTGTACAAGCTGTCTGTATTTTCCTGACCCTGTTCATAAAGCTCTTGAGAATGCAGCATCTTCAGCTGTTAGGAAAAATGCCATCAGGTTTTAACAACACAGGCAAGTGAAAAACCAGTCTGAGATTTGGTATTTTGGTTTACTTCTCTGCTTCAGATAAATGGTTGGAGACACCAGAGCCACAGTGAAGCTACAGATTTCTTGGTAAGAAGCTGCCCCCAATACTGCTGTGCAGCATTTCATGTAAAACTCAGATTGCCTCTTTCTGAGATGCCTGCCTGTGCAATGGAAATCTCAAAGTGGCCTCATCTGTATGGGCTACTCTTGGGTTGGTTAAGGGAAAGAGATTAACAAGCAGTGACCTAATATCTGTTACAGTGGCCTTTGAGAGAAATTGTTCCTGCTTTACCTGTGTGGATCTGGAGATGCTGGTGGAGCACAGCAGTAAGATCATTTATTGCACAGCACAGCCCTGCCTGCCATGCTGTGGCCAGAAGCAGTGTGCTCTGCTGCAGCACTCTCCCAAGGGACACCAAGGTCTAAAGCCTACAGGACCCAGAGCAGGCTCCTTCCCAAGCCTCTCTTCTGGAGCAGAGCTATGATGTAGGACACCCATCACTGAGGAGGACCACTGCTGTCCACCTCCAGCACTCAGCTATGAGCCACCACACATACACACACATTGTGGGAATTTTTTATCTTAATGGCATTCTTTTAATGTGCCAACGGGACTTCCGAGCCTGCAGGATGCACTGAGTTTTATTTTCAAGTTCATTTCAAATGGAAAATTTAACTGTGTATTGTGCTTAAAGGAAACTTCTCTGTAAGACAACAACTGGTGTTTTTAAAATGTGCCCCATATTTTTAGCTCAGAATCCCCTCTGTGAATCACTTTTTCTTGGGTTTTGATGTTTTACCTTCGTTTAGCTCCACCACCATCAGCAGTCCTCTCTGTTTCCCCAGGGGAAGGCAGAACAGGACCCAGCCTGTTCTCCTCAAGAAACAGAACAGGAAGCCAGCATACTAAACTCTGATTATTTCTCTGGCTCTGTGTATTTCCTGAGAGATCTTGAAACAGAATCATACACACAAGTTATTTAGCTGGAGGTGAGCTATGAAGATGATAAAAAAAAAAATAGAAAAAATGTTGTGGAGGGAGTGAATGAAGATAGCATGTGATGACTTTTGTAACAGCAGACTATAAAATGCTACTATCTTTTAGGATACATCTAGGTGTATGTAACAATCAGAAAACAAATTTCTGTGCTTAAGGCTGGTCTACTTGCTGTGAAAGAGAGCATTTGACAGCTTTTGCTCTGTGAATGAGTCTCTTGGCTTTTGGGTGGGGTCCAGGCAAAGCAGTCCCATATCTGTCACCAGACAAGCCTACCCTTAGTCACTGTGGTATGACCATGGATGGGCATTTTTGGGAGAGTAAAACACAACTCTCCGCTAGTTTTACTGATTGTTGTGTATGCGTGTGAATCCTCCAGAAGAGTAGCAGCTGAAAGGGTTTGATTCTCTTCCCATTAAAAATAAATTGCAAAAATTGTATTGATTTCAGTGCAGGAGGATTGGACCCTTAGCCTTCAAGAGGATATTTAATATATTCCGTTACTAGCATCTTAATGGGATACAGCTACCCCGTGCTGCACACGGAGCTACATATGATACAGCTCCCTCAGGCTGCTTGACAATATGCTCTCCACTTCAGAGACTAGTACATAAATACAATTCACATGCTCTGTCTTTAGTCATGCCACAGTTTTGTCAGCCACATCACATTTTCGTGCCTCAGGCCGCGGTGTGTGCTGTTAACACATGTCTCGGACTCAGGTCAGAGAGTGCAGGGACAGCACTGCTTTGCTTCTGCTTTCATGGGACTTCCCTGTCTTTTCTTGTCATGCAATTAACATGCCTCGTTCCTATTTTGGCTTCTTTTTTTTTTATTATTATGATTTTTGCCTACCACACAACATCTATTTAATGTAAATACAATGTAATTTGTACAATTCATTCTACTGTATTTTTCAAGTAGATGTAAAAAATGCTGAAGTGTAGGAAAAAACCTCTGCAGCATATGACTGTTCTGACTAAGTGAAATCCACTCATTTTCTTATATTGCCACTAAATCTTCTTTCTCAGATTTTCTTCCAGAAGATTTTCAACCTGTGATTCCTTAGAATTGATGGAAAATTATCATGGGTTGAAATTTTGATTAACCTTTGAGCTCCTGAGAATTAACAAGGGAAATACCTTTGGCCCAGTTACAAAAATATTTTTCCCAGTCATAGAGCTGGGCAAGAGTTTTGTAGTTTTCCATATGAAACTTCATAAAAAATGGAGAGGGAAGGGGAACAACCATCAACATCTCTTTTGTTTTTAACTTGCACTAAACACCCTGCAGCTGGAGAGGCTGGATGGTGCATCAGCTCAGGGGTTCTTTGCTGCTCCCTTTCCTCATGGGCAAGGTTTCTCTCAGGATTTTGGCATTATTCTGGGATTTCCTTCCCTCTCTCTCTGGACTGATTTTGCCATAGCCTGATGTACATAGCAATGAAGTAGATGAAAGCTGACCAAAGGCACACAGAAGGCAATTCAGCTATAACTGCAAATCCCTCTTCCTCCATCCTTGTTGACTGACCCCACCCATTAGAAAAGCTTTTGTCTAAGAAAAGCAAAATCAACATAAGATTATGTAGACACATGACTTGCTTTGTCTCCTTCAGCAGCAGTAGCTGGATGAACAAAGAGACTGCTCAGTTTCCTGTACTCTCTGGATTCAAAATGGAGAATACCTTACAATAGCAGTTGCTCCTTTCATCCTGGACACACTCGGTCATAGAGAAAACACGGTTAAAAAAAATCCCAATATTTCTCTCTGGGTTTTTTGTAAAAATTTAGAGGCTTACTTCTAATGTTTCTAATGCATAAGCATTCATTGCCATCATTTTAAATCTTTTAAAGCAAAAAAAAAAAAAGAGAAATGTTAATTACAAAGGGGAGAAAGGGCTTATCTTTGAGAAGTTTCTTTCTCCACTGGACATCAAAACAAAATGTAAAAGGCAAACTGGTATTGAAATCATGCAGCTGAAAGGAACTCAGGTGGTTGGCAGACACACCCAGCCACGTTCTGGCCTCCAAATACAGTTTATGTTGTACCATCCAGATGAAGATGGTCACTGTATTTCATCTCTTATGGTGGGGTCAGCCTCACAGAGTGATTTCTGAAGAGGTGAATTCTCCTGGAAGATTTGAGGTGTGCGTTCAGCCCCACCACTTTGTGCTCGGTGTGGGAGCTTGACTTTATTTAATCTGGGGAAAAGAAACGGGAAGGGAGCCTAATTTGCCCTTGGCTTCAAGTGAGATAAGTACTGGTCCTGTTAGCCATGGTTCTGAGCCCTTAGTGTGGGAGAAAGGGTGCAGTAGGGAGGCTGGGGGGCAATGCCTGACACAGCAAAAAACAAACAGCTGTGGAAATCTAATGCTGAGTGCAGCAACAGAGACAGGGCAATCACTGGTGTTGGTGATAACTTGCATCTTTATTGTAGTCAGAGTAAGGAAACTTTGGAACAGGCTGCCCAGAGAAGTGGTGGAGTCACCATTCCTGGAGGGATTTTGAAGACATGGATCATGGTTTAGTGGTGTATTTGGCAGTGCTGGGTTAATGTTGGACTTGATGACCTTAAAGGTCTTTTCTAAGCCAACTGATTGTACGATTCCATGAAATTTTGCTGCTCCTTCAGGGATATGTTATTCACAGGGAGGGAAAGGCTGCCCAACAGATCTTCAAGCAACCAGTCCTAACCCCATCCTGGGCTTTTCTGCAGCTGCTAACCCCTGCATGGGGAGATCTGACCAGGCTGGGGCAGCCATGCCATTTACCTGTGGGCTGCTGGACTGCCTTAGGTTGCTGCAGCCCTAATGCTGTGGCCTTGCCTTGCTCTACCACTGCATGGGTGGTTTGGGCCAGGCCACTGTGAGTGTCATCTTAATTTCCTTCATTGTCAACATGAATAATGAAGCCTTTTAGTTACTTTTGCAGAGGGAAGATGTTCTTATGTGAATACTTTTAGTTACTTTTGCAGAGGGAAGATGTTCTTATGTGAATACTGGACAGTGCACTGGGCCTTGTCTCTAAGCAATAGTAAAAATTCATTAAGTCCATGCTGTCCTGATTTCTCATTCTTCACAGAGAGCTCAGCATGAAGAGTAAGCCTCTCTTTCTGCTCCAGGCACTCTGTGGTCTGATTAGAGCCATGCAGGACCACATCCCCCTCCCAGGAGACAGCTGACAGTGCTGCCGTTGTTAGTTCAAACCCTGAAAGCTTTGGGTTGGGAAATGGTGCACAAAGACTTGCAAGAAACAAAGGGAAAAAATACCACAAAATACTGCGGAGTAAACAAGACCTGGTTTGCGGAGGCTGACTAGAGACAGCTTGGCAGAGGCACTTCCTAAAGTCAAAAACTTTCTTTGCTGCCTCCCTGCCTGTTTTCTGAAGGACCTGAAGTGTTTTCATGGACTCTAGATGTCAGACAGTAGGTCAGTATAATTAAAAACCAAAAGCATAAAGCATATTACAGCTTCTAAATTGTATAGTTAACACCAAAAGTTAGTATTTTTGCATCAAAAGTGTCATTTGGCCAGAGGACCTCAGGTACAAACCCAGAGAACAGCCTCTTCTGCCAGGCAAGGCAGATTTTAGGATCTTCATTATGGAAGTCTTCATCTAGACTAGGCATCATATGTGAGAAAGATAAAAAAAAAGTAATTCTGGTTTTGGTAAAATATGTTTCTATTGTCATTTTTTAATGTTCATATATTGCTTGTGGAAACATTTCATTTTCAGTTTAGTCCCAGTAGTACAGAGTTCATAAAACCCAGGGAGGAAAAAAAAAGTACACTAGATACCATAAAAACTAAGTAGGATGTGGCATTTTGTGTAAAACAGCAGGGTGGGGTAGGGAAAAACCTCAGTACTAATTCTTGCTTGAGATGCCCTGACGAAACAATGGAATTTTTTGCATGAACAGCTGCTCACTGGTGTAAGCACAGGTTGCTGGATTTGCCCAGTCAGTACCAACTGAGCCTCGTTAAAAATAAGGCCCAGGTACAATTTTAAATATATGCCATGGGCACCCTTTCTTGTGATTTTATCTACGTGCAATTGAAAGGAAACTCACCTAGAAATAAAGAGACCGACGTGTCACATCATGATATTAGTGCAGAGCTACATTTTGTGGCCCATGTTCAGTGCAGCCCTCGAGTGATCTGTTCCAATAAAGCAGATAACAGCCAGTAGGATGATTCACCCATCAAGCAATAACGAGCAGCCATTGCATCACCTTCTGTTGTTTATTGTACCCTCAGGCTTTTCAGAATACACTTGCCTTGATAAAAAGATAAAAGAAAGGAACATAAAACTTGTGTGAAAGAAAAATCTTATTAAACTGAATCTACTTCTTGTCTCCTCTTTCTCTGTTCTCTTTAAAGTTATTATTAATAGGGTTAGACTGTCTGATAGTGAGCAACGTTTGAATGAGAACCACTGCTGGTGGAGCAACACCTCTGAAGGCTCTTGGTGCTTTAGTCAATGAATGGATGAGACTCAAAGAATGTAGGACAGATGAGAGCCAAGCCCAGCCCAGCAGAGAGACAGGTACATTATGGGCCAAATGCTGAACACTTTGTCCCATATATCTGGATTGTCTGGAGGTCAGTACGAACTCTGCCAGCACAAGGGAGCTGAATAAAACCTGAGTGATCCCCACAGGCTTTGAAGCTATAATAATGTTTATGTCTCAGCCTCCTCTCGCAGTTCATAATGAGCATTAATTAAATACACCTCAGGGCTCCCTATGTAAAATACTCCTACTCCCACTAAAGAGGGAGAGAGAGGAAACCAGTCCTGGCACAGGAGGGCTTGGAGTTTCTTCTGGCTCTGGGTCTTATTTCAAAGGACATGGAGTGGTCAGCTGGACATCAGATCTAGAAAGATGTAGTTGTGATGTTGATCCTGTGGCTCAGTTTTCAGGAACTCTGGCCTCTTCCAGCTCTATCTACAGGCAGAGATGTTGCTTAGAGATCCACGTGCCAATATCCTATTTATCTTCAGGAACATGGAGTAGAGCAGTAATCTGTTTAGTAGACAGTCAATGTAAATGATGTTGAAGATAGCTAGTGTATTTAATATATGTGAGATAGGCACCAAGTGCAAACTTAGTAATAAATACACCTAATTTCTTAGCCTGAAAGGTCACCAATATGAACTCCTCTCTAATCACCAAAGAAATAATTCAACAACTTCAGTTATAAGAAGTTAAAACAAATACATTGCTCTGAATGCGAAACAAGGTGCCAGACTTTACTCTGGGAGGGAGCACTGACAAAGTTTTTGTCACAGAAACCACACTGGATGTGTCACTGTGAGCCAGAGTGTACAAAGAATTTATGACATAGTTTATTGCCTGTGAGCATTGTGCTGAACTACAGGAACAAATCTTGACCACTGCCATCACAGGGCCATGTGTTTAGATGTGGCCCATGTGCCTAGATAAGACCTTCTGATCAAATGATACTTCAGTGTCCTATCAAATGTTTCAGAACCAGCACCCACAAGAACCTTGACAATGGTGAAAACTTGGAGGGTGAATTTATTATTCAGTAACAAGTTATCATGGTTCATTCTCTCTTTTGCTGCTGCTGAACAGATTCCACATGTGACCATAACCTGCTCATAGGCATGCAGGAGGATTTCTGCTCCTCCTATGTCACATGCTAGCACTAGCAGAGCTCTCTGTTTAAGCTCACTGGTGGAGTTTAGGCCATGACCTGCACTCATCTCAGTGACGGCTGAAGCAAGCAGAGTATAATGTTTGGCTCTTTTAAAGAACAAGATGGGAGACTCACCATAGAATTTTTATCTCTAGAACAGGCTCTGCTTGGGCAATGAGTCCTGCAATACCAGGCAAGTGTTTACATGCAAATCCTCCCCACAATCTACTTTGGAGATTAATAACCTAAAGCAAATCATCTGCAAACTCTGTGCTGGTTGCCTTCATATAGACCATATAGCTCCAATTGCATATGAGTTACACACTTGTAAGACTTTCATGCTAATTCTCATATTAATTTCTTTGTATTATTCCTAAAAACTACAGAATTAAATCACTCTCCCTTTTCCCTAGACTAAATCAAGTTTGCAGCACTTCCACTTTTCTGAAGTTCTCATGGTTTCTCCGGTTTCTCCAAGTTTTCTGTGGTACACTTAAAAGCAGTGTTTGGTTTATAATTTGTGACATTTTCACTTTTTATATCTTGATTATGCCATAAAATCTCACATTCATTTAGCTGTCTAAAGTAAAGGAAAAGTTATAAACTCTTGCCCCATGTCTGAGACAAGACTTTCCTTACAGCAAAGTGACCGTCAGGAGGAAACTAGCCAGACAGTCTGAGTGATGACCTGGGGGGGTGATGGAAGCCCCTCTGGGACAATGCTTTTTCCTGCTTCTGGAAGTCCCTCCTATTTCCACACTGGCTTCTGCATCCGGTACTTTACCAGGATTCTCTTTCACATCAAAGCATCTCTCCCTGGGCTACACATGTAGGGGCACAGCCTTAGTTTCCATGGGAAATAGTTTTATCCCAAAGGAAAGGGAAAGAAATGTTTGGTTTAAACATGCTTAACACTCCCCCTTCTGTATAAGGCATTCTGTTGTTGCACTTTCTCTGGTCCCTTGGGGTATCAACATGCTCTTTACCACACTTATGCTTATTTTCTTAGTTGAGGTGTTTAGAAGGGGCCGTGGGGAAATTTTGCTTTCATCCACATTGGTTAAATAAGCATCATCAGGCTGAAAGCTTGCTAAATTAATTGCACCAAATTATTTTTTGTTGGTTTCACCCTTAGGATGAGTTGGTCCCAGTTCTACCATTTAAAAGAATTTCATGATGTAGACAACGTGGAATTTGCGTTTCTCTCCTAAAGTTATTAGAAATACAGAAGAAGCCAATGTAGGGGTGATAGAGCTGTTGCTTAACTTAGTGAACAGATCCCTGAATTTATGTGGAGGGATCCAGGAATTCTTCTGGAAGAGGAAGTCGAGGATGTGTTTTTGATAAAGAGTTCAAATCAGATACGAGTTGCCTACTCTGTATTTTGTTGAGAATTTTGTGCAACCTCAGTCAGCCCACAGAAGAAAAAGAAATCTTTGGAAATGAGACAGCTCTTGAGCTGTGTGCTCCTCCTGAGTAAACAACCTACCAGCAAAAGTTGCAAGATTCATGATAACAGCTACAACATCTTAAGGATATTGATGTGATGAGGTGTGTAGTTGATACTGATCTATAAAACAGATGGGTTTTGAGTGCACAGTCCCTTTTCTAAGCTTAGCAAGAGGACAATAGTGTGTTTCTGATTTGACTGTGGCCATGGGACCACTCAAAACTGCACAAGTGTTTGCTGGTAGCCATGACTGATACCAAAGAGGAAACACCCAATGCTTTCCATGGTCAGGATTAAACCAAGCCTGGACACTCTAACCACACGTGTTCCTCCTTATCCCAAATACTTACAAAACATGTAATTTGGTAGCCCAGCTAATCTCTTTTTGAAGTCTCCTGAATTCGTTTGGTTTTCAGCTGTTGATGCCATGAGTTCCTCCCCTATTTCCCTCTGTTGGCATGTAATCTCTTTAGGTTGGTTGCTCATGCCTTCAGGTTGCTGGGTTCCTTCCCATGCCAGGCTCTTTGATTTTGCCTCCGTTTGAGGGCTGGTAAGTCTTTTGATTATTTGAAGTGCTTTGAATGCTGACTTTAATTACATTGCCTTGTAAGGGGCTCTTCTGCAAGGGTTGCTGACTGCAAGGCCTCTGACTGACTCAGTAGCCATGCTGCTGGGTGGAGGAAGTGCCACGGAACACATGGAAGTGTGTTATAAAGAGAGTAGTCAGTGAAGTGCAAAACTGACAAATCACCTTCGAGAATGTGAGACTTTGTATTGTTTTGTTTGTTTTCATGCATATATATATATATATCAGTACTAACAGAAACTAAAATGCTTACATCTACCATGGAGAAATGCTAAATCTGGAAACAGATCTCTAGTGTCTCACTCAGAAGTGCAGCATTTTCCTTAGCAACAGATTGTCAGCCATGGCCATGCAGGGCAGCAGAGTTGAGGATGTAGCTGAATTGGAGACTGTCCAGAAGAAAGCAACAGGAATGATAAAAGCTTTATAAAACATGAGTGATGAGGAAATGTTAAAGAAACTAAGTTTGTTTAGTCTAGAGGAAAATGACTATGGGGGAAAATGTATGAGTTTTCCAATATGTAAACAATTATTTTAGAGAGGACAGCCATCATTTGTTCTCCATGGCCACTGTAAGAAGGATAAAAATAAATCAACATAATTTGCAGCAAAACAAAAGTTAAACTACACTTTTGGAACTAGGTTTTGGCTGGATATTGAGACCTTTCATTGGCAGATTTGAGAACAGGTTAGATTAACACCTTATGGGGAGGAGGTGGCTAAACCTTATTCTAACATATGGGAAGGTATAGGACAAAATGATTGCAGGAGATTTTTTCCAAGACTTACAGCTTTATAAATTTAGGAAGAAGGACTTTGAAGGGAAAAGATGTGAGCTGGGTAAACGTGTAGTTGCTTTTTCTAACTGGTAACTCCAGTCATCCTGGTGTTATTTCAACAGTAAGAAATTCAGTCTTCCCTCTGTCAGCTTTTTTGGGCAGAGTTTTTAAAGCCATACAGCTACTCTGTTTAGCAGAAACTCCCATTCTTTCCTCTTTGTTCATCCTCTTAACTTTCCTCCATGAGACGTAAAATATGCTTTGCTGTCCTGCTTGGACGACTTAAAGGAGCCTCATTCAGCATCTCCCACTGTTTTGAAAGAAATCCCAATCTTTAATCACAACTAATTCAATCTTTCCAGTAGGGAAAAGGGTTCATGGTGCCATAGTGGGATAATACAGTTGCATGTTCTAGGTATCACAGCTCAGGCAAATTGTTCTGGGCCCTCAGTGGCACCCTGAGGAAGTTTTCAGTGCACATTGGTCTGACGTTACGGCATCTGGCTCGTCAGCGAGCACCAACCACCATTGTGTGGTCGCCTTTGCAGCCCTGTTTGCAACAACAGGGGTGAGGTGTTTGCTGTGCCTGTACAACAGCAGGATTAAAATCATCTGGGGAAAGGTGCCTTCTGACCCTGCCAGTTGGTGGGTCAAGGGCAAAGTGGAGGAACAGCTAAAAAAGCTGAATGTTTTAGCAAGGGTTTTAAAACCATTAGAAAATATTTATGCAATACAGGAGGTAAACAGGGAACCTTTAGAAAATGCCTCACTGTGTTTTTTACCTTCAAAGTATTTTTCAGGGAATGATAATTCATTTATAATTAATTGCTAATGGATTTATTATTATCAATATTGATTTCACTTGACAAGGCAAGACATACAAGTGTGAGGCATTGTGTGCAAACCCTGAAGAACCTCCAGGTTCATTGCTGTGCCAAGTAGGCTGATCAAGAGCCAGGATTGCAATAGCATCAGGGGACCCCTTACTGCCAGTCTGCCAGAGAGGACAAGAGTCCTGGAGGCAGAATTGCCATCAACAGAGGAAGCATAAGCAGGCAGCCTTGAGCAGGCCATGGGGGAGGCAGTATACTTCTGAGATTAAATCCTATGTGTCTTAATAGAGACAACTTCTCTCNAAAAAAAAAAAAAAAGAACTAGGATAAATTTACAAAAATAAATAAATTAAAGAGAAAGTAACTTCTGCCAAAAAATGAACTTTCATGTTCAACTTCTGCTTGAAACTAACTTCCCAGGAGCCAACTTTCTCAGGGAATAGCCTCTTATCAGATAAAGGAAGGACTGAACAAGAAAGATAATTCCTTTGTTATGAAAGTCATCCCCCTTTATCAGGACCTTCTCCCCCAGCTTTTAATGCTCACAGAATTTCTTCTGATCTCTTGGCACCTTTTTATTTTCCCACCTGTCTGTCAACCTCCTCTGAGGGTATTTTCCTTCTTGAAGCTAAACTTTGCAACACAACTAAAATAAAGCAAACAGAAAATTCTTCAATCACTCTCATTGCTTAAAAATTCATACTCATTCCTGTAGCCAAAGGGAGAAAACCTAATTATTTACTGTCCCAGCCAGCCTTAGCAGCTCCCGGGAAAACGCGCTGTTGAGCCGGCCGCACTGATGCACCCGCAGCAGGCAGCTCCCATCGCTGGGACCCAAGTGTGCCAGCAGCACCAGTGGGACCTCCTCAGCTTTGAACACAGCTGCTGCAGCAGGGTAGCTGTAAGGCAGAGGAGCTGAGCCACCAGGGACTGGGAAGGCAGCAGCGTCTTGCTTCTCTCCCCAGTGAACCTACTGGCCATCTTCATATTGGCATTTACAGAAAAGAGAGCTATTTAGGAAGGGCTGTCGTTTTCCTTCTTTCTAAGTGCAGCCCATTTAATGGAATAATGGAAAAGGAGCACCAGTAGAACTCTGGCTGATGCAGGCAAATACCTGTCCAAAAATTATTCACTGAGTGATGGCTTTGCCTTTCTGTTTATGTGTTTGTTTGTCTTTTATGGAAAGATGCCCAGCTCTGGTTACTGCTGTGAGAGATTTGGAGGATTAGGACTTGCTCTCTACCCCTCATTAGGCTGCTGTTGGATTTCACTAGAAAACCTTCTTTATGGGCATCCTCTTCCTCATCTTATTGAGACAACTCTTTCCCTCTCCTTCTTAATTATTTTCCAAGGACCTTTCACAGTCTGCCTCTAAACTGAGTTCTGATCCAACATTTGTGACTTCTTTATAACGTGTTCTGAACCAAAAAGACCTTTCCCTTAAAACCACAAATTCTTTGAACTCCCCCATCCAAATTCACAACAGACCCTTCCTGTCCTTCTCTTGCTTTTCGTTTTCAGCTGGAGTAGACTTGCTGCATTTCTCAGTAAATACTGAGAAGGATAAATCTGAATAAACAGCTTTACTGAGGTCTCACCATGAGCTACCTCAGGCACTGTCTGCTGTTTTGCACTGGAACAAAAAGAGTAATTAGAGAGCTACAACATATAATAATTTACCTGGTCTCTGACAAGCTTTAATTACCAAAGCTGATTAAAAATACCTGGGAAGGCTAAGTGTGAATGATGGGGATCTAGCAGAGGTGGATGGTCAGGGATGACAGATCAGGCATGATATAATGATAGTACAGAGAGGATAACATGCTGTCAGCACTGGAGCTGCACATGTCAGAACTAAGAGAAGGAGCAGATCTGAGACAGCAGTGATGGGAAGGGCCCTGCAAGGCAGGGAATGGATATGAGGGAACAAGCTGGGAAATGGAGAAGAGGGCATTGTGATGGCAAACATATCTATGATTTGCAGATACAAAAAGGTAGATCAATTCCTTTGCACATTGAGTGTTGTGGAAAGGACAGTGCTATTTTTAACCCTTGGAACTGAATTAGACTATTGTGATATGCATCATAAATCAGCCAAGCACATGTATAGTCCTAGCTGTGAATCCAGGACAGCCTCACTTCTGCCAAGGACACCCCAGAGATGTGCTTGTGGATTCAAACAAAAGGCAGGGTCTCCATTAAAGTATTTAGCCTTCAGTGCATCCAAATAGCTGCTCAGAACTCTGCCCTGCTGTTGCTCCACTGTGGCCTTTCCCACCTTGGCTGTGCCCCAGCTCCTTGCCGTCCCACCTCTCCCTCAGTCAGGCTTTGGCGTCCTTCCCTGCCCCATCTCAACACTTGTTCTGCCTGCCCCGAGCACAGCAGTCACTCTGTCAGGGCTGGAGCTCCCACCTGCTTGCCAGGGGCAGTGCCATCTGCCCCAGCACCCAGCTGGGGTACCTGCCCTGCACAGCTGGGGCTGAAGCCAGCACAGCTCACCAGCTGTAAGGGAAACCTCGGGGTAGCTAAGTCTGCTACTGTTTCTGGCAGAATGATTATACTGACACCTGCATGGGAAGAAGTTTCTACCTTTTCATGTTTTCAGTGAGAGAATTCAGCGTTGTTTCCCAGGCTTGCTATGAGCTAATAGACTGCAGACATGGAGCAATGACAGGATTTTTCCCTTGTGAAGGCACAGGACTAGTGACTTTCCCCTTCAAGGAAAGCCCTATTCCCTTCTTCCCATGCTTTCACTCTCCCACCCACCCAGCACAACTTGATGTTGCATTGATTGAGCAAATTGCACAGAAGGATGTGAACATCTGGGTGTTGGCAGAGTGTCTCCCAGATGGCCAACACTCTTGCTTCCTTCTTTCTCAAGATGAAAGGGTCCATTTTAAAGCCAGTTAAAAGAATATTAGAGAATTGATCTGAACACAACAAAGTGAATAGGCCAAGAGTTACATTTTCATCCTCTACTGCCCTCTATTGAGAATGGATCCATCTGCAGAAAAAAAATCGAAACTGCAGTTGTTAACAACAAAATTCAGCACAGAGTTTTATGCCTACAAAAAAATCACAATTTTTTAAAGCCCATATGCTCAGTTCCAAACAAAGCTTATCATTTTGCTTTTTGATGTATTCTTTAATGCATTATTTGCAGGTTCCATACATGAGGGCAAAATTGTAACAAATTAACTATTCAATCCCTGAGATAGGCTTATGGAGAACCTATTATATAAATAACCCAACTAATAACCAACCTGTTATGATAACCCAAAACAGTCCATCTGGGACAGGATGATGCCAGGTGGAAGCTGCTGTGAGGGTTCCATGTACAATGTATTCCACATACATTATGGCAAAAGCCCTTTACCTTCACCCTGACCTTAGCAGCCCAAATGGCAGTGGATGAAAGAGCATTTAGCTATACTAGTCATGCTTGGAAACTAGAATGACAATGCATTTACCTCACAAAAAAAAAAAAAAAATAGAACTCAGAAGAAAATCTGCCTCTTGACTTCAAAAACACTCTCTGGCAATGAGATTCCTTGGCAATATCATTCCTTCTTTGGCAGTATTTGGAGAAAAATGTAGAGGAACAGAATGAGTTATAGTGATGCTAGCAAAAAGAGGATAGAAAAGATTATCATGTTCTGTATTTTTCTACCACTTTATCATCTGAAGAGTTCTGAAGGCTTAAAAATAATTGTTTACAAATTAATTATTTGCAAAGTAATTATGTGGAGGTAATTATCTGAAAAATCAGAATGGACAAGCAAAGATTAAATTTGGTTTTGTTTTACATAAAGGGAAATTTGAGGGAAAAAAAATCAAGTCTAAACTGTTTAGGTCTAAAGCCTAAAACTAGGCTTGTCCTTTCAAACAAAAAACTTTAATATTTACAGATGTGTAGCACTTTCAGCTACATAAAAAGATGGCAGAGGATTCATATTGGTAAACCACATGACCTAATATGTTTTGAGGTGAAAGTGTCCCACTGTGACATCATCTTTATTGTGGAATTTAAGAGTGAAAAATTATGTGTTCTGGATAAAGCTGTGGTGATCTGAAGATGAATTTGCAAGAGAATGACACCTATTTTGGGTGCTGATTCCAGATAAGAGTGGGAGAAGGTTCACTTCTCTGGGCTTTCCTCATTTCCCCACTATTTTGATAGGTGCCCACTGATGTTTCTACGTTTTCTTCTACCAATGACAACTAAACTCTGACAGGCTTTTCCCAGCCCAATTTACTTCTTCATCCCTTGTATACAAAATGGTGTAATTGTTACAGAAGCTGTATTTTCTTGACTCTCTTCTGTATCCCAGATGCATAAAATGACTGGCTTACATTCCAGAAATGTTAGTCCTTCAGTATAAATCTGAGCACCCTCAATGGGGAGCTGGGATCTTAAAAAGCAAAGCCCTCTGCTCCTAGAGCTCTTATGGCATTTCATAAAAGCAATAATCCATCTTTTGCCAAGCAAGGATTCTCTCCCACAGACCATCTATGTGGTTTCCATCTGCACATTAATTGGAAACTGCTTGGGGTAAAAATGTATTTATATGTTTCAAATTGCAGCTGTTCTCATGCTCTGGCAAGGTGCAGGGAGCTCCCTTCCCACAGTCCAACCCTCTAAGGAGAAACCACAAGCTGACTGCAGACCTTAAGCTCTGAAACGCTGGGGCATTTGGGTGGTATCAGCCGTGTGCCAAGGCTCACTAGAAGGAGCAGTGTGCCTCCTGTGGCTTGGGCAAGGGGCTGTGTGCTGGGTACACTCCTGCCTGCAAGCCTGCAGCAGTGTCTCCTCTCTGCCAGCCATGCTTGAAGGAACACGTATTTGGTATTGCTTCTGCCAGATAAACCTCTTTAATGCCCCCAAAATTGATACTGATGGCTTCCTTCAGACATGTAAGTCTTGAAACACCTGGGAGAAGCCTAAAAACACAGATAAGCACCTTCAGCACATAAACTAAGCTGAAAAGCACCAGAGGCTGAGCCGACAGAGCACTTCTGTCTTACTCAGACCCTCTCTGGAAACTGGGACTTGCCCATACAGAAAATTACAAGGACCCTGAAGAACAAAAATGGTAACAGGTAGATAGGCTTTGCATTGGTCTTATCAGGTATGTCCAGCAGTGGCTTACACTCAATTAGTTTATCAAAACAGCTTTCTCCATGTGTGAGAGCTAACAGCTTTGGCAACATTCATCCACCCTCAAGGAGCACTCACAGAGCAGGTCTAAGGAAGATTTTACTCAAAAACTGCACTGGCATCTCCTCACTTAGGAAATGATAGGTACAAGCAACCAGAGAGGGGCCTGGATGGACTGTATCCTATCTGGAAAACTGTTTTGTGGACTTGCTCTCTGTGCTGATCTTCCTTGCAAACTCATCTTGAGATCTCTTCAGAAAAAAACCCCAACATTTATAAAATATCAGAGCAAGTTTATCCATGACATGAGAAACATTCCATGGATATTATTTTAGCAATGGATCCAGGTGGTGATCTACTGTAGCTTAGTAACCAGAAAGATTGTTAAGCTGCTCTGAGATAAAATTTTTCTCTGGTCTGAAATCAGAGGAATTGACTGGCAGTCTCTCTACAGAAAATAAATAATGTCAACAGACAAATGAAGTATTTATTTTGATGATCAAACTATTCAGCAGGTTAATTTTAATATAATGTAAATGCAGTTTTATGGTAGGGATAGTACATAGCTAAATGCTATGTACCAGTTTTCCACTGCCACAGGGATTTCACTGCAATGTACTTAAAGCCCCATCCTATGTTTCAGCAGGGCTGAAAACCTGTTAGTGCTTTGAAATGATGAAAGCAAATGAAATTGAATAGCAAACAAAAAAAAGTCCAGACTTGATCAGTGATGATGAGAGAATTCCAACTGGGTCCACTTGGGAGCAATGATCAAGAATAAAGTCTTGATTTTTTTAAGCTAACAAATGAAGCTTCTTTATTCTACTTAAATGGGATAAGAAAAGCCCTACTAAAGGGAGCTAACAGTTGTACTCATCTGCAAGCCACATCCCTATTGGTCCCAGTAGGAAAAAAGAAAAGGAAAGACTTCTAAAAATATTTAACAAAACCCAGAGAAAATGAGAAGAGCAAGAGATAACTTAAAGATGTGCAATTTTGTCTCTGTGGAAGAAGAAAAGTCTGTTTTCATAAGTGAGTGAGGAGCCAGGAGCATGAGGTGCAGCTCTCATCCCTTGCACTCCAACCTCCGGGGTTTACAGTCTGCAGGCTGACTGCAGAAGGCTCTTGCCAGGTGTATGAAGGTGGCCTGGAGTTTGCCCTTTTTTTTTTTTTTGGTTTTGACTGAGGACTTGATCCCCCCAGGCACCTGCCTTACCAGGATTACTTGCATTTCTGGCATGGATGATCTCAGCAGGTGGCTCTGTGAGGGCAGCGTGCCCATTCCCGGGCAAGCCGAAATATTGGCCCTCTCTGCTGTCACATTGGCAGCCTTTACTGTATGCTCATCTCCATATAAGTATTGCTTAGGCTCCAAATGTGGCCAGTTGTGAGATTACTGTGCCATCTGTAATCTGTACACTCTCCTGAATCTCTGGCTGGCTCGCTGGCTCCGTGTCCATGCGCTCTCAGTGGCACCAGTCAGCGCCACTGACTTGACTCTGGCTGACAGGAGAGCAATAGCTGTGAGGATGTGTCAACATCCCTGGCTGCCAGCATGTGGAGGCAACCTGACTGCATGCCCAGGACTCCTCGGGAATTAAGATGTGGCTTCTCAATCTTGCGGCTGTCTCTGCAGGGCCCCGGTGACCTGTGCCGGCTGGATTAGTGACAGAGTACTGCTGTAAGGACACTTTCACAGGGCTGGTGCACTAATCCCTCAGCAGGGGGGGAGAGAGAGGAATAGGACGAGTGAGATAAGAGAGAAGATCCCTTGGCATATGTGTAGCAGTAAGAAGGGAAGGAACCATCACTATGAGAATTGAGGACAACATGCCCTCGTTAGCCTAAGGCAGAGGAAAGACAGGGGGTGGCATGGGGTGTGCAGGGACGAAGGATAAAACTTGGCCCCCTTGTAGAAATACATAAAACAATAGTTGAACCAGAGTCTTTAGTCTTCTTTTTTCATATGGACCAAGACCACATGTGAATTGATAACCAAAATACAATTTTGTCCTCATCTCAAGTCAATGTTTAAATGCAAGTGATGAGGAAGAATTCTCAGTAGGACCCTGAGCTCATTAAGCATCAAGAAGAGAAGGCTCAAGGGGAATCCTAACAATCTGTAGAAATACTGAGTGAGGGAGAATAAAGAACACAAAACCTGAAATACAACAAGTATTGAAATACAGGAAATCCAATTTATACTTAAAACAAAATGTATTTACTATGAAAGTGGTCAACCACAGGAACAGGTTGTTCAGAGAGGTTGTGGAGTCACCAGCTCTGGAGGTATTCCAAACCCAGCTCGATGCAGTTTTGTGCAAACTGCTCCAGCTGACCCTGCTTTGAGCAGAGGGTTGGACTAGATGGGCTCCACAGAACCCTTCCAGCCATTTTTTCTCCTTTACACTCAATCTCATAATGGATTCAAATTGCACCCTCTTGATGAAATCAGTACAGTTCTTAAACTCCTGCTCAGCAAACACGTTAGACATCCCATGGAGGTGTATGTTTTTACATTAAGGTTACAAATCCTCCATGACTTACACTTTTAGGTAAACATTTGTCCCTAAAAATGCAAACTATAAAGTGCTTTCTGACTTGCTGTTAATGATTGCATCAAAAAGAGCAGTGGTGAATTCAAGGCCAAAATGGGGGTCTTGCAATGAGCCTCAGAACTTCCAGCTGCTGCACACAAACCCCACTACTAGAGAATTGTGACACATGTTAATGAAGTAATTTGCCCAGGCTGAAATGGGTCAGAGTCTTGACAGTGATTTCAGTGAAAGTGTGGTGAGGTCCTTTGGGTTTGGCTACATTTTGCAAAGAACCAATCTTGATTCCTAATACAAGAAAGCATGCCTAACTTACATGGCTCTATATTTTAAATAGAGCTTCCTTTTAATAACCTGGATTTAATGCATTTTACAATGTATTTATTATCTCACACTGTGATATTTTGTAACTTAGATTTTCAGCTAACGAGTAGCTCATCTAATGAAAATAATGATTTTTTCATGCTGTACTACATGGAAACTTAAAGTATTTCAATTAAACAAACCACCTCATTAGTGTGCCTTGATAACATAGTTGAGTTTTCTTTGATATGGTCAGAAATATCTAGCATGCTTTTGGGATGCAATCAAACTCTCCAATAAACTTGTTGCTAAAGACAGCTGACTAGCACCATGTATTTCTTGAGCAGTCAAATGACCTAGTTTAGAAGTGTTTGAAGCCATTTTATACTCTGGAAGGAGAACAAATTAACCTTGTTTAACAAGTAGTTTTCAATTTGTGTTCCAGCACTCTACCATCTCCAGTGCAGTAGCATGGCCTTATTTCATCCTTCCTGTTACATATCCTATATACTTAATGCTATAGCTTTGGGAAGCACCTCTCATCTGCTGCATGGACCCTGAGAGGGGGTAGTGTCCTTGCACTTGAAGCCACAAGTCTTATTATCTGAGGTCTGCTTCAGTTTTTTGTACTCTATGAAGAACTGAAAGAGAATCAGGGCCACGGTTACCTTTCACTTCGATTTATTTTGCCTGTTCCTTTGAAATGCTTGTTCAAGTGAATATTCCAAAAATGGCAGGCAACTCTGCAGCAGAGAACCCAGCTTTTGGTTGAGATAAGACCAAACTGAGCTATATCTTTACTGCGGAAGATTTCTGTGGCTGCAGCTTATTCTTGTTGGGATGTGGGGTCAGACCTGTGGCTATTATAAATCAACATATCTCTGTTCAGAGAGCTGGTTTTGATGAGATCAAGATCTGGATTCACGTTTCCATAGTTTCTCTGAGAATGAGCATTTCTGGGTAATATTCTTTCTATAAGGCTGGTGTACATCAAAGTTACAGTGAGTTACTGTCTTTTAGTCTCTTCCCTTGAAAAACTTGCTTCAGATTTCGATCTCATTATAGGCAAAATGATTTGCAGAAAATATCTCTGATTGTTGAAAGTAATTAGCTACTCTCTCATCAGCTGCAGTGGACCATACATTTAACACTAGGTAACTTCACCATCTCTAAGTATTCACTATAAAGGAAAAGCAGATGAAAGGCATTTAGTCCATGTGCCAGCTCCCCTGTACTAACCTTTCCTGTCACTCTATTCCTTTGCCAATTCTTTCAAACAGGACTTTAGTGTGGCTTTTTATCACTGCAAAAACCACATTAAGCAACAAACCACAAGCTTTTCACACACAAAATTTAACGGGTGGGCTGTTACATTTGGGAAGCTCCATGGTATCTCCCCATCTGCATTCTTTCTCCCCCAGCAGCAAAACTAGAGTGGACCTTGTTAGTTTTCCATTTGAGTTAATTTTGATGCCTTCTGTTCTCAGCAGATAAGGTCTTCATCCTGCTGCAAAGAAATATTTACACCCAAAATGCAAGCTCTCATCCACCTTTGCCTGCCTGTTACAAACCCTAAATTCTAAGCTTAATGTAAGTTGGCAGTGTCCCTTTAATCAAAATTTAATGCTTGTCTTCAATCTCCTCAAAGCACTTAAAATCTAGCAGCTTTAGAAGGGAGAGAATCATTAGTGCTGCTGTCCTCTGCTTCCCAGCGAGCAGGAAGTTTGACCATGGGTTGTTACACAAATGGGGGTGTTGTGTTGCCCTTCTCAGAGCTCTGTTTGGGATCAGCCTGTCCGACTTTTGCTCTTTTTGCTGCTCACAGGAAAGAAATCAGATTTTCTGCAATCAGATAATCTGTGCAAGAATAAAATGAAGCCAAGGCTTGCCTTCAGAAGTTCGGAGCAGGCCCTTCTTTACACCTGCCATCTCTGTGCAGACAGGTACTACAATCCACACCTGACTGTGTCAGAAATACTGCATTCAGCTGTCTCAGCTTCTGTCACAGGCATATGTGCTGAGAGGAATCAGCCAGTTAGTCTGGGGTGTTCACAGGGACCGGTTCCCGTTCAGCCGTCCCGATTCCCGGACCTGTGGGAAGCCAGGCTCGCAGCCTGGCAGCGGAGCGCTTGGAAAGCTGCCCGCCAGCCCCTCTGAAAGCCTGGCCTTCAGTCTGCAAATATGCAACTCAGAAACCCCCGTAAGGAGCAGCCAGTCTGATGCCAAGCATAAGCCAAGTTCATCACAGCTTCATGAAAAAATAACACCTTCTGGGATTTTTGCCATGCACAGCAAAGTACTGTGTTGCAGAAATATTTTGTAGGCGGCTTTCTGTACAGTAACCTGCTGCTCTCCAGGCGTGGCTACCTAACATTGATCCAGGCTTTTCTTTCAGCACAGTCTCACATCTTGTGTTTCTATCAGTGTGATTCTTTCTGATTTAATATGCTCTGCTGTTTGCTTCTCAAACCATTTAATTTTTCTTCCAATTTCCCTTCAAAAAAGGTGAATTTGCATTATTTCTATGTTTCAAAACTTCGTAAATACAGATGTACATGGTTACCTCTAGGCCTTAATTATTTCTTGTTGAACACAAATCAAAATGTATCTGGCCATATATTTTAATGTGTTCCTAATTATTGATGTACAGTTTAGGTTGCACCTAGAGAGGAATATCCACAGCCTCAAGTGCACCAATTTGCTTGCTCGTTTTTTCTCTGCTTCTCTCCCTTTTGCATCTAAAGTGTGTAGTAATGTGCTAAGCTTTTACCTTTGGAAAATTTGGTTCAATCTGACTCACACTGCAAGAAATGGATTTGTGGAAGATCATTCTAATTATTGGAAGTACTTTGCCTAATCTTTAGTACATTATAGCCAGGTCATCATCATTTACAGTATTTTACAGTTTTAGTTTTTAAAATACGTTCACAGCTGTGCAGTACCTTGATCACTCCTGCAGTGAAATCTGGTGTGGGGGGAGTGCACGCTGCATACAATAAATACAGTGTGACAGCCTAAAGGGCAGGAAGTTTGGTCCAGTGAATGTGCAGTAGATCATTGTTTGAAGGTGAATAATTTTACAGGTAGCTAGCTATACAGAACACACTCCCAAAGGGATTCTTACCTTCATGTCTTCTTGAAGAATGAAGGCATTTATGGAGAACTAGGGTAAGGAGACACAGGGAGAGGACAGGAGGCAGCTCATTCATAGACTTAGCTCAGAGATATGGATACACTTAACTGAAGAGGGAAGGAGTGATGCTTTCTTCTCTATTCATGTGATGAAAATAAAAAGTGATCAGGATAGATTTTGTTATCCTCTGGGCATTAAAAGCTTAAATGCAAAATGCATGACTTATTATATCTAGTCAAATCTTAGGGGTAAATAGGCAGTATGGGGAATTAGTTGTTGTTAATTGGACTTCTGAGCTGAATTCCCAGGGTGCTGCACTGCAAGCATATCTCTTTTGTTTTAATATTGAAACAGGGGCAAGCCAGTTCTATGATGGATTCATTCCACTATAGAACAGCAGAGCACACTAAATCATCTTAATCAAAATAAGCTGCATTTGTTGAATGTAAATATTTTAGGGTTAATATCTACATGTACTATAAAAGGTATTTGTTTCTCCATTGAGCATTTTGAAACTGTAAAGTAAATCTTCAAGTAGCATAAATTGCTTAATTGTTCTCTAATATCTGAAGATACGACTCATGTTTCTTAGGCTATCAGATTTAGATCATATTTTCTATGTAGTTTGGGGCAGTCAAGTCTGCTGCTGGTGAATTGAACTCTTCAGAATTCCATGGCTGTGAGTGTGCTTTCAGTGATCCTAAAAAAATGTGCAGTCTTGAAAATCATATTCCATGTTGTTTTATCAACACTATAAACAGCCTTCCTTCTTTAGAAAGTTTTAACAACAATCACAAAAAAAAACCCAAAACCCTAAGATCTCTCACAGATTCAGGAGACCCAAAAAAAATAGGCTTTTGTTCTAGGAGCCAGTCCAGTCTCATATGCTGAAAAAATTGATAAAGTACAGATCCCTGGAGCCAAGCAGAGGCCACAGGTCACACTCCCTTTAGCAGCCTGTTGTAGTTGATCCTTGCACAGCTAATTGCCACTGGTATAATCCAAAAGGTAACTGAGAAATACAGGCTTCTCTGGCGTGTTCGACTCATCCCTCGTTTGAAATGTCCCTAGTGCTCCTGAAGTGCTCAGAAACAAACTGGGGAGATGTTTACATGAATTATAAACACCTTAGAGAACTTAAGCAGCAAAACCTTCCTGTACTGTTGATGTATCTTTAAATCATTAAGACAAACATAATTTTTTCAGAGGTACACTAATGCATGATTGACATTTCTCCACTGTTTATCTCTCCCCTCCTCCCTGTATGGTCAATATTTGCCATGGTAGGTAGCCCTTTCTATTTTAAAGAAAAAAGCAACAGCAAAAGGTCCAAAATTCCAGATCCTCTGACACTAAACCTATCACTTACTAGTTTGGTCTCAGTCAATTCAAAGGAGTTTTATTGATTATTAGACTTGAAATATAGTCTAGCCTATACTTTTCTCCCCGTTCATGGGATCCATGTCAATTTATGGCAGATGATTTTGAATAATTTCTTGCGGAAAGGAGCAGCTAGTCCTAGTATTTGGTGTTCACTACTCTCCCAAAACTTGTGCAGATAAAGAATTGTACTTTAATTCTCTTTGCAGAGTCCCTGAGGTTTTATTAAATAGTAACATCAATTACTCATTTTAAAACTGGGAAAGTTGGACTTAAACCAGTTAGGACTAGTATTCAGGGAACTAGATTGTTAAGGTGTTTGGGAGGTAACACTGAGTGACCTGCAGACATTACATTAAAGATACTCAAAATCACGGTCACCACCACCAGTGCCCACACGGCCAATTACACTGCCCTTAATTAAGTGATTGACCCAAAATCTGCCACAGGAAACTGTGTCAGTGAGGGCGCTTTGCCCCTTCGATCCTGGGCACAGGGCACATTCTCCTGGTAAGTCAGGGAAAATTTGGCCATGCCCCTTGCCTTGGGTGAGGGAGCAGTGTGAGGTGATGATCCCAAGCAGCTCTGGAGACATCTCCAGTGTGAGTCATCCCAGAGATGTGAGACGCCTACAGCACTGCACACATTGCTGGGGAAGGATTGCCTCCATGCCCTCGAAGCCTGGATGGGCAGAAGGCTTAGACACGAGCAGCAGCAGGGTTTGGCACCAAGGATGAGATGCAGTTTTCCCAGCCTGGAGGAGCTGTGCAGAGCCCTGTACTTTTCCATTGCTCTGTGAGGAAGATGCAGGCCCGGCGCAGCACGGCTGCACCAGGAGAGCCGACACAGGGGATGTCGTAAGCAGGGACCTGGCTTCAGCTCGGGGGCTGATGAAAAGCAAACGTGAGCTGTCACCACGAAGAATTCCCATCTCAGCTGCTTGTGCTGCCCACGGGCTCAGTACCCTGCTCTGTCTTAAACACTTTCCACAGGGGAGGGGGAGAGCACACAAAGCCTGTTTAATTAGGCGTTGTGCAGGAAGGATGAACTCTATCCCAAGTGAGATGGAGGATTGCATGTCTCCTCCAGATGGTGAAAGTATTTTTTTTTTTTTACAGCAGGAGAAAATAAGCAGGTGTGAGTATGAGGCCTACCTGTATTGGTTTTAATCAGCAACTTTAAGCAAACTCAGTGTTCTCATCAGAAAAGGGGAAAAATAAACAGCTGAGCACTGTGATTCATTTACACTTCAAATATACTTTGAGTTGGTTATTCCTCAATTAATCAAATAGCTGGTGTATCCCTAAAGTAGTATAAAGTGACACGCTGTGTGAAATCAATTTTCCCTTCCAAAATCATTAAATTCAGTAGCCTGTGACTACATCCCTGCTAATTCTAGTACCGGTCCTTTCATCCTCCATTAACTCTGGCACGCCTAACAGGCTGTCAAAAATAATTTCCCAGAACGTAAATAATTCAGAAATTAAAAATTAATAAATAATAACAGAGAGCTACTGGGAGATAGACTGGGTCAATTAGTCAGCTCTGCATTCTGTTTCTTCGCAGCAGGGGGGCAGCCACATTCGTTACTAGAATCTTTCCTCCGATTCCTAGGTCTGATTTACGGCTCTTCATTACTGGATCCAGTCAGACACAATTACCTCCATCACTATCTCAGTTCCTAACTTCAAAGAAACACACATTTTCTTGTCTGCTTTTTTTCTCCTTGCAGCAGCCTCAGCTTGACGTCCCTGGAATTTCTTCCACGCGGACTAATTAATAAGACTTTGACTTATCATATTCACTTCTCTTCTTTGATGTCCTACCTTAGTCAATCATCCTATTTAATTAGAATTTCAATGATAACTTTACTTATCTCGTGGCTAGATGTAAATTAAAATAACGGGATTTTAATTCTCTTTCTTACAGGGTTATGACATTTTTGACAGAAAAAGTTTCAACCCAAATACGATATTATGTACTTCCTATGCTAGGAGTGCATTCCACTAAATTGTTTTTCCCTTTGCTACAAAATAATTTTGCTTGTTTAACAAGCTCCACTGAAATGGAAATGAACTACAGCTTCTCATAACGTAATTTGCACAGGTCTGTGTTGTGGAAGGTTATGTTGATAGAAATTAGTATAATCAGATTGTGACACACGCCACATAGTTAACAAGGAAAGGGAATGAGATTTTTAAGAAAAAAATCAGCTCTGGAGAGACAGTGTACCCTAGAACCTCTTCTTTCTCCCCTTTCCAACAACTGCTCCAAGGTTTGTGTTTCCTTTCCACATTTATGGACCTAAGCCTGCTGGTTGTATCCCAGCCACACCTGAGGTTGGATTCTGATTTCAACGAGACATTTCTAAAACTCTTATTCATACACTGTTCAGGGAAATGGTATCATGCCTGTGACTTAACAGGAGCAGCACACCCCTCAGCCATCACATCTTCTCCTCTGTCTCACCCAGTCTGTGCTTGCCCACAGGCTTGCTTTCCTTCCCATGCCTCTAAGAATTTGCCAGTCTAGACTGGTACGACAGCAAATGAATGTGAGTGTAAACATCTCTCATTTTTTAATTGAAGTTTATGGTGGGGAAAAGCCCTAGCAGGATCCATGAAGAGAAGTTAATGGGGCAGTGGAATCCTCCTGGGGCCTGGTAGATTCCTGGAAGTGGTACAGAAGTGTGAGGAAAATGTAAGGGGATCCAGCCAGGCTTATGCCTTTGGGAGCTCTCGCTCTTACTCTGTTGGAAATTCCATGCAACCAAGAAAATGGTCATGCACATAGATAGGGGCTTTCAGTAAAAAGAGAGATCAAGAGAGGGCCACGTGGAAAAGAAAGAAAGGATGGATAACACACCAAGAATTGGTCTTAAACTGTGAAAAAAGGGTTCTTCTGGTGCATTAAACAGAATACGGTGACAACCTGCTGGCTGGTGCAAAATGCATTCCATTACTAAACTGCCATCAGAGATGATTATCTTTCTAATTGGATCTGGTGGAAAAGAGGTTTACAGTTTTGCTCTGCCAATAAGCAAGTGCACCCTGGAAGCCAGCCTCCAGTTTTCTCAATGAAAAAGGCCCACAACCTCAGATGCTCTGCTTCCACCAACATCCTAAGAGGGGAAAAGTAGATTTTATAGGGTGCCACTGTAACTTTTCCGCATTGTTGGGCTGTGCATTTGCTAATCCATCTCCTTTGCTGCATTCAAGGAAAGAAGAAAATGCAGAAAGAGTTAACGAGACATGTTGGATGTGGAAAATGATTGCTCCCCAAAGAGACGTTTTGGTCCTGTGAAGAGGTAGGAGTAGCAGAGAACATGAATCGCTTGACTAATCTGTACAAAATGGGCTTAGTGAGCTTCTGCTTCAAATCTTATCCCCACATTAGATAGCATTAAACCAGTTGTCATTAAGCTAACATTTCGAGATGCTCTGGTGAGCTGTTCGCCTGATAGCCCTGCTCCTCTTAAAAAATGAACTGAAAGTGCTCGAAAAACTAGGCCAGCACATCGGCAGAAGTGAATGGCTGGAATTTAATTGACACTTTCTAAAACTTACACTGGTTGAGTTTAGAGCCCAGATGGGGTAAGTTCAAAACATATCAATACTATTGTCAATAATAAAATAGTTACCTGTTGCACTGACAACACCTAAACTATTCCATCAAAATTTAATAGCGTTGTTCTTTAACAATTGGATTCTGTTACACTTTTATATTTGGGCATGATTATTTAATCTAATTTAATTGGCTTTCTTATTCCCCTCAGGGTCCTGGGCCTAGAAAGTTCATGTTAAATACTCTAATTGCTCTGAAATTTACTTGTCTTCTAAAATATGCTCCTATTTTAAATATACCCTAAAATCTAGTTCATACATATTTTCTCTTCTTTCATGAATTAGAAAAAAACTCCGCTGTCCATAATTTGCACTTAAAAAGAGTCAATAATTAACCAAAATAATAATTATAGATCGAAAACAGGGAGGATGCAGTACAACAAACTGTGAGTTACAAACACATAAATAAGGCCAGGAGCACACATCAAAGCTTTCTGAGCACCCGCTAATCTCCAAAAGCAGAGCTGAAGCCGCTAACCCTGGCAGCAGCAGCACCCTACGTGCTTCATGTGTGGGTCTCTGTGTATCATTGTGCAGCAGTGCTCAGGTCAGTGGAGCAAAAGAGCATTTAGGGGCTCACAGAGCGTGGGCCCAACCCCGTCCTCTTTGCAGGTGGTGATTCCCATTGGCGCTGTATGAAGGTTTTGAGCGTGCGGGTCAGCATCAGCCACAGGGCATTCACAAGCACCATGAGAAGGAGGGGGTGGACTTGCTGGGCAGTGGGGACACCACCAGAGGCTGGGGAGCAGAAGTGATGGCAAAACATGTGCTTTAAAACCTCTTGGTCTTCAGTGTGTCAGGGCCAGGTGGTGGGGTGGGATCCAGGCCCGTTAGGGAGGTCACACGTGGATAGCAGAGGCCAGATGCTGTTTTCAGGGCACTGAGCTCAGCCCTGACTGTCAACGTGCTCCTGAGCTTGGCAGGGACCTGGGAGTGGGAAACAAACACCTGGGAGAAGTGTACCCTGGGAGTGTTCCTCCTGTCCTTCCCATCAACACAGTGCTTAATGAAAGCGCGAGGGGCTGCCAGGGGCACCTTTTGCGCATTTAGATTTTCGTACGGCAGATCTGGCACCACTGGAATGCTGTTTCTGGCTACTGACAAGCGTCCTATACTTCCTTAGCTCTTCCTATTTCTTTTATTTTCTTTCCTCAGGGCTCTACTAGAGGCTATTAAATAGATTTCACAGGATATTCTGAGTTAGAAGGGACACACAAAATCAACTCAGTTTCAGGATCAGTGCCTGGAATGGCCAAAGCTGGGCAGGAGCAAGGGCACCTCGAGGGAATGGAGCACTGCAAGGACAGCCCTGCAGTGCTCCAGGCAAGGCTGTCGAGGGATTCCGGGGGAGCAGCCTTTTCCTTGTGCAAGTTTTCTGTAAGACACTCAGTTTCCAGGTGTGTCACGTGCCAGTTTGCCATGGAAAAGCATGTAGGAGTGACTTGTAACTCAGAGCTTAGAACTGCAGGATGGAGAATGGCTTCTGGGCCCACAGCTACGTAATTACCACAATGAAGCACAAACTCTCCTTTCTGGGGACAGACGCCGATATTGTAGTAAAGCAGTGTTTCGGTAAAACACGCAATAAATAAAACGCGGCCCACATCGCTGCTGCTCCCGATCCCGCCGCCGAGCGGCGCCCCGCCCCGCTCCAGCCGTACAACATGGCGCCCCCTTGCACCTCCGTTCCGTACAACATGGCGGCTCCCACTCCCCACCCTGTCCGGTGGAATAGCGCCGCTATTTCTTCCGGGCTCCGGCGCGCCCCTATTTGAATGTCGACCTGCGCATTTCCGCTTCCTCTTCCGGGTCCGGCGGCGCCAGGTATGGCGGCTGTCGGCCGGGGCCTGTGGGCGCCCATCCGCCTCCATCCGCGGCCCGGCGGGCGGCCCGGGGCCCCGTGGGCTGCGGGGGGAGCGGCGGCGCTGCTGCCGCCCGCGCGTGGGCTGGAGCGGGGGGCAGAGCTGCTGGGCACAGAGGCCGGGCCTCCCGGGGCTCCCGAGCAAGGCCCGCGCCTTGCGGGGCTCTCAGCGAAGCCTGTGTTGGCTGGGATGGGAAACGCGGGGCGCTAAAGCTTTTAGCGGGTTCGTGCTGCGGCGTGACACCGTCCGGGCAAGATCAGGGTGTGCGGGTTGAATTTTCCTTGCACATCTCATGGTGCCCGCTGCCGCGCGCGTTGTTGGTGTCTGGCACTGCTGCGCGGGCTGTCACAGAGGAGGGAGCGCCTTAATTTCGTTAATACCGAAGGGGCAGGTGCTGATGCGCGTGTGGCGCAGTGGTTCAGTGCAGGGATCCTGTGGGATGTGAAATCCCGTGAGGATGTCGAGCTGCTCTGTCTTTGACTTATTCAGGAGTGAAAAATGGTGCAGCGCCTGACGTACCGCCGTAGGCTGTCCTACAACACAGCTTCCAACAAGACCAGGCTGTAAGTAAGGCACTTCGGGAGGAAACCTCTCTTGTAAATACAAGTGTGTAAATACAAGGAGTGTTTCACCTCCCATTGTCCCGTGACCTGAGTGCTTCCCTGCTGTGCCTAGGTCCCGAACGCCCGGGAACAGGATCGTTTACCTTTACACCAAGAAAGTGGGAAAGGCCCCCAAGTCAGCATGTGGTATTTGCCCGGGGAGACTTCGTGGTGTAAGTATGAGCCTTCACACCGGAGGGTGTTCCTCTGCAGCAGCGTTCTTCCAGCACAAAATTTCCAACTGATACAGACTGATCAGTTCTTGTTGAAATAACTTGTGTCTTTAAAATACTCTAGTGAAATGTTGTAAAGTTTACTGGTAAAATAAGCTTTGAAAACTCATTTTTTTAGTGCTTGTGATTTGCATTATTGTTAAGTACGAACCCTCTTGTTTTAGAAAATCAGTGAATTTTTTAAAGCTAGGCAGGGTGATTCTAGAGCAGATTTAAATTTGACTTACCAGATTTGCAGAGAAAAGGGGTAAGCCAAGTTTAGAGAACTTTAACTTTTAATGGAAAGTATTTATCTTCAGAGTGTTTTCTTGAAGTGACACCATTGCTTTTAACAGTTGTTGGAGTGCTTGGGTGATGCTGATCTTTGAGCCCTTCCTGTCTTTGGAAAAACAGTCTGTTATAACCAGTTTTTTAGTGAACCTGTGGTAGAATGAAAAGATCAGCTCAGGAATGCTGAAGGTGGCACAAGCAAAGAGCCGTGACCTCGGTCACTTCTTTGCATCTTGAATTGTCAACTTCAGGCGCTTTTCTCCCCTCAAACTACGAAAGTGTGGCTGCTTTTTGTGTGGCAGACACCCGGAATTGCTGCCTCAGACCCCCTTCCTGCCGTGTGCCGTCTGTAGGTCCGTGCTGTGCGCCCCAAGGTGCTGATGAGGCTGTCCAAAACCAAGAAGCACGTCAGCAGAGCTTACGGCGGCTCCATGTGCGCCAAGTGCGTCCGAGACAGGTAACACACACGGCCTCCTGCCCTCCTCGGGGGGCTTCCTGCGAGACTTTGACACCTCTGCCTTCCCACAGCATGGGCCAAAACTCTGAAGGCTTTTCTCTGAGCCCCATACCTGGGGATGTGGAGAGTGTGAGCGTGGGGCACATCAAGCAGTGTGTCCCTGGGCTTTGAGGGAGTTATTGCACGTGGAGCTCCTTTGTGGTACCTGATGTTCTTCAGGATTTCTGACTGCACTGTTGCATTGATGCTGAACAGTCTGCTCATGCTGGTTTTTATCTTTTATATTGGCTGCCCAAGGTTATCCTGTTCTGCTGTCCTGTTTTGCCTTATGCAAGTTTAATTGAATTTTTCACTTCTCTGTAGTGTTTAGGGATTCAGAGGTATTACTTGGTGGTGTGTTAAGCAGCTTGATTGGTTAAGCTTTAAAATGGCCTTTGCCAGGCAGGCCTCACCGAATTCAGTTTTGTAGCAATTGCATATCCTGTGCTTCCGTGACAAGTTTGAGGAAAAACATGAGTGTGTCATCTCTGTGAACAGTAAACAAAGCAGATCTCTGGGGTCAGCAGTCTGGTGCCCATTTTTTTAATCTGTAGGTCCAGCATTTTTTCTTTTTGGCATGTGTAAATTCTAAGATCAGTTATATTAGGCACCACTGAAGATGAGCTGTTACAGCTGCAGAGCCATAGCACACCTTTTCTCTGTTGAAAGCCACTTTTTTATGAGTGTTTTCCCAAACCCCATATGAGCTTCATAGGTAGTTTTTAGTGCATGAGTATGTTTTATTCTCACTGTGCCTAAACCAGAAATCACAGCCATCTCCTTAGCTGTAATGGTCATTTTCTCCTGCACCTGCTTAGACACCTTTGACAGGTTTCTGTACTGCAGAAGCAGCCATATGTACCAGGTACCTGTGGAAGGCATTTTAATGTTTAAAGGTAGAAGAGTGTGTATGATATACTCATGCCCTTAACTCAGAACCATCAAATAGGCCCTTGATAGGTGAGTGCTGGTGCATTCATCTGTCCCATCTGCCTGGGGGCTCTGCATGTCTTCCAGAAATAGTCATATTTGGGCATGACCTGACCTTCTAGGCTTTTCCCTGTTGATGTGCAAGGAGCTTTAATCCTGACAGGGAAAGTGTTCCTGGTTTTGATAACTGGAGGCATGTAGAGTTTCCTGGGGTTCTTAGGAAGAGAGCTGACCACGACTGGTCACACCAATTCTGACTTCAACAGAACTGAATTAATTCTCCAGTTAGGAGTTCTGCCTTTTGCCTTTGAAGTTCGTGTGAAGATGGTAAATTTTCCCATGTTCAGCCATCAAGAATTACCTTGCTTGCCTCCAAGCCACTTACCCTGAATTTGCAGGCACCCCAGTCTGCCATCCTCAGACTGGTGCATTCCTACAGCGCCACTGTCCCTGTCTTGCTGCTGGCAAGAGCAGCAGTGGGCTGGCTCCCTTTTTATGTAACTGTGGAACTAACACCACACGTGCAGTGAATGTTGGAGATGGCAAAACTAATTGTAATTTGTCTTAGTTTTGTATTTTTTTCTTTAGTAGACACATATCCTGAAGTAGTTTTTCTTTTCCAGGATCAAACGAGCTTTTCTTATTGAGGAGCAGAAGATCGTTGTGAAAGTGTTGAAGGCACAAGCACAGAGCCAGAAGTCAAAGTGAATCTATTTCTAGTTTCAGCCCAATAAATGAAATCTCCACTTCTCTTGTGTCCTGTCATTCCATGTGCTGCTCAAAGCTGGTGGGAGCTGCTGCTTCTCACAGGTTGTACAGTGCAGAGCTGGGTTTTTGGTGCAACAAAACCTGTAAGTCAGGATGCTCTATTCAGTGCTGCCTGCTGACAGGGAAATCAAGCACAGGTGGAAGGAAGTTTGGTTAAACAGGACTCCCAGCTCGGGCTCAGTCTTGTAGAGGGGTTGAAATAACTTTGAGCAGTGCAGGTTTTCTTTCAGCAACTCTGAACTCACTGGAGGACTTGGCTCGGGAGGAAGTTAGGAGTTCGAAAAAGAAGAGCACACAGGAGAGCTGGTATAGGCCTAAGGTAGATTTTGTGGGTTTTTTTTTAGTTGTATGTGGTATTACTCAAGTGAGGGTGGGTAGAATAGTCTTTACCTTTTGTAAGGCAGTGCTGTATCCAGCAGACAGTTGCATACTGCTACACGTGGATCTCCTGGCAGAAAGCTGCAGCTGCTCTGTCCTGTTAGGTCTTCCTGGGTCAGCAGTTACAGGTACAGTACCAACAGAGCTCCAGGGCACAGCTGGGATAGACCTTTAAAGGCTTCCTGATGAGGTGTTAGAGTAGCCATTTGGACCTCAGCTATTGAAATTCGAGCCAGAGTTTGTTGGTTTATCATCAAGGATGTAATTGTAGTGTAAAAAGTGAAAATGGCTTTTCTTCATTCTGTTTTGTAGAGAGCTCTAAATGTGTAATGCTGTCCAGGAGTGTTCCAATGCAGTAATTCGTGCTCCTGTTTTGCATGGAAGGCTGTGAGATTACAGCTTTCCTTTGGGCTTTTGGAAAGGAATTGAGACAGAGGGAGAAAAAAACTTGGAATAATGAGGATAAATGCCATAAACATCAGCTGACAGGCACTGAGAGGGGGATTCTTCCAAACAGGAAGGGTAAGACTGAAAGCAGCTAGCTGTAAGTGACGTGATTGCACCAGAAGGCGGTGGTTAGGAATTAGGAGAAGCGGTCCTGCCGCTGTAGGCAGAAATCAGAGCAGTCAGTAGGCAAAGTGTCAGTGAAATGGCAATAAGGCCCGTAGTTGTTTCAAACGGCTCGAGCAGGCGGCTGCAGAGGGGCAGAGGGGCAGTGCTTCGGGCAGGGCTGTGCAGCAGGGGGAAGTAGGCTGGGCAGCTTGGCGAGGTGGGCGAGTTCCGCTGGCACGTGTGCCTTTAGTGCGCTCCTGTAAGGGGCAGTGAAGGGCGCTTCCCTGCCCCTTCCTTGGAGCAAGAGGAGCCAGACAAGTTTCCACTCGAAGGGGCGGTGTTTTACGTGCTGCCTGGGTGCTTCTTTCCAAAGCGAGCTGAGAACAGAGGCAGGCGGGCCCTGGCCGGGCCGATGAGGCGTTTGCGCACCCCCAGGAGGCTGAGATGGGCTGGAGCACACGCGCCCTGCTCGCCCTCAGCAGCTGCCGGCGTGAGGCGCCTTTTCCCCCGGTCTGTGCGCAGCTCTCGGGGCCTCCTCCGGCTGCGGTCGGGACGGGCTCCACATCCCTCCGCGCGGGCAGGGCGCATCCCGGCCCCTCTGCCCGGCAAACGCAGGGACTGGGGAAGGCCCGCTGCGGGACTCTGCTCCCCGCTCTGCAGCGGTCGGCACCTGGCTTCTCCTTCCCGCTGCCAGCGAACCGCACCGGCACAGGGGTGCCCTGGGTCGGGGCCGCGGTGCGGCTGGCGCCTGCCGCGGGCAGCGTTCCCCGGGGGCC
>VZRX01019000.1:456600-513174 GCA_013398075.1 Notiomystis cincta | reverse complement strand
GCCCCGGACCGCGCCGCGGCCATGGAGACGCTGTACCGCCTGCCCTTCGCCGTGCTCGAGTGCCCCAACATCAAGCTGAAGCGGCCGAGCTGGGTGCACATGCCCTCGGCCATGACCGTGTACGCGCTGGTGGTCGTGTCCTACTTCCTCATCACCGGAGGTGAGGCCGCGGCGGGCGGGCGGGCGAAGGGGAGGCCCCGCTCCCGGGGCGGCTCCCTCGGCCCCCGGCCCGGCTGGCAGAGCCGTGCCGGGCCCGCACGGCCGGGGCAGGCCGGTTCTCGCTGCTCGGCTCCAAGGGCGCGCTCGCTTTCCTCCCCGCAGGAATTATCTACGACGTGATCGTGGAGCCTCCCAGCGTGGGGTCGATGACGGACGAACACGGGCATCAGAGGCCGGTGGCTTTCTTGGCCTACAGGTGAGAGCAGGGCCCGGTCCCCGCTAGCGGCGAGCTGCAAACGCCTGAGCACAGGGGAACAAACCCCGTCTTGTGGAGTTGTTTTGTATCAGCTCGTGGTTTGCCAGTACTAAAAAAAAACAAACCACCAAAGCGGCATTGAAACCAGCGGGAATCAAAAAAACTTAGTCCTGAAACTTTTTAAAATGAAAGGTCTGGTAAAAAGAAGTTGTTTTGCACTGGCAGTACTTCTTTCTCTTGCTCTTCAAGTTGAGTTTTGTAGAGGATACAGATACAGTTAATAATTTTTTTGTTGCAGGATATGTAATGTTTAGGAAACTTTCGGGTCTGACCTTTTAAACTCCGGTGTTCTTGCGACTCTGGTGTCTGAGGGTGGGGAACATAGTTACAAATGTGTAACAGCAGGGTCCTCTCAGTGGCTCGGCTGCCATTAATGAAAATGAGCTGGAGACTCCTGGTAACAAACTGGTCCGAAGAGAGGTCGGTCTGCACTTGTGACTGAGGGGGCTCGTGTGTGTGGGAACAAATAATGAATGACTTTTGTTAAATAGCAGGAAAGTTGGTCGAATCTGTGAGGTGTGTGACATGGTTGGCGTGACAGATTCTGACCTGGACTAGATGTGGTTTCAGACTGGCTTGGATTGTTGCAATGAAGATGAATCAAGTTACTGCAGGGAGTTGCTAGCACTGCCATTTGCCAGGGTAAACGAGACAAGAGAAGACAAACTTGTTTGTTTCCAGGGTATGAGGCAGCAGTGATAACCTTTATTTCTGTGTGGCCATCCACCGTAGTTTCATCAATGCCAGTTTTATGAGGCTGCTAATTAGGAGGATAGGAAAATGGCTCAGTGACTGTGGGAAGCAGGGGACTGTGATCCAGGTGCAGTGTTCTCTCTTCTTGCTCTCCCTCCATCTCTTTCCATTTGTGGGAAGGAAGTCTGGCTGTGTGTGCTGACAGGGAGCCCCATGGGGCAGCCTCAGGCTGGGTCCCTGCAGTGCAGGCTCAGTGAGCAGGCAGTGAAACAGCCTGCAGGATGTGTGCTGGAGCCAAAGGTGTGCTTCATGTGCTGCCACAGTGCTCTGAGTGGGGTTGTCCTGAGAGCAGGATTCAGGCAGCCCTGCCTAAACACTGGGATGGCAATAAGGAGGTCATGGTGCCCATCTGTGTAACCAGGGACCTCCTTGGACTAGGTGTTTCTGCAGAGCAGTGAGCCTGGGTTAGTTTGCACTGATGTGTATAAATCCTAACTTTGCAGACTCTCAGTTCTGGAGATAAATTCTGTATTAAAGTCTTGATGTAATTGTATAACATCAGTTTCCTGCTTGCTTTTCATTAGAAAGTCAGCCATCAAAATTAATCATTCTGTGTGTTTGTCCAGCTAGAGCATGTTGAGTAGATGGGGTTTTGGAATGTAAATAATTCCTTTAATCCTTTTCTGACTCTTTTCCCTTCACCCTTTTTTCCCCTTTAGGGTAAATGGACAGTATATTATGGAAGGCCTTGCATCCAGCTTCCTCTTCACAATGGGAGGCCTAGGATTCATAATTCTGGATCGATCCAATGCACCAAATATCCCCAAGTTGAATAGGTTTCTTTTGCTCTTTATTGGATTTGTCAGTGTGCTTTTGAGCTTCTTCATGGCCAGAGTTTTCATGAGGATGAAATTACCGTAAGTGATTTAATTATCTTTCAGCCTTTATTCTCTCATGTGTGCCCTGTTAAATTGAAGAGTAACAGAAAATATGGTGATCTTCAGCTTGAATATAAGTTGCTTTTTTCAGTGCTTTTTTTTGAACAAGCTACCTTGGATGAGGTGGGATGCTTTGGGAGCCAGCTACTCTAAAATCATGCTATAGTTAAAAAAAGGTGACAGTTCCTGGTATGTCAGAAAATATGATTAGAGAGTCTGACTTGCTCAGTGTGCCTTAAAATTCATTGTATGTACTGGTCAGGTAAGTAGCTACAAAGAAGGGCTTTGAGGAAAATGGAACTGTTAAAGTACTTGAAGAAAGGCAGAGGAGAAAAGATCTGTAGCTTTCAGGCTGTGCAAAATCCAAATGCAAAATCCAGTCTTTTCCCCCTCTGTATTTTTCAATCCATCTATTTAATTTAGAACAGCTGAAACCTGATGTTTAGAGGTTCTTGTAGCTAATTTTTGGAGTAGCTCCATGAAATGTTGAATTAATAGTGACAGTCAGTCTTCTATTCTTAAAAACCTTCTTGGCTTCTGCAGTGTACTTAAAAAACTTTTGTTTCATTAGACAGAAGCGATGGCTTCCCTGGCAGCAGGTATCTGGATAAGGACCTGCCCTCTATTTTCTTGCTTCACTGATGCTAAATATTTTTTTGTTTCATTGAGTACATGTGTATCTTAACAGTTCTCATTCTGAAATTCATGTAAAGAACTGGGCCTCAGAGAAATGGAAGAGAAAGTGAGGACAGATCTGTGTTGAGTGTCAGGAAAGACCAGGAATATCTTAACACTTGTAGTTTGTGTAAAGTTTGCAAATAAAGAACATTTCTTTGGGTGTACTGTGGGCTTCAGAAATTCCAAAGAATTACCAAAGATGGATTGAGAATAGGCTTATCCATTTTCATTCAGTGTTCATTGAAGAAAATCACCTGAGGAAGGAGCACGTAGTTAAGATAGCCTGGATCAGCAGAGGCTGAAATTTTGGGTTAAGATTGTATGTCTCTTGATTTTTGAGGAGTGTTGCCTATGTTTGCTAACTTTTTCTCTAAATTAATCTTTTCTCTGTAGGGGCTACTTGATGGGTTAGTGCCTCTTGTGCTGTCTGAAAGTTCGAGCTGAATTTACTCCTCTTCGTGAAGTGTTTTAAGAAGAAACAGCAAGAAACAAGTTCCATAGTCACCATCAACAGCAGAGAGACCTGGCCATGAGAAACAACCAGGGAGAGAGTGCTTTCTCTGCAAACAAACTCCCACTACCAGTGGCTGATCTGTAGTTTTCAAGCAATGTTTTATCATTTCTGATGTAGAGCTTTTGAAAAAGAGGAAGTTACATAGCTGAGTATTTCGTTTATGTTCCATCTCAGTATGAAGTAGAGAACCTACCTTTAGCTCTACCTGAAACAAGTATTTGCCAGTTCTTTGTTGCAGGTCTGTCTCCTCTTCCCTGTGTGGGACAATTATGTAAGTGAATCAGAGAAGAAACACTCAAAACATTGATTTCTAAGTTGTAATCAGAAAATTAGTAACTTTGGATGCTTTACAGCCAGAATACAATGTGTCTGAAATTATTGTGAAGGCACCTTTGGCCTTGATACTAATGATATTAATGCTCTATGGGAGCAAATCCAGACATGTGCTGGGAAAGGCAAACTGTATGAATGTGCATTTTTTTTTTTAAGAAAAAGTGTACAAAAGGAGCCAAATAAAAATTATTTTCTAAAAAATTATTTTAATTTTTTGCAACTTGTAAAGCTTTTTCTTATGTGCATGGACCTTTCTACATCCCAACATGAGGTGCCATATCATGACCACATAATTTCAGGTTTGTTTTTCACTGTTGGATAATGATTTTATTTTTTTTTATATCAGGGACAAGAAGCCTCATTTCCCATGAATTTGTACCATATACAAACAACATGCTGTTATCAGTAGCCAAGAAAACTTCTTCCTGAAGCTGCTGCTTTTTTTGTGTGAGGCAAAGTTCCAGTTTAATTGGTCTTAATTTTAAAAGATAGCATGTTGCTTATATGTTCCATTCAAGTAATGTATTGCATTCTGGGGGAAGGAAAAACCCCTCTGAATCACCATAAATGTAATTTTTTTGCAATCCATTTGTGTTTGCAGCACTATTTTAATCAGTATAACAATATAAAGTAGGAAACTTGTTTATTCCTGTAACAGTGAAGTAAGCATTGCTGTTCACATACTTAATCAAGTTTCTGAGATAGTTGTTAACCATTGGCCCTCAGGATCTGTTACTTCCACTGCCTCATTCTTATGTAGGATGTGACACTTCTGCATCTGTTCATCTTACATGTTTGTCATTAAGATTTAACGTAGTTTCAGCTCTTTTATGAGGCTCATAACTGCAGAATTTCCAGTCTTCTTGAAGCAGTTGTCTTTTGGTCACTCTGGTTTTGGTGAGACACATCCTTACCTTCGGGGAGAGTACTGATGTTATGCAAGCAAATAACTGGATCTTAGGCTGCCTTTTTAATACTGTGAGAGGCAAGTCAAACCAGAAAGTCAGTCCTCTGACTATAATCAAGGCTCAGTGCTTGTTGTGGTGCAGTTGAGCTTCAGCCTCCCAAGTCTGCAGCTGGTTCTGAATGAGTGTGCTCTTGAACAGTGATTTTAAAGGCACAATTCAGTGCCTGTGCTCTGTGAAGTGCCTTTCACCATAATTGCACACCAGGTGATGGAACCTGAAACAACAAATGAAGCAGAGCAAATAATTACAAGGTAGAAGATAGTTTTGGGAGAGTAAAACTAGATGATTCCCCCTGCAACAAATAAGGCTGGAGCAACATCAAGGTTTTTTGGTCACAGTCTCCCAGCTGGGTCTGGTATGATCATCTGCCAAAGTCTGTGGCACAGAGAGAACTAAGAAAACAAATGCAGAGAGAAGATGGACCACCCAGGAAAGAGGCATGTGGTGGGTTGGAAGATGGCAGAATGCACTACTGGAGATTGGTTAATTTTGAATGTGGTTTGGAGGCTTCTTTGTCACCCAAGGTACAATTTCTACTGAGTCAAATGAACTGCAAAGTAGAGGTATTGCAGTGTGTTAGAGGAAACCCCTTTCAGTTTAAGAAAGGCTGGTATTTTCTGTAATTGTCTGCTGTTCTTTATAGGTAACAGCAGGTGGCCTCTAAAGCAGGGGCTTGGATAGTAATAGGAATGTTTCAGTGACTGAAAGAAAATTTCCTGTAACTAGTGACACTATCCATCTGTATTTCATGTTCATATCTTCAAGGTTCAACTGAACTAGATCATGGGTGAGAGGTTAAAAACAAGGTAAAGGTAAAGCAGAGCTTGCAGGAACACATTTTGCCTGATTAAAACCAGAAATTTGGCCTACTTCCAAGTGCAACACAAAGAGTCAGGCTGAAGTGTAGAGGTCTTGATTTTCTGGCTGTCTTGATGGAGAAAATACTGAATCCATGGCTTCAGTATAATCTCTGAGAGATGATGCCTAGTCAGTATAGTCAGGAAGACATATATAATTTGTGTAGCTTTTGAAAGTTAGTATATACATACATGAACCCTTAAATGATCTTATACTTAATTGAGTTAAGCTGAAAAATACCTCTAGATGAAAAAGAACAGACATTCTGACTTCTTTTTTTTTCCCCTCAATGCATTTTCCAGACTCCTCCATATTGTGGAACAGCAACAGAATCATAGAATCATTTAGGTTGGAAAAGACCTAGAAGGTCATCAAATCCAACTATCAACCCAGCACTGCCAAGCCCACCACCAAACGATGGCCCTGAGTTCCCATCTTTTAAATACCTCCAGAGACAGAGGTGCTGGTAACTGTTGGGAAGTGGCTCAGTGAGCAATTCCCCCAATTGCCTCTACTGAGGATCCTTGGATGGATCCCATCCAGCCCCATAGGTTTGTGTGTGCCCAAGCATTATAGCAGGTCACTGACCATTTTCCCTTGGGTTATGGGGCTTCATTCTGCTCCCCATCCCTGTCTTCCAGCTCAGGGGTCTGGGTACCCACAGAATGACTGGTCTTGTTAGAGACCAAGGCAAAGAAGGCATGAAGTACTTCAGTCTTCATCCTTTGTCACTCTGAGTTTCACTCCAGGTCCAGCAAAGGATGGAGATTATCCTTAGCCTCCCTTTTGTTGCTAATGTATGCTTAGTTGTAATTTTAGTTGTCTTTTATAGCAGTAGCCAGCTTAAGTTTTGTGTGGGCTTGGCCCTTCTAATTTTCTCCCTGCATATCTTCTTGACATTTGAGTTGTTGCCATTTCTTGCAAAGGTCATAAACTTTCCTTTTTGTCAATTTTCAGCCAAAGTTCTCTGTTCAGTCTGCTTCCTGCTGGTCTTTAGGCATGTTGGGCTGGCCTGCTTCTGCACCTTTAAGATTTCCTTCTTGAAGAATGCCAGGCCTTCCTGGACTCCTTTTACTCCCACAGGACTCTGCCAATCTGAGCCATAAGCAGGCCAAAGTCTGCCCTCTGGGAGTCCAACACAGCAGTTCCACTGACCCCACTCCTCACTTCTCCAAGAATTGACACATATTTGGAAGATCTGCGTCACTGAAATAATTTGTGGAGGAGGAGGATGATTCAACCATTTTGAAGAAATATGCATAAATATATGTTCTTTATAGATTAATTAGGAAGCTCTATGTGTTTGCTTTCTTAGGAGTTACAGTCTTATAACCTGAGAAAATCCTAAATTTCTTCTGCTGCTTCCAATACAGGGAGCCAACATGCCTATGGGAAAGACAGCAGTTCTCATTTATTTTCCTGACACATATGGAAATCCTGCATGCAATGGAAACTGTTTTCCTACAGCATAGCCACATCTGTGATAGTGTAATTGGTATTGCACATTTGTGAATGTGATTGTTATATTTTTCCTACAATGCTACGATTTTCCCAAAAAAGGGTTGCAGCAATAACTCTGGCCTATTTTCGGAATTTCTAATTGCTACTTCTCAACACTGCAGTTTCTTTAGAATATTTTACTTCCAGGACATGGTAAAAGAGGATTGAAACAACTAGAAGAAATTAGTTGGAACAGTTGGAGGAATCTCAGAAGAATGTTTTGTAATGCTTTGCATTCACTTTGAGGTCTTTCAGCTATACTAATGTTTGGAGAACTCTGCAGAGATCTGGATTTTAGTGACAACAAAAAATATAGCTAATGCATCAAGCTCTTTTCAAAGGCTAATGTTCCATGGGAAGTGGCTAGTAGGAATATGGGAGTTTCTAGGTGATTTGGTTTCTTTGGTAAAAACTAATGGTGCTGGTATCCTTTTTGTTTGACATGGATACCTGTCAGCCAAGAACTGGGCTGAGACCATGAGCTCAGTTTGGAGCAACAGCTGTGGCACTGTAATGGGAGTCAAGCCTGTGTGACTTGCACCATGTTTTAATTAGAGATGCAGGTGCAAGGCACTGCATTCTGCTGTCCAGTATCTCGAGTCCATAAGGCAATTTGCTGAGCTCCTGTTTGATGATATCAGTTCAGTTACTAATGTTCTTCAGGCATAAGATGGAGTTACACTTCACCATGTAGCTATCCCACATGGGTTCTATAAATGTCACAGCTCTCAGAGTGCTCTACCTGCAGGCTGGAAGAAATAGTGTTTATCTGTGAGTAAATCAGATCAATATGGTATCATCTGCTGCCTAATGCTTGTGAAAGACTGCCATTTGTAATTTCCTTCTTTTTTTGGTATCAGTTTTCACTACAGAGATCAGTGTAGATGGGGGGACTGGTATCCCTTTGTTGTTGGTGGAAATGTTATGCTTTTAGCTGGAAACAGGAACAGAAAAGGTTTGAAAGAACTCAAACTGGTTGTGTTATTCTAAAATAGACCCTGAAAGTTAATTTTTTCTCCATTATTTAGTCGAAAGCTTAAATAATTTCAGAACTTCTAGGTATTTCTGACACATCCTGGATGACAGATAATTTGTTTACTACATTCAGCTTTTTGGTGTATCATCTGTCTTCAAATGCAGATGGAGACTGTGAGGAATGGGGAATAATAAAAAATTAGTACAAGTTCAGTTGGAAGAAGAGATTTTGAGGATTGGGGGAAGCATTTTAAGCACCTGGAAGAAAATGGCAAAAAGATGAGTAGTCAACTTGGATTTTTAAAGAATAATTCATATGAAGAAAAAGGCATATATGAGAGTTATGGGCCCCATTGATAGAAGAAAAGCAGATGTTTGGGCTGTGGATTTTGATACTGTCTTGCATGTTTTGGAAACTTGGCTTAGCTAAAACAGCTATAAGCTGAATTCCAAAGTACTTTGAAAAGCATTTTTAGAGTGTTTACTGATTAGTTGATGTCCTTTTATCAAAGTGGAAAGATATTTTACTTTTTAGATCTGTCCTGTGGCTGGTTTTGTTCAACACCCACTGACCTCTACTGCATAGGGTGTACTGACTAAATAAGCAGAAATCATGAAACTCAAATACTGCTGGGAGGGCAGAATTAGGATGCAGAGTGATCCTAACAAATTAAAGAGTGGTCTAAAAAACTGGGCTGGTTTATTCTTTCTGGGAACAAGTGCAAAGTATCAATGCTACTCAAGCAAAATAGCTGACAAAATGTGGAATGCCTCAGAGTAAGTCCCTGGGTTCTGCTGCACCACAAGCTGGGAGAGGAGTGCAGATTGCTTTTTGTGCAGCAATACAACATCACATGGAGATAACTGGCAAAACTTTTAACTTCCAAGTACAGGAGGTATAAAATTGAGTGTGAAAAGCAACAAAGCAATTTTGTTTCTGCTTTAGTAGTAGAGAGAGCTTCAATAGCAGCAAGGAATAGTTGGGGCAATACTAGAAAAGTCTTTATAAGGGTAAAATAATTTACTACTGGACTAGGTAATCTGTGCCAGTGATGGAATTTCTGCTGTGTGAAGCTGAAAGAAGGGGCTTGGCAAATGCCTGCTAAAATTCTCAGGTCCTTTGGCTTGTTTTGGGATGAGTGACTGGTCTCTTGAGGTGTCTTTGAGCAACTGCCCGTCTTTATTATTCCATGGCTGAGAACAAAACTTTTGACCTTCCAAACACCAAGGCTCTGTGTCTTTAAAAATAGTTGTGGAAAGGTCTTTGTAAATAGCTAAATCTGTCCTTTAACAATATCCCTGCAGTGCAGTTGTAGGACAGAATCCTGCTGGCCTTGGTCCAGTCTGAAAAATCAAGGGGTTATATGATCTAGACATGGCAGCAGAAAGTAGCTCCATTAACTGCCTACTGCCAGAACAGAAGAAGAATTAGCTGTTGGGGTAGGGAGAAGTGTATGGAGGAATGTTTAGGGCCTTTTTCTTTTCAAATTTTCATGTTAGTCCTTCATCTAAAATGTGTTATAATTAGCCAGCTGTCAGTATAGCTGTTGTATTAGGCCGGGGTGATGAGTGGGAGGAAGGAGCCTGTAATATTTCTAGGAAGTGTTTTGCTGATGGAGACTTTTCTCTGTTCTTCCCCTCTTTGAGCTGGAGCAGCAGTAAGACACTGATACGTTTCTCAATTACACAGACTTCTCCAGACACCTCCTTTCAGCAACTGTGCTTCACTGACCTGTGGAATTTAACTTCTTTTGTGTTTTCCCCAAGTGTGTCTGCCTCTCTCTGCTACAGATGGCTGTTAAACCAGCTCTGAATGCTGTGTTTCATCTCCTTTTGCTTGTCTGATGCTGGTCTGAGCTTATTCGAGGTCTTTATCCTATTGTCTTTCAGCAGCTGCCATCCCTTGTTTCTTTGCTGTCATTCCAGACTTCTGAGTTTCAGGATACCACTGTTGGTTTTGATTGCTGTCTTTCTAACTGCTGTGGTATTTCTGCCTTCAAAGGGCATTATTTATCAGTCTCCCCAGCTCTTCCACTTCCTTATTCCTCCTCTCTGGTACCTGCTCTTTTATCACACTGAAATCCATCTCTTAACCCCACCAGCCACTTGGCTGTCTATGATCCTTGTTCCTCTTAGTATTCCTACCTCTGTTCCTTCTGCTCTGATTACAGGTCCTTCAATTTTCCCTGCTGGCCATTGTTTGAGCTACTTTACCCTGCACTGACTCCACACTTCATTAGCTCCTGCTATCTGTGGCAAAGCTTAACCTCCTGGCTTCTCTCCTGCTTTCAGCCTCTCTCATCCTCTGCTTGTTTCTTTGTCTGTTCCAGTTTTCTCTTCACCGTCTCATATCTTTGTCTTTATTGTTCTACACTCCACACCATCTGTTGTGCTGCTGCCTGCATGACTCATCCTGAAAACAATAAAAATCCTGCTGCATTCCCAATCATTACACCAGGGAGCCAACGAAGGCACGCCAAAATCTACATCAACAGCAGTCAAGCCAGGGTCCTCATGGAATTCAGGTACATAATTTTTGTTTAAATCAATATAAGTTAACTGCCAAATGCATCTGAGAATCCTGCCAAAGCTTCATCACAGCTTTAAGAAAAGGAGGCAGTTCTTTCCTGGGGCTGGATTTAAAAACACCTCTGCAGGGATGACCTGCAAGTTCTGAAGTTTCTTAGCAAGTAACATGAATTTTTTTTCTGCACATACAGTCACTGAGTGTTTTATGAGCATAGACAACATATGGTCTGTACACAATAGAACAAACTAAGAAAAATCTGTCACAAATATCAAGATTCATATATGCAGTAGACAAGGCAATAAATATGAAAGATCATAAAACCAGGGAAATGGAACATTCCATCAGACTTTCTGTGGAGGTACACAAGGCACATAATGCTTAAAACCACTGCTAATCAACAAAATTATGAACAAACTATATCTAAATCATAGTTTGGTTCCATAGCCTAAGGAGAAATAAATTCAGATGTATGAGGAGGCTTTTTTCCTTCTAGTGTTTTAAAAGGCAGCAGAAACAGTCACCTTAAATATTTTTTGCTCTCATCTAACACCTAGGTAAATCCAGGCTAAACTTCACTCAAATCAGTGGAAACACATTCAAAGAGGGAAGTAATCCTTCTAGTATTTTGGATGTGTCTAAGGGTTGTGTTTAACCACAGCTTGTTTACTAGGCTGTGACTGAACAAGCCCAATTTTACCTGCTTTACATGGTCACTACAAGGTACTGCCTTTGTGCAGCTACATTTGGAAAAGAAATGCCTTTTACTGAAACACTGCCAGCAATATCTGAAGCTGATTAAGGAAATCCCTTCCATCATTAGTACTTCCAGCCTTGTCATAAGCTGCTACTCAATCTTTTTCAACCTTGACACCTTTAAATTTTACCTTTCTGCAGTTCAATCCCCTGTAAAGTTGTTGGTTCCCCACTGGATGGCAGTCCCTGCAACGTTATTGGCTCTGGGAAGGAAAGTCGGGCTTTAAAGGAACGAACTGAAATCTCAAACTGTTCTGTAGGTGAATATGTATGCGAAATGTTACAGCTGTGAGTGTATTTGCATTCTTTTTTCTTCTTGCTACAGTGTAAGTGTGTGAAGGATTCCTCTGTACGTGTCTTTCACTCGAATTCGTTTTCCAATTGAAACCTCAGGGCTTAAAACCGTGCAACAGGGTAACTGTTCTGTGGATCAATCCAGCCCAAAATTTCAAAGCGTTTTACAGAGACAAGGTCAATTAAAAAGTCAATGTGTGTGTGTGTGTGTGTGTGTGTGTGTGTGTGTGTGTGTGTATATGTGGGCTTTACACATAGCTCATAAAAGGGAAAAAAATCTGGACTTTTTGAGAGTCATATTAATTACACAGAATTCCAGTGCTTACCTAGAAAGAAAAAAAAAATAAAGCTTCAGTGTTTTGATTGAATGCCCACTGTACATCTGATGGTGGGGATGGAATTTAATGGCTAAAAGGAACAGACTATTTAAAATACAGTAGGTATGCAGGTCAGAACTACATAGTACTGGAATTGTGACTGATGTCCTTAAATTAGAAGTTAAAGCATAGATTGGAGAGGTAGAGAAAACCATGCAGACTTTCCCAGGATTTCTCTGTATATGGTTATAAAGGGTTTTGTAGGATGAGTTTACTGCCACAAGGTTTTAGAAAAATTCCTACCAAAATCTGGGGCTCTCCTTGCTGGCATCTGTCTGGAAGCAAAACATGAAAAAGTATTGGTACAGTCCCCATAAAATACTTCAATCTCTAAGATGCATTTTCCTAAGGTGGAAAGGTTTTCTCCCTAGTATATTTCAAGGCAATGAGAGTCTACTGTTTCTCTTTGATAGAAATTTATATGACAGCTTATTACAAATAAGTCCTGTAGAGGTCTCTTCGAAAGTGAAGGGAGATAAATGAAAATAGGAAGAAGAATGTGTGCTCATCAGTGCCTGTAGAAAAGAGCTCTTTTAACACCCTTCACAGATGCCTACATGTGAGCATTTCAAAGCACTGCTGTCACACAGGTGGCTGGTTTTGTGCCCCTTTTAGAGATGTCATCTTGAGATGTTAAAGTGGCTAGCTTAAAGTTACATAGCAGCTTAATCACAGTGCTAGGAATAAAATTGAGATCTAATTGTCAGTTCTGCATCCTACTAACAGTGCTAGGGAGTGTCAGCAGCAAGCCTTCACCAAAGATTTTTACAATATTTTTCTTATTCTAGATAATTTCAGGGTAACAATGGCTTTATGAATGCTTTTGTCAAAGGGAACTTTCTATAGAAAAAAAAAATTCAGCAACATTTTATTGAGAGTTTCAGCACAGTATGTCCAGCTTACTGGTTTGCTGGCAAGCTCTGTCTGTTCTGTTTCCTGAAATGCAGACTGCAAGATCATTCCTTCCCCCTCCTTCACAATTCATATTTTATTGAAACAGTTACTCCCAGCTCTCTCCAATTAGTTCATTGTGCTAAACTTTCTCCCTTGATAAATTTTGAAAGGAGCTCTGTCAGATTTTCACTTCTGTTAGCCTTTTTGCTTGTGCCCCATGTACTTCTGTGCTGAAATATGTTATTCTTTCCCAAGCACGCTTTGCCTTAAAACTGCCTCTGATCCTGTGGTACCTTCGAAATTAGCGGTCTGGAGCCCAGCTGGGTGCTGAGACCAGCCCGATGGTGCCCCTCCATCTCCTCCTGTTGCCCATCTCTTTGCAGATCGCCCAAGGGCAATTTGTGAGCTCCTTGGGGCAAGGGCAGCCTCTGTTTCTGCCACACCTTGTCCAAGTTAAGGACTCCTCAGCACTTTGGTTACACCCATAGTGCATTTTGCATTAATTACATTTTATCACGCGAAACCCTATCACCAAATTCCTGACCAACTGTAGTGTTTATTTCTGATTGAGGTTTCAGATTACTTTCTTTCTAAAGCTGTCTTTGCCACTTTTCCAGAGTTTTCCACATCTGGCTTTCCTTTCCTTTTCCTCCATTCTCCTCCCCAGCTTTCTGCTTGCAGGGAAATGCTGGTGCCCTCATTAGTGTGGCCCATTTCTTAGCATTTCTGAGGCATTTATTCAAACCCCGAGCCAGCAACTTTCTCCCTGTTTATTCTGAGCTTTTCTGTGCCTGGGAGCGTGCCCTGACACACCCTCCTCTCCTGCCCAATCCTTTTCCACGCTGACGCAATTTGTTTTTTTTGGTCTGCTGCCTGTCCTGAGATAACCTAATTCACCACCCCCACGTAGTCACATCCTCTCCCTTGGGAAGGGAGTTCTCTCCTCAGCTGGACAGGTCTTGCTTGGGCAGACTGCTGTAATAACGTGCAGACCGTGGGTAGATAATCTGGGAGACAGAGCACGTTGCTTTTGACTGCACTTCGAGCTGACACCTTGGGCAGGGGCAAGTTCAGCCACATGGCAGTGAAGCTGGACACAGGCACCTTCTTTCTGAGTGACTGTCCCATCAGAAAGGAGGAGGAGAAGGAAAAATTGCAGGAATTTAATGATTTAGGACTTAAATGCAAGGGAGGCAGTATATTCAGTTGTTGTGGATTTTTTTACTTCCTAGGTTGAGGAAAATATCCTGGAATAAAAAATATCCCACAGGGTTAGAAAGACCAGTTGTCCATTGAGGATATACTTGGAGTACAGTTCAAAGCTTTGCTCCTGACTGAGACAGAAACTTCTTTATGGTGTGAACACACATGAGTCCAGGGTTTTGTTTTGGACAGCTGTAAAGACAGTCATGGCCCAGTGTGGCTGGCATCCAGAAATATGTCACAGGGGCACCGTGCCTGGAGATGGCATTTAAGGCTTTTCTCTCGTATGGACAAGTGTCAATAGACTTCCCCAGTGCACACAGTGGAACCATACTTGTGCTCTGAATTTCAGGTGGTGATCTTTGAGTTGCTGTGTTTCCCTGATAAATTCAGAACAAGTTAAATCTGCCTGAAATGTCTCCTCTATTCTCTTGTGTTCATTTGTGAAATGGACTTGCACGTAGATTAAGTACCAGTGGACAAAAGGCGGTTGCCATAACTCGTACTTCACCATAATATGATTTTAAAATATTTTATTAAAGACTTCTTGTAACTGACACCCTGTACATATTTACCTTTTTTGTACTGGGACTTGGATGAGATTATTCTAGGCAGCTCTGTGATGTGTCTGCACTGCAGGAAACATCCTTGGGTCCCATGGAGCACACTGGGTTCACACACAAGCTTTAAGGCAGCCCCTGCTGACTGCCCTCCACACAACCTCTGACATTAATGGCCTTTGACAATTCCCATTTCACATCTGTATTTTCTTATTGATTACAGAGCGTTCTTTTTGAGGTTACCATTATAAAAAATATGTGGTCATTGCTTGTTCTGTGACAAAGCTTAGAGAAGCAAATTCCCTTTGGGTTTCACTGCTTTGGCTATGCAAACCCAGGGATGGCACTGCTGAGTTCACAGGAGGCAAGCTTTTATATCTCTGTGGGTAGGGAGGCAAAATGAGTCTGGTGATGAGGGACCTCTTTCTCTAGAGGTAGAACCTGTTCCATCCCTCCAACCTGAATTCTCAGGTGGGCTTGCATACACTGTGGAATTGAAATTTTTCAGTACTTGCCAGAAGGTTGTTTCTGGCACACTTCAGGAAGCACTTGCACTGGACATTTAACATATTTTCTTATGTCCTTGAAAAATACCTGCTAAGCTTTAATTCTTGTCTGGTTTTGCATTTTGGGAGGAACTTTCCTTTGCTGATTTTTGGATGGAACCTCATTGCTCCACATTTTACTTAGATACATTGTCCTCTAGGGGCATGAGGAAAAATTCCCTGGTGGGAATTGCTTCTGGAGGACTGAGGGTATTTATGTCTGTGAAAGCTGGACGTGTTGCAGCCTGTGAACACAGACTTCTTTTAAAGCCAAACAGCCTGAGAAATATAATTGCATTATCTTATTTGATGACTTTTGACTTTTCTTATTAATGCAGTACTTTTTTTGATGATGAAAGGAAAGACATGGGAAATGTACTATCTTGGTCAAAGATCTGTCATATGATTTCTGTTCACCACAGAGTGACCACCAGGACAGTAGAGGATGTGGGTTGTTTTGAATAGCTTCTGTATATAGGTCATATGTCTATGTGCCTGTTGGTGTTGTAAGTATAAAGGGTTAATGTAGCCCTAGCAGGATTAGAGATCTGCAGGAAGGCAGGCTATGCTTAACCTTATTACTGAAATGTTTAGTCAGCCTGTTCAGACAGTAAAAAATATTTTTTTTTCCTGAGTGGAAAAGAGGACATCCAGTACAGGGCAAAAGCAGAGCTATACAGCTTTGTGAGCAACAGAGTCTGCTGACTGGCTGAATCAGTCTTATCTGCTGTAAATAACAGAGAAGAGAGGACAATGATAAAACCTCAGGGGAAGGGCAGCAGGGAGACACAGATATTTACCTCCTACTCCTTAAAAAGAAAGTTCTTTGCAGCAAGGGAACTCGATTAACTGGAGGTGATGCTGGAAGAGAAGTGCCCCTTGTACTGCTGTGGAAGATGCAAAGAGGCTGAGGAGGTTTGGGCAGCCGGGCTGGAGCCCTGCGCTCGTGTTTGAGGTGCATGGAGCAGCAATGGTAGGTATGTCTCAGGTGGTGCAGAGCTAGGGCTGGGTGCTGGCAGGAATTAGGTTGTCCACGTGCCAGGAGACAGGGCCATGCAGGGATGCTTGCAGAAGTGCTGGAAGCAGCACAGCTGCCTCAGCTCGGCGCCATAGAGATATAAAAGCCTGTTTAGTGTTTTGGTGCTAATGCTCACTGCACTGTGCTGCTTCAAGACCTGAAAATGAGTCACTAGGTGATACCTAGATCTTAATTGTGCTGTGTAGCACAGCCTGTATATTTCATTTAATCTGTGAGAAAAGCAGCTGAGTTTGAGAATTTTGACAAATTAATTGTAAAGCATTAGAAAGGTGGAGTTTTGGCAAGAGCCTGTGATGGAAAGATGTGCCTTAAGGTCTTGAGGAGCCTGACAGGGGGAAAGAAAGAATGTCATTGCTGGAGTCTGGGGAATGGTTTCAGTCTAGATATAGTGTCTCTGAATGAAAGGTCCTCCCAGCCAGAGCAAAGGAAGCAAAACTGAGGTCCAATATCAAAATATGCTGACTGTTCACAGAATGATCTCTGCCAGTGTTGAAATAATTTTCTTGTAGTATTTTTACGAGCATCATTTAGTTGTTGTTATCTCCTTGCCCTGATTTAAGCTTTGCAAGAGAAGTTAGATCCTTACACAGATTCCTACTGACACCAATAAAAATCAACAGCATGTGTCAGTGAAATCCTGATCAAACACAAGTTTTCCCTGCAACACCATTCATTTCCAGATTTATCCAAGAAATGAGTTCTTTCCTTCTTTTATTGTATAAAAATGTGTGTTCAGTTGCTTGCAGTTAGCAACATGACAGTAATGAGCCATTAAAGGAGAGAGAGAGACTTTGGAGATGAGCTCAGGAAACTCTTGCTGCTCCTCAGGGACTGGGGGCAGTGATTGTGAGGGAAGCTGACGGGAGCTCTGGCAGAACAGGTGTGGTGAGGAAATGTGCAGTTAGACATGGAGGGATAAATGGGAGGGAGAGAGGAAAGGCAGCTGTATCCTGGGATTTGTAGGTGGTGACAAGAAAACTGTGTTTGCTGTGACAGTAGATGGTGAGCAAGCAGGACATCTGTCACCCCTACTTTCAGCCCCACGGAAAATACGGTTAGAACTTCAAAGTCACATCGCCTTTTCAAAATGAAATGATCAAATACCAGGTTTCAGAGAGGATCATTGTCTACCTTAATCCCATGCATGATCTTTGCCTTTTGGCCCTGGTTTGTTAATTCACTCAGCTGTTTTGTGCACACTTATCAGACATGTAAGAGCCAGGCCAGCATTTCTCTTCGTTATCAAGGATGATACTTTGAGCTCTAAAGCAGCCACATACGTGGGTAAAAAGGCTTGCAATTTGTACTATTTATTAGCTACTGTTTTCCAGAGCATGAAAAATCAGTGAAGCTTTATAACCCTATTGTAAATAGGAAAAGACAGTCTTTTAACTGATGAAGACAGCAATGGCAATGAAATATGCATTATGAAACCATGAGCATGTTCCTTTGTCACAGAACACTGTTGGGAAAGGCATTAACTGTTAACCACCAGTTAACTGGCAGGTCAGGCAGACAAACCAAATGTAAAGGTCTATTACCTCTTACAGCAACCCTAGGAATGACAGCTCAGCTGGGAAGCTGGCATAATTCAACAAGACCTTGTCACTGTGCTTCCCCTGCTGCCATCCATTTTACAGTGATTTGGTCTCTGGAAATGCTAGAATGGTCAGCACTTACTCTCAGGAATACTTAATCAAAGCCAATGAGTGTTCTCTATGAATAAATATAAACTCTCTGATGTGCATCCATACAAAAACCCTCAAGTGCTATAAAATATGCTATAAATAAATTAAAAGTATGGAAAATAGCACTTAGTTGTATTTCAAGTGGCCACTGCCAGTTTATGAAAAAGGACTTTAAATCCTCAAAGAAAGGATGAATTCAAAAAGATGGTAATGAGTAAAAGTAAAGAATCTTGCTTGGGAAAACTATTAGCAATTCATTAAAATACCTGAAAGGCAAAATAAGTTGGTTTTGCTTTTTAGTAAGTTATGTGTAAGAGTTTTCAAATTTAGCATTGCCTTGAGTATAATTAAATGTTTTGGAGGTGGAGGGAAGGCAAGGTGTGGAGATATGAGCTAGAAGGAATCTGAGCCTTGTCCACTGAGCTTTCCAGAACTGTCAAAATCTGGGGGTGATGTACGAGACCACAGCCTGAAAAAGTGGCAAGACAGAAGTATTTCTAGTCATACCAGAAAGAACTCTTCTCTTGGCAAATAGTGAAAGTAAAGTTTCAGAAAATATCTGAACCAGTCTAAGAGCCTGCTGCTTTTTTTTAAGTGTAATTCTGCAGTTTTCTGAATCCTCAGTGAGTTCGTTCAAACCATAGGAGCAGAAAACTAAACCATGAAAAAAGAGTGATTCATTTTCTGCCAGCTAAGCTTCCTGACTTGGTTCTCCATTGCATCAGACGGGTGCCTGTGCTGGCCAAGGGGAAGGGTGGGAAGACAAAGCCAGGGTTCTGAGGAGGAGGAGGAATCATTGTTCTGAGCAGGAACTCAAAGGTGCAGTTTTACAGTATGGCAAAGCCAAAATTAGCTCAAATACTATGCAAAAGAGAGGTTCAAAATAATGTTTTTTATCTCATTGATAGGAACTTTCGTGATCTTTTTCTGAGAATTGTGCTCACCTCTGTGAGTTGTAGCATATGAAAAAAACCACAACATTTTATATTTCAGATTAGGATCATCACAGAAAATAGAAATGGAAAACAAAACATTTTTGAAGTGAAATAAGGGGGATATGGAAACATGAATTCAGATGCACATTAGAAATCAGGAGAAAGGGTGTGAATCCGTTGTTATACTTTTTGATAGATTGGAAGATTTTAAATAAATAAAAAAGCCAAATTTTTACTAACAAATACTAGCAATTGTCCAGTTTCCACCAACAATTTTTTATTCTGTGAATGAGGCCACCAAACTGGTGGTCAGTGCTTTAGTTCCAGATTTATCTTTTAGTAGGCACATAGATAAAACTCCCAGGGAGTGGTGACTCTCCTGATGGGAATGACAAAATAACTCAAACACCTTCTCATTTGTCATATTATTCCTTCTTTGAATGTCTTTTTGGTGTCAGGTGTGTATGTGGAGTGATGTACAGTGGCATAATGATCAAGAAATTGCTTTTTTCTTGTTAAATACATGTGATGATTCCACAAGTGGTTTGATCTGTCTTTACTAGGTAAAATAAGAAGCTCACTAAGTATTTTGCCTGAATAAAAACTAGAGAAAGGGGCCCAGACTGTGAATTCAGTCACCCATGGATCAGTCACCCAAAGGCTTACATGGCAATTCCCTTCACAGCCCCATGTGCATCCAGGGTAATTTCAGAAACATCTAACGCCATCTGAGCCCAACAGGAACCCAACTTTGCTGCTGTTTGAATCGAGGTGGGCCATGGTCCTTTCCTGTTTCTGCTGGGGAGCTCACCAGGCATGTCATGGAAGGTTATCAGTGTAACCCAACCAGCATCCTCGTGGGATAAACCCAGGCAATTCCAAGCAGAGGAACAAAAGGTCAGAGCACTGCAAACCCAATATCGCCACCAGTATCTTGGGTTACAAGGCTGTGGGAGAGAGGAAGGAGGGGGATGAAGTGTAGCCTAGTAAACACTCAGTTCGCTCTCAAAAATAGAAAGTGACATGGATTCTAGGAGTAGAAATATGAAGCTACTGTATAGTGTATATTCACCTGTCATTATCACTTACAGACACTGAGAGGGAGGGCAGCTGGCTCCAAATTTCTCCCCCATCACTGAAGTGATATTTTTAAATAAAGTTAATGCAGTAAATTCAATTTACTTTGGCAGCAGGAGAGACTCTGGAACCTTCGTGATCATTTTGGAAATGCTTCACTTTAGACAGCAGTATTTCATGGTTTCTCATGTTGAATCAATATTGTTCCAGCAGTTTGCATTCAGGTAAAACTGTGTATAAAAATGACCAAGCTCTCCTTCTGATACAGTCTTAATTAATTTGAACAGCCTTTTGGTTAAACTGCTGCACATTTCCTTCTCATTTGCTGTATGCCTGAAAGCAGGTCTTTGAGGGTCAATCTTTAATCTTAATTCTTTATTTCTTAGGAAATAATCTTAATTCTTTGTTTCTTAGGAAACCTCTAAGTGGAACATGGTTAACTGAAAGTGAAATATCCTTGGTGCCATCTTTGAGTCATGGGGTATCTCCTCTGCAAAATTCTATGTAAGCAACAACTTATTTACTGTTGTCTGATACAAGCACAGAGGAGAGACTGTAACTGGGGTATTTACACTGCTACTGCAGATTGTACTGCAAATAAATAATGCAGACATAGATACTTATGCAGCAGTAATAATGTTAGTTAGAAAGCCTCACTTTGCATTTGAAAAGAAAATAGAAGACACCAGGGCAAGGAAATCGGCCAAAAGACTCCATCAACTGTTCATCTCTGTAAGCCAGAGCCCTATTAGTCTCCAGCTATGCTTCTGAGTCAGCTTGCTGGATTAGCTGGAGTGCCAGATCCTGCTCTGCCTCTCAGTGCATGTCAACATTGGAACAAGCCATAAAAAAGCAGATTCTATTTCACAAAAACCTCCAAGTCTTTCAAAACTTTTGAAATCTTCTGAAACTTGTAATCAGGCATGACTTTGAAACCTCTGCTTGCAGAGTGAAAAGGTCAGTCTCTCTATTTAAGTGTTTGTCTTTTATGTACACTGCACTTGCAAAATCTAGTCAAAAACGTTGAAACTGATAATTTGAACAAATGTTTTTGGTTTGATAAAGCAGTTTCTGAAGCAAAATCTATTATTTAAACAGACTTGTTGTAATTCCAGCATAGTAATAAGGCAGCTAAGAGGGATGGCTCTCTCATGCAAAGACTCCTGCACAGAGTAGGATTTTTGTAGCGACTCCTTTTCCCCATATCTCAGTTCAGCACTGCCTCTGTGGGCCTGGAATTGGTTGCATGGTTTTGGAACTGTTCTGATCAGAAATTTTATTGGCAGTTGGTTCCTGCATAAGGGCTGTTGATGTACCTCTGCCCTGTACTCTGTGGAACTATTATTTAACTCTTCTCAGACACAACATGGACTCCTACTCTCCTGATAACTAGATTCCTAGTGTCCTGGTGCTGCCAGTGTTTCTGTGTATCTGGGCAAATTCCTGGGTATTTTTGTAGGAGACTTGCTATGATTCTGAATAAAGAGTGAATGTAGCTACCCTGTCTTAAAATCAGGCAAACTGTTTTAGATAACCTGAACCAAATTATAGTAATTCTCCTGTAAGTGCTTTGAAGTTTGATTATTTCTTTTTAATTTACATCTACTCTAATGCAGTGCAAGCAGTACTGAACTGGACTTCCTGGTGACCTGCAGACATGCTATGTAAATTATATAATCCAGAAAACGATGGTATTTGTCTAAACCCACAATTCCTTCTCTTATTTTGGCATCCAAAACCAGACTGGGTTTTGCCAGTGTACTGCAGAGACTGACATTTACCAGTGATTGCTCTTTGTATTTTAGTAGCAGTTGTAGGAACCATAAATCTGGATTAGGATTTAAATGTTCCAGATACTACAAAACTAAACACAAAAATGACAGTTCCTCATAAACTTTCAATGAAACTTAATAAAACAATTCAGTAGCAAGATGCAGCCACTTAATATTATCCTGACAAACCCTAAGGAAATTCATGGGAGTAAAGGACCAGAAAATACAGTTAGGGTTAGCTGATTTGATTTATTAACACATTCAGTCCTACCTCATGCCAAAAGCCTCCAGCTAAACTGGAGCATTTATTGAAAGGGATAGAAAATAAATAGAGTTAATTTGAAGAAACAACAGAGAAAGGAATTGGAGTTAACATGGGCCACAGTAATAGAGCTTTGACTAGACAGGTAGACATAATAATGGGTACATAGATTATGTTGGTATTGTTTGGAAACTGGGATTGGAAAAATGAGCAGTATGTCAGCAGAAGGCAATTCTGTACCTCAGGACCTACCATAAAAAGTGCTGCATCCAGATACTTGTTTTAAAACAAGAAAGGAGGAAGAGGGAGAGATCAGAGGAAAAGAATTGCAGCAGGACTGCTCTGGAGTAAATCTGACCGAACAGGATCAAGCAGCAAGACAAGCAGCTCATACAAACCATAATCAACAGAAATCCACATATATAGTCATTTATATATTTATAGCTCTGCTCCACAATAATGTTCACCTTTTCCACACTGCTTATTAATTTCTAATTCAATCATCAAAGACACAAAAGAAGGATACCCTTTCAATTCAGGTAAAGAGTTTTTATGGAGTGTTTTTGCCTTTTTTGTTATTATTGACTAAGCTGCCTAGTAGTGTTAATAGTAACTAGCTACACACAAATGATTACTCATGGTTGATCTCATTTGTCCTACTGGGTCGCTCAAGGTTCAGTAAGAAATTAAACATCAAGCAAAAGAACTTGCAATAGCTAAATGCAGCAAAACAGCTGAATGACAGCTTATGGGAATAGTGCTTGAGTCATTGCTCTCACTGCCTCTGCAGGGTGTATCTGCTGGCCACTGCTCCCTCTGCCCCCTGGCTAGCCTGAATCACACACAGCCCAGGAAAAGAGCCAGCTTTTGTGGTACAGATTCCATGAAGGTCTTGCATGAGCAGAGTCAAAAACTCGCTGCTCCCGAAGGGCACAGGCATCCCTGAACGTTTGCAGTACCAAGATGGTTCAGGAACTTAGGGACTGGGGAGGGGAAAAACAAAAGCAATGTCAGTCATTTCAGACTGCTTGTTCCAGGTGTTACTAGCTAATAGGTCCTCCAGAAAACCAGATCACTGCATTATTTTGGGGAATACAAATGATGTGTGGGCTTTCTTGCACAGCATTTCATATTTGTTTTCCCTCTGCCTGGGGGCTTTGCAGTATAAAACCAGAAGTCACATGCCCAGAGCTTAGGCGATATCCTCTGTGTTCCAGTCCAACATTGTTCCTGTCACACAATCAGTGCACAGGCACTAATTCTGGAAGCCTACAAGGATGTTATATCACCTCCTGTGAAAGCCTGTGGTGAAGGTGACTCAACCAACACAGTAAGCAGGTTATCCTGTTGCATAATTTGCTTTATAGTAAAATTAGACATGGTCTCAACCAACAAAGTTTACTTTGAGATCCACATTTTTCTGAGACTTGGGTTCACTTAAGTAATTTAAATAAAAACAGTTGTTCATGTACTAACTTGTAAATTCCCATGTAAAGTTAGACCAAAACTTGCAGAAGGACTTAAGGCTTGTGTTTTCAATCTTAAAAGCAGCAGACATAAGAATAGGAAAAGATCTAAGGGTGCAAATGACCTAGTAGTTTTGTACTGAAATATAAAAAGTCCTAATCATTTTTCACCTGCTCCCATGACCCAGAATGGCTCACATCAATGCTAGCCTCTATGAGCAGGATGAATGCATCCAATCTGTCACTTGGGAATGGTCTACTTGCACCAACTCCCTAATTTTACCCAGGAAAGTTTGGAAAAAAGATGTGAGCCATCATCATGCATGCTACACACCATGAGAACTTAACAGGACAGACAGCTAAGTTGTTTTATCCAGAAATGTTTGCAGGCACTGCTAACAATAGACAGAGCCAAAAGTTATCTGACCTTTATTTCCAGCTGAAAAGAACCGTGTTGTTCCTGCACTGTTGATAGTGAATGTGGTTGTTCATGTTGAAGGAGTTCCTTCTCCATACCAGCCTAACCGACACAGAAACAACCTTCCAGAGCAAAGGGCAGAAGCTCCTAAAACAATGTCCTGTGTCCTGGGGCTGTGGTGAGGAAGAATCCGTGCCCTGGGCACTTGCAGGCCTGGTGGCTCCATGGCTACCTGCAAGGCTGTGGTGTTTTGGAGGGAGCAGTTGCTTCAGTGAAACAATTTCTGCTTTTTGTAGAGTAGAGCCAATTGTGTTTTTCAGGTAACCCCTGCCATCCTGACAGCCTCTCTGGCCTGAGGGTTTCATAGGCAGTTATGAGTTTCTCCTGGTGGCTTTTTGGTTTCCTTGAGCATGGAGAGCTTTCAGCACCAAGCAGGTATGAATTTGACTGACAAACCACGTGCTCCTGAGCATGTGAGGCATTGTCATAGTCTGTCAGTGGAGTGATGCAAGGAGGGCTGGGTGCCTGCAAGGACAGAGAAATATTTGATCATGCTGAACTGCACTGGGAGGGAGTAATGTCACAGAGTGCAGAAGACACTTAACTCTATAGCAGATTCTGTGTGGGTTTGGCAAGGAGTGTGGGGGATTTAGGAAGTGAGGCTTAACCTAATGCTCTGGCTCTCAAGGGTGTTTTTATCTTTCCAAGCTGACCAAAGATCTGTACAATAGCAGTTCCAAGTTTAACAGATAAAGCAATGCATATTGGAGAAGTTCTTTACCCTTAGTTTTATTTTAAAAGGCACAGGTTTAGATGTGTTCTTTGAAAGTGTGTTTCACCAGAAAGTGTTGCTTTTATCATGTCTACAGTACCAGCTGATTTTTTTCTGAAAAAAAGGTTTCTGAAGTGGCTTCACTATATAAAGCTTTTGAACATATCCTGAAAGTAAAAGACAAAGAAATATTCTAATATATTAAAAATTTTTTTGAGAATATGATGATTATTGGAGATGTCAACCCATAATTTTTTATAATCTGTGTCTAGCAAAGAATGAATCAAGTAGATTTTACAGAATAGTAGAGGTTGTTCTCTTGTATTACATTGACAGTGAGGAAACTGGAGGGAAAAGAAGAATTCTTTAAAGATTTTGAGCACCAAAGGAAATTGATTCTAGGAATGAAGTGGATCCAGCATGGTGCTTGTTTGCAAGCCAAACTGCTAACTCTTTCAACCATTTTCTAAAATCGTTTGGTACTTCATTTTTTATGTTAGATTAGTGCAAGATGGCATAACTTGAGAGTGTGTGAGCTGGGGCAAACTGATGGACTGCAGTTTGTACCTCAGGCTATCCGTGTACTTTGGGTGTAAAACACTGCCTGCCTCATAGGGTTGTTTGAATGCATGGGACAGGGGATGCAGGACTGTGCATGAAGATGCTGATCCAAGGCTGTTGTGACTTGCACTACTCACTGAGGCCAGGAGTTCCACAGTAATTTATACCATCTGGGAATATGATACATCCCAAGAAATTTCAGACTTGCTCAATAGAGCTGATGAGCAATGGAAGCTTGATGCATCCTCTCACATGGAAAGCTCTGTGCGGTTCAGATGTTTACATGCAGGTTTCAGGATGGACATGCATACTCTTCTCTCCCTCTCTTACTCTGCAAGGTTGCACTAGGCCTTTGAAATGCTTAGATTCCTGAGGAAAAGTGCTTCCCAGCATTTTACAAAAGAACAGTCATGGAGGCAAGGAATTAATGCAGGACAGGTATCAAGACTTCTCTCTGCTTAAATCATAAGCAATGTAGAGAGTCTCTCATAATCTGAAACACCTCCTCTCTTTTAGATTGATCCTACTATATATTACAAATAGTGAAACACCAGTGAAGACCTCCTGCTGTTATTCCATGTCCCTGAGTTCAGTCTGTATCATGCTCTGGCTGGATATTTTCATATGAAATAAAGGATAGCACATACAGGTTATTTGAAATTCTTTACAGTGGCTCCCTACCCAAGCCACGCAGGGTTTCAAGTGCTAACATACCTAGGTAAGTGATGTAACTATTGCCACACACTGAGATTTTATATGTCTTAAAATGCACTGTTTGCTGCTGGACATTTTACATCCAGTACTTCTGCTGAAAGGTAGAGACACTTCCAGAGATGCTGCATCTCTTCTATTTCTCATTTTATTGTCTTACACTGAAAATCAGTGCCATGTTCAAAAAAGTGAGCATGCTTTGGGTATCATCTGCAGCAGCATTCTTCATCAGCACCATCTGAGGATCACCTAAGTCCTGGTGTGGTTATTTATAATTGCAGTTTTGCCAGAGTACTGAATGGCTCTGTTGGGAATTTGTATTAGACTGGTGTCTAACTTCCTGGCCTCAGGGCACATCATACAGGACCAGATACTGGCTCTGTTCACTTCTGAAGCATTCTGCAGCCATGATTCCACAGAGATGAGATGAATACACTGGATGACTGGATTTCTGTGAAATTCACCAAAGCACATCATATAGAGTAAACTCCATATGCACCGACTCCATGCTGTCTGCACCAGGACAGTCTAAGCCTCATCTGGCATAAGATCTGTCAAAACAAACTGCCACTCTCTCTGTCCCCCAGATTTAATAAGCTGTTTATGTACTGAATCAGCTCTGTGTATCTTGTGGCCACAGTGGTTTAGATCTGGTAGCAGCCAGCCTGCAATTGTCACCTCAAATCCTGGCCCCAGGTTTGTGCTTTGTGGTCAACAGCACAGTACTGGAAGCTGGGCTTCCTGGCTGACTAACCCAGGGCTAGGATACAAACACTCATTTTGTTCAGAGCACCAGCTTTTAGGACTGTCAGAACTACAGCCAAGGAAAAGAAATACAAGGTGCCTTGAACTATCTGAAGCAATCTATTGACACTACTTTGAATTTTTATTGTGTTTACTTTTTATTTTTATTTTTTTTGTTCAAACATTCTCAATAGGAAGAGTGGCTGCATACACAGAGGAATACTTCCTTTTTGACTTTATGAGCCCTGTTGGAGGTGGTTGATCATCCCATTCTATGAGAGTTAAAAGTTATTGTGTAAGCAGTTCTGGCCTGCTAGATGGTGCTGGAAATGAGCTAATGTCTAATCTCTCTTGCAGGCAAAAGGAGTAAAACACTGTCTAAAGAGCCACTGATTCTGATTCCTAGTGTCATCATTGGTGTCTTCAGAGCCTCTAGAAGACTATGGCAACCAAAATCTTGAGCAAAACTGTGGGTATCTCTAAAAACAATGTTATTAAATGCTGTAGTCATTCATTGTGCAGCTGTAGCGTCCAAGATGGTCCTCTCCCTACTCCTTTCAGAGTGCCTGAGACAGTGTCTGCTATGCAAACTGGAGAAGGGTCTTAGGTATTGTGGTGCTGAAGTTCTGACCCTAAAGATGCCCTAAGAACATTAGTTACAATATCTGCTGTAGAATTCGAGAATGTCAGCAGGAATTAATCAATAAGAGGTTCTCCAGAAGAACTCCCTTCTTTTTTATTATTCCCTTTATCCTCACTGCAGAGCTAAATTAAATGTATGCCAAAAAAGCCTACTGAAATGGAAGAACAGTGAGAGAAAATATCAAACTCAAGTACATCTGAAAAAAGAGATCTCAGTTCTGATATGTGTCAGATCCTGAGTTCTTCTTTCCAGAGTGAATTAATCTAAAATGGAATGAGGCAGACTGATTCCAGAACAAGTTTTCACACATGAGTTATTCTGCAATAGTTATTGCAATGTACGTTTACTCTGTCCTGGTCAGGATTAATTTACAAGTACAGACAAGTCATTCCATTAGGCTTGAGTGAATTGCAAAACATTTAATAAAGATAATTAGTTATAAAATCTGCAGTGGCATTTGTAGTTCATTTTGGTTTTGCTTTTCACAATGTTCTGGGAACTGGAACTAACCTCCCCATATTTTTTGAGTAATGGAGAGCCTTGTCAATTCTTCTGTGATAGTGTATGACCAAGTATTTATTGCAGAACTTTTGATATGCCTGATCTGAAAATTGTTAAGTAATCAGCAACTCAGGGACCATTTGAAACTTAAATAATGAAATCTCTGTTAACAGCACTGTAATAGCATTACAGATGTAAATTATTCCAGAACAGCCTCGTGGGTCGCATGGATGTTTACAATTTTCATAAAGGGAACACAAAGAGAATTGTCAAAGGCATGAACTTACACATCCTCATTTACCCAGACTGTGGCCATCACCAGCTTCATTACCACATATTTGCCTTTCAGTGTACATTAGCACTCATCTCTAAAGCAACAGGAGAATGACGTTGCTGGTGTATTTTGTGTCAAGTTTCAAATCAATGTTGACTTTGTCATTGACATTTCAATGCCAAGCACACCTCCCTATTCAAAGGATGAATTTTGGCACTGTCTACTTTAGTTAATCCTTTCAAAAGTGCTTCAACATCAATGGTAGTATTTGGCTCTGCATGCATGATTTCTGGGCAACAACTCAAAACTTACTAAGCAATAATCTTTTTGTTTAATCATTCACTGCAAACATGTTACATAAAATGGACTGATAACAGAGTCACGAGACTCTTTTTTCCACTGCTATTGTACAAATTATGAGACTTCAAAAATTTTGGAAGACAGGCAATGCAAAATTAAATTTCCTGCTGCTGTGAGAAAAATGAATTTTTTTCAGACCAATAGAATTTGGTCTTGTTAAGTAACTAGTGCACCTCTTCCCATGATCTACTGATCATATTTTGGAAAACTCAGATGCTGGAGGGTTGCTGCATGCTATTTCATTCAGCAACAGTAGGGTTGAGGCTGATGCACCTTTGGGAACTGCATATGTTTTATGGAGGGAACACTTGTGTACTGTCAAAAAACTTCAGCCAGTTGAAGAAACCCATCATTGCATACTCACTGGGAGAGATTCTTGGGTGTGAGATGAGGCAATGCTGCTGCTCTGAGGGTCTCAGCAAGTCCATACTAGGAGCTGCATTGTGTTAATCTCCACACAGACACTTGCACAGTATGGAAATACACTGGCAGTGCCACATGCTCCATTGGCTGGCAGAGATTTCTCCCGTCTGGCCTTCTGTTGTGCACTTAGAAGGTGCTTGAAGTCGTATGACACTTCTGCTTCCTTGTTTTTATATCTTGTTTGTTTTCTTGTTTGCCTCTTGCCTAAGAAAACCTGTTGCCCGTGGGCTGGAATGTGTCAGCACTTTCTCCCCATGTGATCTGCTTTTCATGCCTATGGTTCAGTTGCCATGAACCTTCTCCCTTGAGCAGCCTGCTGCGAGTCATGATCAGCCAAATGAGCCAAAAAGCCATGGTTGCTCTGCAAGGAGATGTAAATGAAGCACTATTCATCCATTCATTTTGAAGGCAAAAATCACAGTGGTAGAAAATGCAGGTGTGACTGAGGAATGTTATTGCAGAAGTGAACACTGTACTTGGGCAAGCCTTGGAGTTGTTTATTGTGTAAGTATAAAGCATTTGGTTGAATAGAAACCAGTCCAGAAAAACAGGAAAGAAAGAACAGACTGTCTTGAGATAATTCACCATTCAGCAAGCTCAGGGGATGCCAAAGCTGCCATCTTTGACTTTCAGCACCCTAAAAATTGGCCTAGAAACAAGGCAGGAGGGAGGTCAGCCTATGAATGGCCTTAGAGAAAGGAGATGAGGAAAGTTAGCCGTGCTCATTTCTCTCCAGACATGTTTTTTCTTAGGGAGGTGGTGGGAAGGTGAGAGGAAAAGCAAGCAGAACGATGATTTTCATCTAAGTAATTTTGAAAATCCTAGGTCTTCTGGTAAATATTCTTGCAGGTGCCTTAGTTTTACATGTTGAGAAAGAATTTTGTTTCCAGAAAGCTGAATAGTCCATGTGGAGCACTGGTCTCAGACACTTGAGCGGTAGGATTACGCCTGTCTCTGCATCCTGCAGCATCATTGCAGGTGCAGAGGCTTACAGCCCCACACTCACCCCCAGAGCAGAGCCACTCTGCCTTAGGAAATCTCAATTCCATGAAGTCTGATGCCTAAGACACCGTGTTGTCAGGGTTTATAAGGGAAGACAAACTGCCACAAAATCTGCGTGTGAGGTCACAAAGCGGTTGTAGCTTCCAACAATTTTCTTGCCTGAAGAAGCCTTGCTGGTTTTGTTCACAGGCATTATCAAGCATTTAATGTTTCAAGGATCTTGACTGCATTTTTTGGCTCCAAGGTTTTCCACAAAAACACCTTTCTGACAGTATTAAACCTATAGGTAAACTGGGTTAATCCATTTTTGGTGTAAAAATTTCTCAGTTTGAAGAATGGTATGCAATCAAGACCTAGGCTCTTAAAGTGAGCATTTTGTTGTTGTTGTTGTTGTTGATACCTTAGTCTAATTTGTCAACCCCACTTCTAAGTCTCTGTTTTTCATGATTTTTACTTGGATGGTATTTCCTTCTTTTCCAGCACTGGCCTACAAATATCTTACTGGCTTTTCCTTTTCTTTGCTACCTGTGGAAATAACTTTTCCTATAACACAAGTATGATGAGGTATTCTTAAAGGGTTGTCCTGCAAGTATTAGTCTTTACTGAAGCCCCTCTCCCTTCAAAAAATTAATTTTTTAATCTCAAAAATATGTCCAGTGGAGGTTTCCTCTGTTTCATATTCAATATGAGTATAAAGAAGTTGCCTCATAAATAAATTGCTTTGGAATGCTTCTGTATACATGTTTCTGTATGGCCTTGTGCATATATGTATATATATACACAAACCTACCCCTATATGCTTCATGTACATGCACACGTATTATTTATTTTACATCTATTATTCTAGAAAAAATCCTAGAATAAACAGCTGCTATTTGTTCTTCTAGAATGTGAAATAGCAAGTTTGTAGAGAAGGCAGTATTGTTAGTAGCTGGAAAAATTTTGAGAGACAAGGAGGAAGAAGTTGTTTGACAACTTTATGATGCTGGAAGACAAAATAAAGCGAGGGGAAAATATACCTGGAGATGGGTACCCAGCAGCACCTCAAGGTTTATTCTGCTTTGGCTGCACTATGGGAGGAGGGAATGTTTGCAATATGAAGTGCTCTCTTAGCATGCCTTCCAGTGTGTCCCATGCCCCTGCTCTCATGTCCAAACTGGGAAAAATTTGTAGTGTAGGGTTGGTGTAGTAAAAAGAGAACGGGACTCTCATAGGGATGAAGCAAATAAGAAAACAGGCATGAAGGAAAAGCCTTCTGAATTTTATATGAAGCCATGTGTATTTGTGGGCAAATAATTTCCTATAGTTCTTGCAGGTAACTCTCCAACCTCATGAATTGGGAAGTAGTTTAAGGCACTTTATACAAAAGAATGAAGATGCAGTCCTTACCTGTAGGTATTTGGTATATTTACACATCTATGTCAGAAAAAAAACTTTCTTGCATCAAATCTAGCTTACACTGGAAGTAATTATTTTCTCCACTGGCATTTGGAAAAAAAAAACAGTGTCCCCATTTAAGTGTGAGTTAAGAAAGCAGCATTAAATGTTGTGGTTATTTTTGCATAGAGGTGTGATTTGGAAGGGACTCTGCTCCTTCAGAGACTTGTAGGTCTCATCTGTACTCAAATGCTGCTCTTCCAAGGTGAATGTGTGAAATATAGTCCATCCTTATAGTCTCGTTTATTTATGATTTATAAGCTCTGTGTCTTGCCTAATAGAGACTAGAAGAAAGCTAACTTAATTGAGAGCTGGCTATAAGCACTGTGAATAGAAACCTTTGTTCTCAAGAGCCAGCCACTGGAGCGTGTTAGCAGCACATTTTCCAGATGAACTCCTTTCACGCCTTACTTTGTGACTAGAATGAAGAAACTCAGGAACGGATACCAAAAGCCTTCTGTTTGTTTGAAGAAGTGTCTTGTGGCAGCTGAAAATGTATTTACAGACCTATTTCAGCTTCCTTGGAGATGCTAGCCAGATTGCTTGAGTCCTTATGGTTCTGTGGTTGTGTCTCTTCATTGCTTCCCAATATTTCACATAATCAGTCTCTGATTATGTCCTGCCCATCATAGGGGTTTATGGGTTTATTCCCTGACAAAGCCACAGGCAAATAGAGAATAAAATGAGATAACTGCAAGTAAGTAAATCGAGCTAACTGTACTTTGGGTCTTGCAATCCTGTATCATCAGTATTTTTCTTGATAAGGTGATTAACTTTTACAAACCATAATAAAGGTTATTACAGCTGCTCTTATATGTGGAAGTAAATAGAGACATAAAGATGTTAGCCATGTAAGGGATCAATAGTAGGCTGAAGCCAGGAATTGTTTCCAGGTTTTCATGTGACCCCAGGACTTTCTGCCTTGTTGATTATTAAAGACTTTTAGCAATCTTCAGTGCTGTGCCAAAACACTTTTTTCATGTTCTTCCCCTTCCCCTTCCTTTAATTTAGTTTTTAATTCCATATTGTTGTACATGTATGTCATTGTGATATTGGAGCAGTGTTTACCTAAGACACATGAATGGCTGTGAGCAGAGGTGGGACAGACTGAAGACTGTTTTGCTTAGTGCACATTGATCTTGAGCTGCAAAGCTCAGTGAAAGCTTTAAACTTCTGGGGCTTTGTATCTGGGGTTTTCATTTCAGCCCAAATGTTTTTCCCTTTGAAATATCAGCATGAGGAGTCCTCCTCTGCAGAGCTGTCTCTCCTGGCCTTGTCAGGTACCCTACATCTCTGGAAGCTGAAGCCCACAGAGAGGACACAACACAGTCCATGCATATGCAAGTCAGTGGGAAATGCAAAGATATAACTTGCCTTTTCTAATTCAGCTTTTCCACTGAGCCACGGGCACCAACGAAATCAAATGTTCCAGGCAGGAAAACACAAATAAATGTGTGTGGATAGCAGAGACAGGGAAATCCCATCAGAGTCATTTGGCCTTGTGTTCCCTTGCATAATCCTTCTGGCAGAGCTTGGCCTCCTGGCAGCAGCACCAGCCAGGTCCAGGTTGAAAAGAGACACTGCTAGGACACCTGCTGAAGTCATCACTGAGAAACCTGGAAAATTAAACCAACCTTTCTGCTGCTATGAGCTAATTTGCCCTGCTTGCAAGTATAAGTCATTTGGGTTTTTCTCAAAATTATTTTATTAAATGGAGAAAAAGCCCATAGAGGCAGGTCAAAGATGCAGCTACAATATGCTTTAATGTGTGTCTCCAGTACATAACTGTGCATCCCAGTGCCTTACTTGGTCTTCTCTAGAATATTACCAGTCTCCTCCTCTTTAACACATTCTGCTTTTCCAGCTCTTAGCTTAGAGTAGCTGCAGCACTGGGGGCTTACTGTCCAAAAAATACCTGCATAAACTCATTTTGCAAGAAGCATCCACTTAGTTACATTTCTGTGGTGGTCGTTTTAAAACTATTTTTAGGTGTGATTTTTTTGCCTGTTGGTGCTGAAATTGTTGCCCCAGTCAGACATTTAACTCAGACTTTTACCATATAAAAAATGAATTTTTGTCTCTGTTTTGCCTTTTTTTTTAACAAAAATGCCTTGTCCATTGCAATGACACATGTAAAATAAGTTTTTCAGGCTTGTCTCTCGATGCCCTTCTTTTAACTCCCTTATCTTACTCCTGCATGAGCCTGTTCCTTAGCCTTCCAGAAAACTTGGGGGGAAAAGGTGTGGCCTCTATTTTATTCTGCAAGGCTGGTGAGTGGAACTGGCTTATGGAGGTGTCTGATGATTGGAAGGACTACGGTGGAGGTTGAAATACACGGCTAAAAACGGGACTTGCACAGCCAGGACAAGAGAGGTAGAAAGAAGAAAAAGGGAGATAGAGTCAGAAATGGGAAAATAAGCCTTGCCTGTTTGGGCCAGGGAATTTGATCAGTTCAGCTGACTGGAACTGTGGTCCCTGTGTTTAGCCTTAATTATTTCTGCTTTCACTCTCTCATCCTTTAGTCAGGCTCTTCTAATTAGTAAGGCCCTCAGAGTAGGGGCTGTGCAGAATCTTGTGGGTGGACTCTGAGGTACTGTGGGAACACTGATGTAGTAATAGTAAGTCTAGTAGGTCCAGCTCAAATCCTGCTAACTGTTGGATTGTTTACATGATTGTGGCCCTTTTTAGTGTGCATCATATGAGTGATAGCCTCTCTGGTTTTAAGAAAATAGAACACTTAGTTTTTCTAGGTAGCCTGCACTTTGCAAAATGAGCAGAACCAACAGGTAGAGAACTTCCTGACTTGTGAAGCAGAAGCTGGGTGAAAAACACGAGTGAATTGGAACAATGGTTGTTCCAAATACTTTGAGCACGTGCAGAACCAAGGCACAGGTAAGGGGAGAAGTTGAGAGGCACAGGCCCCTTGTGTTTATGAGGTTACAATCTTCACTCCCTCCTTAGATTTAAGCTAATCAGATTTTTTAACTCTAGTACTTTGACATACTTTTGAAAATTAAATATTAATGACCTGCCACAACAGCTGGTGTCAGACTGGTGGACTCTGTGCCTTTGGGCTTAAGCCTTCTCACAAATCACTCAAGTATTTGCTTGCTTGTTGCTGCACACAGTGGATGAGGTGAAATGTAAGTAGTGGCACTCCATACAGGGAGTGACTTAAGCTGTGCCTTTAGACATGCCAAATTAGGTTCACTTAGTTCTTTGTGTAGTTTCATTTTGGAAAAGACCTGTGGTGTCCTTCCTGGTGCAGAGTTAGCAGGGAATGAACTGTGGCAGCCGAGGCAACATTTGGCTTGAAGGGTAAGAGCTGCCAACAGCTGAGCACCTCAGGGAAACACAGTCTGGTCTGCTGTGGTGTGGGGACAACCTCCAGCTAAGTCTGAAGTTACTTCCCTCAGCAAATAGGTGCTACTGAAGAATAAAATTAAAACAAACAAACAAAAAAAACCCTCTTTGTGTAGGACATCATAATTACAAACAAGAGATTTATTTTTATGGAGGAATTATTCAAGGATCATGAAACAGAAAGTAAGCCAGCTTGAGGATGTTGGAAAGCCTTACACCAGAAACATCAGTATAAATGTAGCAAATTGTGGAAAATATGAAATTAGATAAAGTGCTCAATTTTCAGTCATATCAGTAGGATCATTAGCAGCAAATAGGAAACAGCAGAATTTAGGGTATTAAAACTGAAGAAGAAATAAATACATTTTGTATTTTATTCTGAAGTACAAACTATTTGGAAAGCCCTCAGTGTCCTCCATAGCATGGAGTTGTGCATGTATTAATAAAGAGAAGCAGGGCTTGTGTGCTATCATTGAAATTTAACACTGACAATGAGGCAAGTCAGTCTAAAGTATCTGCAGCACAGATAGGCACTGGTGCATGCATGGCTTATGCAGTGGTCCTCTCCTTTTAGTAACCTACTCAGTGTTAGCATTTATGTGTCAGGATCCCACGCAACTGGTGTGCAACTCTTCATCACCACTGACAAAAAGTACCAGCACTGCTTTGACAGGATCAGGCAGTAATTCCCATGAGTCTCAAGACAACTCAAATGGGTTGTCCCTTGGAACCTCATTTTGAGACACCTTCAGGTTAAATTCCATCAATCAGTGTGTCTGAAATGATATATACTTGCATATTTTATAGACTGATAGGATTCAATCTATAAACTTTTGGAAAAAAATTTAAAATCTTACTCAATATAAATATTTATAAAAGTTGCTTTATTCATAAAAAATTAGATTCTTCATTTTCTATGAATTTATAGTGAGAGTGCCCTGCATAGACATCATGTCTCTACACACAGAGTTGTAGACTCTTGGTAGAGCATTGCTGACATTAGCAAAGCTACTCCAATTTGCATCAGCTGGGAATATGGTCCATAGGACCTAAGTTACACTAGAAGATAATAATGATTTCTTTCTCAAGCATTGTTTAGTGAATTCAGCCATTAAAACATGGGAAGTAATTAACATCTCAATATTACATATTGAAATTTATAATATTGTAAAAGTAGCATGTTAAGCATATATTTTTAAACTTAATAGGATTGGCATTTGCTTTATGGCAGTTAAGCAAATCAGATTTTGTATAATATGGGTAAATCTGCAGTGCTCACCAAGTTTGTGTACCTATGTCACGCCTGCCATCAGCACCAAGGTATTTTTGTATCACTCGTCCATTCTGTCACATCGAGATTTCAAGCCACATGGCACAGTTCTCATGTATCTGAAAAGGTATTTTAAACCTACTGAAGCTAATAGGAATTCAGCCAGTTTATGAAAGGCATGACTAGGCTTCAAACAGATCCTAGGACTCAGACTATTGCACTCTTCATCTCAAAAGCAAGACGGACACAAATTCAGGCTGAATGAAGAAGCTTTCCCTCTTCATGTTCTTATTCTTTTACTTGGCACTGAGCGTTTCTTCGAATAAATCCCATTTTCTTGTCTGCAGGCAGCTCCATTCATGTGGCTGATGCTTTCACTTGCACCTTCTGGCTGAGAACTCTCTTCATTTGTCTGAAACAGAAGGGAGACATCAGTGGAGGCATGTGTGTGCCTCTCACCAGGTAGCCACTGGACCTGGTTCCTGTTAGGTAGCTCTGCCTGACTCTCTAGTATTGCCACAACTTAGTTCTGAAAGAAACTGATTGTGTAAAAATGTCTCTAAGAGTAAGCTTGCACTCCAAACCCAGTAAAATCTGGATATATAGCAAATAACTCATCAGGTCTCTGCTTAATTATTATACCCCTAGGCAGCTGAGCTACTACATTCCCACTCCCACAGCACCACTGGAAAACCCACTAAGGGACAGTTCAGCAAGCTTTCCTGTATAGAGGTGACATGGGAGAAATCATATGTGATTTATCCAAAGCTGGGGCTGCAACCTAAGAAGTCCTAATTTGGATGCGTGTCAGCCATTCATACTCAAAGAGCTATGGTGGAAACAAAATCCTTGGAACTCTCTGAAAACTTGGACACCTTCCAGGCTGCAGGCTTGCTTAGAAAGCCAAATATCTTTCAGTAGCATGTAATACCAAGAACCAATAGCTGCTGACTGCTGTGCTCATGATTTTGTGCAGCCCAAAGTCTGGTTGGTCTTGTTTGCACACAAGGAGATAAGGTGAGGGACTTGTCTATGACATGTTGTAGGTCTGGATTACTCAGCTCTTTATAGATTTACTCCAGTGAGACAGGCTAAATCCTCTTAGGTTTCTAGTAGCAAGTTACTCTCTGAGCTCAGTTTCAAGGCACAGAGCCACTCACACTACCTTACTATACCAAAGTAATTTATACTTGCTTTGCCAAACACGTATCTGAAAAAGATTTAAAAAAAAATTTAAAACATACTTTTCTTTTACACTGTACATTTGTAGATGCATTATTTTCTGTCTTCATTCCAGTGGCTTCTTCCATTTCTGAAAAAAAAATAAAAAGTAATAAAATAATTAAATTTAAGAGGGGTAAGCAAGCATACAGTCAATTTAGTTGAAGTAAAAAAATCAGTTATTCCTCTGGTTATTTATCACACAGAAGAATAACTGAAGAGTGATCAATACTTCCTAAAACATTTTTTTGAGGCAATGTGATCAATCTATCAGGACTGTGCAGCTTGGGGATATTTAGAGACAAGAATAAAATTAGCAACTTGACTGTAGCACAGAGTATCAGAGAGACCTTTCAGAGTGGAATTCTGCCATTGTCCAGCAGGTTCATGGAAGTCTAAGTTTAGTTATTATAGTCTCAGAAGACAGGAGCATTTAAAGTATAACAGGCTCCAAGAGCCCTCATGCTAACAGTATAACTGATGTTATTTTCCCCTGGGTTGGTCCTCAGGTAAAAAAAAACAGAGCCTGAAAACTTTCAGGCAAAATTTGAGTGCATTCCAGTACACTAGTTAAAAAACAAACAAAAAGGAAAAAAGAAAAGGTGGAGCACATTATGGAAAGTTACACCAGTGTATCTGCAGTGTTTTTCAGGCCTGTGCTGAATTAATATATTCACTCCTTAACAAACAGCATATGTGACCAGAAATGAGTAATAACACTGAGTCTGTAAGAGAAAGGCTCAAGAGCAGGATTTTGCCTAGAAGTTTGGATGAAGTACATATGGGGCTTTGTATTTATTTATAATAATTGGCATTGAGAACAGCAGTTTCATGAGTGGTAAGAAATGCAGTTGATTACTTTCCCTTGCATGTAATGGCCTAGGCTATGATAGTGTTTCATTGGGAAATGAAAAAGGAAGAGTGTTCCTTTGAGGCCTAGAGCACACAAACCTGTAAGAAGTGCATCAATGGTCTCCACTGCATGTTTTGCATCTTCCATTGTGAAACACATTGGTGGTTTAAATTTTAAAATATTTCTGTAGGGTCCATCTGCACTAAGAAGGATTTGACGCTCTTTGAGTCTGTGGAAAGAGGAAACACCTGTGTTAGACACAGGTATAAAACTGTGTCCTGTCACTTCCTTCAAGCTCAGACAGAGTTTGAAAGTTTTCTTTTTTTAGTGCTGTTATCAAACACTACACAAATTGAAAATGAAATTAATGACTAACTGCTGGAGAACATTAGGAGGCTTTGATCACTGCACACACCTTTAAGAACTACTTACTTGTAAATAAGATGAAGGGCTTCAGCCGTGGCTGGTGTCCGCTTTTGCTTATCTTTCACCAGATCCACTCCAATAAACAATCCAACACCCCTGGAGTAGAAAAGAAAAGTACAGACAACTGAAATCCAGTGTCACTAACCCAAGTCTTCTGCTGCAAATGCAATACCTGTTTCTAACAACTGTAATTCCCCTCCCTGGAGCACAATGGGGTAAGGAACATGAGAGAGGAGACTGTCTTTGTTTGCCTTTTGGCAACTTCACATGATCAAATGGGATACCAGATATTTCTGGATAAATAAATCTACCTGGCTCATTAAAACTATGTGGTCAGATAAGAATGACAGAATAATTTTCTTTCATGCTTATCTGAAAATTGCAAGCCAGGGAGACAAATAATGAAAAAAAGAAGTATAAAGAAGTATAAAGAAGTATAAAGAAGTATAAAAACCCTGCAACCCAATCCCTTCCTCCCAAAAAACTGAAGGCATTATCAATGGCAGTAACATGAGACAAGGAAAATCCATAGTAACATTTCCAAGGAAATGGACCAGAGATTTGAACAAGGTCTGCATGATTACAATGGTGTGCTGACAACTTGGTTATTGCATGTGCATGGCTCTTTCTCCTACTCTCCCAGAACTTTTCTAGTGGCTATGCTTGTAACTAATTAAACAGATGGATGGATGGGGATGGACAACTTTAAAAAAAAATTGCCTTACAATACCAGTTTTGGGTAGTACATTTTAAAAGAGAGGTATAGCAAAATCATGACATGTTTCTGTGCTCCACTCACACTGAGTTTATTGCTTTTTCTAGCACAGTTACTTTCTTCTCTGACACTGCTGTAATGCACCCACCTGATATCTCCCACTAAGGGATGTTTCTCCTTTTGCTCAGCCAGCAACTCCAGGAGATAATTTCCTACACGTGTGGCATTTCCTTGGAGATCTTCTTTCTCTATGACATCCAGCACAGCCAAGCCAATGGCACAGGACACTGGATTGCCTCCAAACTGATAGCAAAGACAAAACAAAACATGTCGTCAAAATCAAAACCTATCAAAACAAAACATTCATCTGTGGCTATCCATATTGTTTTCACTTGCCCTGTCCTGCTTGGCATGTCATGAGAAAAGCTTGAAAAGTTGGGGATTTTGTGTCATTCAGGCTGTGGAACACCATCCTCTACACTTGGGCAAGGAAGAGCTCCCTCTTCCTAGGCTTCAGATCACAGTAATTTGAAGATTTCAGGACTGAAGCATCCAGCTGATTGGATGTGCAGGCAAAATGCTCCTGGGAAGAGCAGTGGGTGATAGATTTGATATATTTTGAACCAGAGAGTATAAACTCCATTAAAAACAGGGGAATTCATGGTAGCTGGGAGGAAGGCTGAATCACAGGAGCAGGAAGAAGGCTCAGTAAATGAGAAGACTGAACCTCTGTGGCGTGTGCACAGATGAAATGTTTCCCGGCAAAGGGTCACTGTTTTGTTAGGTGTCAGTTGCAGAGCAGGGTCTGCCAGGGCATGAGCTCCACCAGCACAGAGCCTATCCTAGAAAATGAAATTTTACATGATCAGAATGGAGAGAGGGAAAGAGACATAAGGAAGAATTTATCTGCATGGATATGAGCTGAGATTCGTGACCTGCCAGAGATCTTGTGCTGGTCCATGTGATGATGTAACACTGGATACAGAGCATATTACAAAGCCTCTTCACTTGTTTTTAGATACTAGACTGTGGTTGACTCGAGCTCTTAGTAATGTGATGCAATGGTGGCTGCAGAGGTTATCTGGATCACCTAGAAAACTTCTAACTGTAAATGCAGACCAAAAGAAAAAAAAAAGGCAAAGCTTCACCTATGAACTTACTGTATTGAAATACTCCAGTCCAGAAGCACCAAAACCTTCAGCAATTTCCCTTGTTGTGACAACACAAGACATAGGGTGTCCATTGCCAATGGGCTTCCCCATGGTGACAATGTCAGGCACAAAGTCTTCACCTTGCAGCTGGAATGCCCAAAAATGCTTCCCAACTCTGCCAAAGCCAACCTGGACCTCATCAGCTATGAACACTCCACCCGCTGCACGCACATACCTGAAAACAAACACAATACCTTGAAAGTCTAATGCTGCAGAACATGGGGAGGCAATCAAGGACAAGGCAGTCTGCATCACAGAAATTCTGCAGTGTGAGACCAAGTTAGGAAAAAAAGAAAGAATACAGTTATAGCTATTTTATAGCTATGAAATTTTTAGTATGCTACGTGTTAAGAAAAAAAACATTGACATTTTAATGTCAAGTAGGAGTACTGTAAAGGTACTGCAGGATTATAACTGGTTTAATTTCCTCTTCCATCAAACTTATGGCTGAGGATTAAAGATAGGAAAAGAATGGTCCTTATCTAGCTAAAAAAATTGGTTGATATTCTATAAAAAAACTGAACTGAAATCATACTCTTCAATAAGTAGAAATGAACCACAGATAGCCAAGAACAGGAGAGGTTAATAGCTGAATTGATTAGAAAAGTCTATAGTAAAAAAAAACTGTTTCTTTGGTTAATTTTCCCGTTATGCCCTTGTGAAGTGCTGTACGTACTCTGCCACTTTCTGGAAATAGCCCACTGGTGGAATTACTTGGCCTCCACAGCTCTGCATGGATTCAGCTATGAAGGCAGCAATCTACAAGAGACAAACTCATGTGAGAGCTGTGTTCATCTACTTGGCCTTGGCAGAGACATCTAAGAGTCTAGAAATAAACATTTAAATGTGGGCCTTAATTTAATCACGCAACGGGCTGGACAACTGAGAGCTCTTGGAAACAGCTATGGCTAAAGAGTTTATTCATTTTGTAATGGGAGTGCCCAAATTTGCAATAGCCAGGGCCACCTTTGCAGCCTGGTGGGAAGGCAAGGATTTCCATTAAGCCCTTGTCCTACAGCCGTTGAACTGGATGACACCTCCTGGTGTCAGTGGATGTTGGATTAGGCTCCTGGGAGCTACATAAATCTATCTTCAAATGTCAATTTCCAGGAGACACACCAGGTAGAGGTGGGTAGAAGCTGAACTGTAAGATGACCTGTGGCTAGCCTTTGGGCACCCCTGCCTAACGCAAATAACTACACAAATAACATGTCAGCACGAGGCACTCGACAAAAGAAGAGAAAAATTCTACAGATGAAATAATTCCAGTTGCTAGGAATGAAAAAGAAAGTTATTTCAAGTCAGGAAGGGTAAGAGCAGCAGATCAGACACACTGGAACATCAAAATTCGTTTCTTGTCAACAGCAGAGGTCTACGCAGCAGAGATACAATATTACCCCAAGGTCTCAGCATAAGTCTGCTATTTAAGGGATTGCATCCCCACACCACTTGTGAACCCCTCCCTGAGCATCAAGAGGTCTCTGTGCTGGTGCAGTCTTCCTGGAAACAAGGCCGAGCAGTAACGTGTAAAGAACCGTACGCTATATTTGAGCATACGGCCAAAGAGCACGAAGCGTCCCACAGCATGTGAGGCTTAGCCTTTAGCACAACTTGTCCTGCCACAGGTCTATGTCACCAAAACCTAAGAAATATGCAAAAGAAAGGAAACAAGGGAAGAAAAAACAAAACTATCCGTTAGTAGAGAATAAAAAAAGAGTGGATGAAGAAACTAAAAGAGGGGTGATGTAAGTCCATTGGACTAGAAGGGAACATGTTCCAGTCTCCACTGAAGTCTTCCGGGACTTCAGCGGGCTTTGGATCAAGCCCTACATGTCTCAACACACTAATGCCATCACATAAAACATTAACACACATTTTAGGTACACTGGTTCAGAAACTGTCTGTTTTTATCAAGGTCATACTGGGTATGATTGAAAGTTTCATCTTTTTATATGACTTCAAAGTTATCTTAAATTAATAGACTCAACAATATAGTATCAAGATTTTATCTAATAGATTTTCTCCATGTCCTACATTTTTTTATATATCCTTGCTAGAATTTGTGATATAGTTTCTCAGCTATTCCCTATGATATTTATAATCTACTGATTCAATGTGTAAAATAGGAAATTTAACAGCTATGATTGTATCTGCTTATATACAACTGTATTATCGATCCCTTCACTGATGCCTAGAAAAATGATGATAAGAGCATCTAGTAGAAAAATGGCCCATTTTGAACAGAAGCCATCATAGAAAAAATGAAGGGAGAGGGAAGCACGTGATGTTGGGAAAGAAATAAGTCCTTAGCTGCCTGTCACATGCCCCCATGCCATAATAAACAGATGAAGCCTCAGCATTTCTAGAGCACAAAACACACACCTTGCGTCCATTCTTCTGTGTTTCTTCAATAATCTTTTTCACCTCTTCAGCATAAGCACTTGCTGGATCTGGATGGTCTTCCCTATATTTCCCTCTGTAGATATCTGGAGAAGGAGCCTGAAAAGACCAGTTCATTTATTTGTTTTTATAAAGGCCATCCTTCTATGAAACATTTACTTTCTTTTCTATTGCTCCACTTTATTGGCTTGCCAACAAATAGGTAATAAGAGTTAGCACAGCCTGGATGTTTACTTTGAATTGCAAAAATGCTTACTGGAGCTTGACCTCAATCTGGGCCTGTCATACATTCAGTATTGCTGAATGCAGCTGTTGTAAGAACCATCATCTACCTCATCCACCTTTCAAGACTGTCCTTCCTCTCCCTCAAGACACAATAATGAGTACCCATCCATCACTTTATTTCAGATTTCAGTTCCATTTCTGCAGCTGGAGAGTAGGGTTTCCCACTCTGCCACTTCCCCTCCAGCATTTCAGTCGTGGTACAAATCTGTATGACATTCAAGCCTCTACAAATGGTGTTAGCAAAGGTTCAGTAACTAACAGAAAGGAAGTGGTATAATAAGGTGGATACTACTTTGGCAGTGTGGTTAATGCCAGGAGGTCTAGATAGGAAGGGCCTGCTTGGTGTACATTTCTGGACTGAGAAGGATCTTTGTCTTTTTAAGACACACAAGTTTATGTGAAAAATCACACTCCCTTAGACATCCATGAGTCCTACACCCAAATCTGTGTAAACTTGTGTAATCTGCCTTTCCAGGTTTTGGAATAGACTCAAAGTTCTGCATATCTCTAGCCAAACCAATCAATGGATATTGGCTAATTTCATCAAACTGTGCAATTATACAATGCAGTGACTAAGAAAATCTGTAGCACAATGAAGGAAATCAGCTTCACAGATGAACACCTTCTTAGAAATGCAAAAGCAAACAATTTTGCTGTATTTATTCCACTGATAAACAGCCAAGCACATGTACACTAGCATCAGCAAAACAGAATGAAAGTATATTTACACCATAAGTGGGTAATTCAATATGCTGCATAACAGCCATAAAAATGATAAAAAACAAAAAACAAAAACAAAGCAAAAACCACACTTACCACATGCACATACTCCTTCTTGCTGTCCTTTCCCAGCTGATTAAATTTATAGGGACTGATGTCAATCAGAGATGTAACATGGCCATGGTAAGCACTGCGTGAGTGTTAAATATCCAAGTCACTTTTCACCAAATGTATAGAAGAGCCAAATTTACAACTGTGCCTATACATAATCCAGAATAAGCAACTGTATCTGCAACACAGTAGCACTGCATGTGAAGGGATCTCAATTTAATTTACTCAGTCTTTCTCTCAAAGACAATATGAAATTGCTGTTGACTTTAATTCCACTAGAAAGACTGGAAACAAGATAAAATCAAGTGTTGACAAGGCGACAGACCAAGGTGATGTCTGGACTGCACTGACTTCAAGGTGGCTGCCCTAGCAGCCTTACCTGGAGCCAAAGGGTGGGCCCAGCTCCTTCATTTCCAACCCACTCTGGCCAGCCCAAGCTTTGCAAGCTAGACCCCAACACCACTGTGAAGGTGCTCAGGAGTGGGCATTGCATTAAGAAGTGAGGACCTTCTGCAGCAGCAGCAGCAGCAGCAGACCACGACCTGCCCTGATGGCACTGCAGGTGAGGGGGTTTGGCAGAAGCCATGGTCAGATAAACCATACTGTTTGAATATAAATGTTTTATACTGCACAGTATGCTAAAGCTGGTTACTACTGAGGCCAACTGACTTAGAAATGAGGAGCCAGAGCCTTTTGAGCCTAAAGCATGTAGCATCTTTATTCAGGGAATAATAAACACTTTTGGTCAGCCATAAACTTGAAGCGAAGCAAACCTCAAACCAAATGGAAGACGTGTCACGATCTCTTAGCAGAACACACATGGGTTAGTGTGTGGCTAACAGGGATCTGAACATAGCTGAGTCAAACAAGCTGTGTGCTGTTCAGATAGAGACATGTGCCCTTGCAGTTGCTCTGGCTGGACTTTCTAATCACAACCTGAGAATGAAGTCCAGCACTTCAGCAATGTCACCAAACCTACAGCTGCATCTAGAAGAGGAAAACCCTGAAATGTAGTCGGCCACCTACCCTGTGGCTGGCAGCCCTCTCAATGCTTCCTGATTTTGCAGCCACTTGTTTTGTGTGCATACTTGTGTTCACTGAAGGAGAGCTGAGCATCATTGCAGCACTGCTGCGGATCTTTCTTCTTGACCACTGAATATTTACTTGTGCAAAATGAAACATGCCCAGCAGTGTGTGATGAACAGTAAGCCCTTTTCCAGAGCAGCCCAGTAGCCAGACCACTCACTGCTGTTGAAATCAGCATTTAAGTCTGTGGCCTGAATTGCTTTGGAGTCTCTGTGGGAAATGCCCTCTAACAGGTGACTGACCTTCTGGGGTGACCGACAAGCTTATTTTTCAGAGATCTTCAAAACTTGTGTTTATCCAAATGTGAAAAAGGGATTTCCTGACCTGTTCTAATACAAAAGCAACAAAGCTTTTCTTTCAGCAGGCAATGGAGTACAAACAGCAGGGGGTTGCTGCAAAGCTGCTCTGAAGTAATGGCAGGAGTTGCTGGCTGGGTTCACATAAGCTACTCTGTGTACTTACTTTTCCAGGGTGATCACATCCTGGTGCCCACGGTACTGCCGAGCCAGCCGCAAAGCAAGATCGTTTGCTTCCGACCTGCAGAATAACAGACACAGCAGCAAGGCAGTGAAGGAGCACTTCCAGTTTAAAGGGTATTCCAACAGAAGACAAGGCATGGGACTCGTGGATATAATAAATCAACACAGCAGACTCTGTTACTCTGCAGATCACAATGCTAAGGTTGAGACTATAAGTGCCATGTAAGGGGGCAAAGAAAGAACAGCTCTTTGTATAAACAGCAAACAAAGAGATGCTTTATTTCCCTCCCCCAGTGTGCTTGTAGATATTTACCTCCCCTTAGTACAAAGGAGGCCAATTTGCAGCTGAGAACACAATGCAGCCACTGAGCCTCAAAAAGCAATGCCCCATCTCCCACACTCCACAATTCCGTTCTCCCCAGTGCTTGCACCATCACAAATCTGCACCCTGGAAGAAGACTCAAGCTTCCAGCCTGATCTGTCACAGCCCCTCTGCTCACAGGTCCCTGCAGGTTGTCTGTTTTGGACATGTAAGTGATCACCAACTACCAAACTGCCTGGTAGAAGACTAACTTGCTTCCAAGGTGATATTTCAATTTACAGATAGCATTAATCAGCCTGTACATAACATTTGCCAATTTGCAGAATTAATTTCCTCTTCTCGCTTTCCCCCCCCCACTTTTTTTTTTTTGCATAGCATTCAGCAGGCCAGTTTCATGTTTTGTCTCTCTTGCTTTGAGCCATCACTCTAAATATCATGGCTGCAAATAGGAAGTAAGTTTGGATCAGTGCTGGATATATTTTTGTTGCATGTTACTAAGTCTTACTTAGTAAAATTTAGGCCAAGCTGTCCTGAGTGTCTGTCTCAAACAGGAGCAAAATAGTAATAAAATATAGTCATATTAAAAAAAATACAATTCAGACCTACCCAGAGTTAACAAAATAGCAAACAGAGAGTTTCTCAGGCAGGGTGGCTGTGAGACGCTGTGCATACTGAACAAGGTTGTCATGCAGGAAGCGGGAGTTTGTATTGAGCAGTTCCATCTGTTTTGTTGCAGCCTTTATCACATATGGATGACTGTGGCCCACTAAAGAAAATAATTAGTAATTACTAGCAAGCAGTCAATTACTGAACCACAGAAGGACGTTCAGAGGAGCACTGTGAACATCATCACTTGGCAGAAACATGTCCTGATCCCCACTGGAAATTAAGGAATGGAAGCAGTCTCACAAGTCAAACTGCTTACCATGTGCAACATTGTTGATGCAGTCCAAGTATTTTTCTCCTTTCTCATCAAACATATATTGGCCCTGAGCACGCACTATCTTCAGAGGGTCCTTGGCATAGAAAACTTTGCAGGAAGGCCTAAAACATAATAAATATAACACCATTTTAGTTTTCTCATTTCCCCCCCCGTCCTTTGAGTGTTGATGGGGTTGATTTTTGCAGCTCTGGAGACAATTGCTTCCTTCTGCAAAGAGCTTGTGAGTCATTCAGGTGGTGGTCAGGTGAGGGCTGATGCTCACAGTGAAAACCCATGCACTTCCTCAGGCACAGTGGGAACAGAAGCTGGTCTTTAATAAGGGTGTTTTCAAAGCTTGACTCTGGCTGCAATTGATTTCACAGGAGAACAGTGTCTGCACATTGTTCCAGGTCCTTATATGTCCTGCCATGTTTCTGGGCTGTAGCTCTGCTTGTTTACATGCCTTACAGACATCTATGGCCAAATAACTCACTGGGACTGAAGTGAGCTGTAAAGCACTGTTTTAAACTATAGCCAAAAAGTCATTACGCAAGGGGCGGCTGTAGCATATGGACGTCTCAGGGAAGAACAAAACAGTAATGCCTTGCAGGCTTTATTTTCAGAGGTGCTGAGCAGGTCCTAAAAACCTCATGCTCTCACCCTGTCTGCTTTGGATAAAATCTTTAAAAGCAGCTTTTTATAAGCATCTAAATCACACTGGCTTCCAGTAAAACTGAAGCTCCTTATAATTTTAACCAAAGTACTCTTTAAACATTCTTCTTTCTTTCTTTCTTTCTCCCCAACCCCCCCCCCCCAAGAATGTGCCAGCTACATAATTATGTTGAATGATATTACTGAGCAGAAGGAAAATTTTCTGAGCTTTTAGCAACATGTATATGACCTTGGATAAACGCAGTTGTTTCCAGGTAAGTCTGAGAGTTATTGTTGGGTATACTGAGGTTATGAACTTGTAAAGCCTTAATGTGACTCCTTGTATAGTGAAGTAGCTTGCTTTCTTTCCCATAAATTCTAGATTCGTTGCACAGATCTTTTCTGACATCTTCAGCTATTTCTCTTCTATATTTTGAAAGCAATGTCCATCATCATTGGCCATTTCTTCACTACGGGTTTTTTTCTCTAACCTGTCAGTTCAAAGTTTTTTTTGTTCGCCCAGCACTGCACAGGCAGGACTCCCTCAACATTAGCTGGCCCCTAAAAAGCCTTTATGGAATCTTTGATGAGTTATGAATCTTTAGTAAGCTTTCTATATATGCTACACATTTAAGGTGCGATCAAAAAATTGTGTAAAAACTTTTACAACTTGGACTTATTTTTCACTTGGCAATATCTACTGAAGAAATAACTAAAGCTGCACATCCTGTAGGGACTAACGTTGCCATACAGAGGGATCAGATACGTGCACAGCCAGGACTATTGCTCAGGTCACAACCTCTGGCAGCCCTCCTGCACGCCCCTCAGATAAACTCAGCGTGAGGAATAGCCACAGCTTCATTCAACAGAGACGGCTGTTTTGCAGGTGCATGCACAAGAAAAGCCCAACCCTGCGCAGCCTCCTTTCAGACATACACCTGGGTACCACATTCTGGCTGCTCGCTTTGATCTGTTGGGAAAGTGAATGATGCGTTTGATGTGCAGTGTTTTAATGACGGCATCCCCCCGCCCGCCTAGGGAATGTCGAGTGGCCCCAAGACCTGGCAAGGCAGAGGGCTGACAGGTCCTGTGTGTGCCCGTGTCCCCCTCCCCGCTGGGTCTTGCCGCGGGGCTGGAGGGGCTGCATAGCCCGGGCAGCCCCCGGGCAGCGCCGAGCGGCTCCGGACGGGCGCTGTCACCAGAGACAGACCTTCCTCCTCTTCCTCCTCATCCTCCTCCTCCTCCCCTCTGCCCCGCTCCCGGTCCCGCCGCCGCCCCTACCCGATGTGCTTCTTCCGAAGGGCGAGGGTCTCCGCCTTGCTGTAGAGCTCTTCCATCCCGCCGGCAGGCACGGCACGGCACGGCACGGCACGGCACGGCACGGCACGGCACGGCACGGCACGGCCAGGCANGCACGGCACGGCACGGCACGGCAGAACACCGTCCGAGCCAGCCACCCGAGGGTTCCCCGCCTCTTATGCCGGCGCCGGTCCCGGCCAAACCCCTCCCCCGCGCCTCCCTCCCGCCCGCCTTCCCCGGCGGGACGGGACGGGACAGGACGGGACAGGACGGGACGTCCCGTCCCGACCGCTCCCCGCGTCCCCCTGGGCTTTCCTTTCGGGGGACTCGCGTTTCCTGTTGAGCTGAGGCGGGCCAGCCGCTGGTGAGCCCTGTGCTTGGAGTTTTGTTGGGTTTTCCTTGGTTTTGTTTATTTGATTTGTTTTGTTTTGTTTTTTCTAGGGGTGCAAACCGGCCCAAGCTCGCAAAACAATCGGTTCGGTGCGTGGGTGCTCAGCTGCCACGGGCGATCCTGCCGTTCCTGCCCGCCGTCGGTCATCCTGGTGGCCACAGTGCCACTGCCACAAACAGTGGGGGGAAGGGGGAGGAACACAAAGCGGATTATTTAATCAAAATCAGGGTCATAACTCAATGTCTCTCTCTGCTTCTTATGTTCCAAAATCTGTAAGAGTAGGCTGATATATTACTTCCATCAAAGCCAGTATCGGTTTTCCCGCATTTCTTGTACAGTGAGGCAAATTAGTAAGATCTACAGTTTGCCAGGTTTTGTACCTGTGAGCAGAAAGGAGCCCTGGTGTTCAAATACATGGTTCACTCTTAGGTCTATGCAACATCTAAATGTGCCTAGTCCTCGATCACTTTGTAAGCCCAGCAGCAATACAGAAGCGACTTGCTCGAATGTGGCATTTCTTCATGGTTACACTTGACAACCACCTCGCTGGACATCAAAGCCCACAAGAAAAAGAGGGGAGAACAAGATGGGGAAAGAATTCACACCAAGAGGCATCACATTTCAAACACGAAGCTGCTGGTGGAGCACCTCAGATTTACCTTCTCCCTGCCAAGCAGGCAGCGTCTCCTCTGGAGGCTGCTCCTTGAGCTGCATGAGCACACAGCAGGAACACTCGCCCACGGCCCCGCCACCCCATCTGTAGCTCGAATGTGCCACCTGCAGCACTGTGTTTGGAAGAGTTTTCAGAGAGCATATGTAAAGCCATACAATTTCCTGTGCTGATGATAATTCCTTTTCCTTGATCAGTATCCAGCAAGTCATCCCAAATTCTGCAGACTGAAGAAACACACTTCTCGATTTTTACATTTTAATATCTCTGCCAGCAGGCCACCTTTCTGCTTCTCCAGGCAGCACTTCTTTCCATCCAGTCCTTTACTTGAGCTTCCTCAGAGTTAAATTTGAAGCTTTCACATTCTGTACTCCTGCTCCATCAGAAACCTTGCAGAACTCACCAACCGAGTAGCAGAAGTCTTAGCAGCTCCACCTCTACATCCCCTCAGAGACAGCTGCTGCCTGTCTTCAGTGCCTTGTCCAGGCAGAAAGAATTAAAAAGACATGAAGGAGTTGCCAAAACTGTCAGCTAGGGCAGCAGTGTACAGGCAAGGATGAAATACATTGGTGGGTCTCAAGAAGAGAACAGGCATTTAGATCTGCTAACACAGCCAAGGCTAGAGCCTGTTGTGAATGCTCTCTGCAATGCTTTTCTACTTTGCCTGCATCTCTGGGGAATGATGCAGTTCAAGTTGTCCTACTCATTATATTCAGACTTAGCAGCAATCCTTTTGTACCATCCATGTACAGAAAGGCTGGGCCGGGCAGTGAACGGCAGCATCCAGGTCTGTGAGAACCAAGGCATTTCAGATTTCAGGTTTTCCCGCACCGGGCGGGTGCCTGCCCTCTGCTGGCGCCGAGCACAGCCTTGTCCCCTCCTCCAGGGCTGCTGCCGATGCCAACACTAGAAAATCCCAGCTGTTTATGGCTGATCTGCCTGGTCTTGCTCACACAGAAACCCTGGACCACGAATAGATTTAAGAGATATGCAAAATGTAGTGCTGCTTCTTCTTCTGAAGCATGCACTGACAGACTGGTATCAGAGCTTTAGTTTCAGGTTCAGTAAAAGCAAGTTTGTTCACAGCCAGCTTAGTAAGTGCTTGAAGCAATAGCAAACTTCACCAGGAAAGCTGGTGGTAGGTGAAGTAGAAGGGGAAGGTTGTTTCTCTATTCCTTCAAAACCATGGAAAAGGGGCTTAACAATCAAGAAAATACCCCTCCCTCTTGGCTCATAGTTCGTTCATGCTCAGGAGGAGCAAGCCTGCCAAGGGTCATGTGTAGAGTCTCTCCCAAGATGAGCAGAGACCCTGGCCTTAGCATGGCACCAGAAACCAACAGCCTGGCTTCCTGTATGAAGGATGAAAAGGAATAAGTATTTCTAAGTTACCCAAAGTATCCAAGTAAGGTACCTCTGGCTCCCTATTTAACTGTGAAGGAGTTCCTCTGAAAAACAATATACTGCTGGTGCATCTGGAGAAGCAAACCCATTGCAGATGGATTTGTTGTGGAAATCAATCTACCTCGAAGATCTGTTTCAGCACAGAAATTTAAAGATGGACAAGTCATACCTGTCTGCACCTTCTCAGGGACAGGCAGCTCCTTGGCTTTTGCTCTGGAAAGGGAATGGACTCGCCTGTGACCAGTGACCAGTCCAGCAGAGCCCCAAGTAATTAAGCACAGGGTGTGTCATCAACATTTGTTTTCATCAGTTTTATCTCAACCAGAATCAATTACCTCACAGTGATTTTAATATACCAAGGAGAAGAGAGATCCTAAGAGCTGGCAAAAAGTCACAAGATACTTGCTAGCTCCAGGAGGGAGCAGCCAAAGGTGATGCCAGAAAGACCTCGTGACAGCTCCATTTAGGTGTGGGCACTTTGGAAACTCAGTCAAGCTGTAACCTGCACATAAAACACAATCAGGATATTTATCAGCTATTGAACATTCTGTCTTGTTGTAAGCACATGAAAAAAACCTGCACCTCGATTATGTGACAGGAGCTGTGTCCACCTTTGATCTGGGAGATAAACTAAAGCAGCTGGAGTGCAACTATACTAGCAGAGAGTGATCTCTCTGAAGAGGTTTGTGAACAGTATTTTCTGAACTCTACTGGTCATATATATATAGACACATTTATATATATATACACACATTTATATACGTTCATGGAGACACATGAACACATATATACATACATACATACCTATGTAGCTGTATGTGTGTGTATATATACACACACATAGATACAAATACAGGAAGTAAACTCCTCTATTCTTTTGCTAGACATCTAGGAGATGGGAGAGTAGAACACCCTGTGAGTACTCTGACTGGAAATTCCCAGAAGCCAGTGGAAGAGAAGACAAATTAGTAACCCTGGGAAGAGAGAAAGACTGCCTGCAGCAACATGATTTACGTGTTTTGGCATTCCCTTATTTGTTTCCTTTAAATGTTTATTTGGGTGCAGTTGTTACTACTTGCTGGAACATGAAATGCTTTGTCAGCTACTTGGGTTGTGCTGTTCTTTGTTTTTTTTTTTTAACATTTGTGTGTGGTATTATAACTGAACCACAAGGTCAAACTATGTGAGATAAGGACATAAAAACCCACTTCTGTTGCATTATTTTTTATTTGGGTAGGGATTATCAGGAGTAGTAGGTCCACAAGGCAGAGTTGCCTAATAGCCTTTAAGTATTTAATTACAGCTCCATTAAAAAGCAAGAGGCAGAAGTGGCAGCATTTCAGCTGCAGTCCTGCTTTGGCACATCACGAAGTTACAAAGGAGGCACATGAATACAGGAGAGTGCCAGAGGAAAGTCCTGCCCCATGAGTGCAGTAGGATGTGAAGGCTGTAGGAAACTGGTTACCTGAGGTTTGGCTCTAAAGCATCTAAAGCTCTAAAGGGAGCACAGGAGTGAAAATTAACAGGGATGCTGCGGAAGCCCTGAATGGGAAAGCCAGGGGGCGTTGGCTGCAGCAGCAGTACAGAACACACGTCTGTTTTTGGCAGGACATCTAGAACTGCATTCCTCTACGGAAGCAGAAAAAAGGAGAAGGATGGAAGCAAGAGAAGGGCAGGAGTGGCCACAGCTGAAGCAAGGACATCACCTGGGTTGGGGCTGCCCAGCTGGGGTGACAGCAGCGCTCGCAGCCCTCGGGGCCAGGCGCTCAGCCTGGCACAGCACAGCACGTTAAGCTGGAAGCACCTCACCCTAGAAAGGGAGCAAAGATATTTTTAGTCTCTCCAAGAGCTTAAAACAGAGCTAGATAAGATTAATGGACATTTATGGGGATTAGCAAGAGTTAATAGTAGAGGCCAAACCTCTCCAGCTACAATTCCCTCCACCTACAGTGACTGCACTTTTGAGGTGATGGAAAGGGAAACAATGTGGAGTGTTGTTTGTCTGAAATATTTTGGGATTTAGAAAATATGAACACTTAAATAATGTCTTGAAGAAATTTCAGCTGCTCCCTGGTGTTTATTTTTTAAATCTTTTGTTCAGGGAGACTCCTGCAAACATATGTCTTCTTAAACCAGGGTGCTTAACAATATACCATTTTGCAATAATTATTATGTTCCATCATCTCTGAACAAACTGGATCTGTGAACAACAGACTTTCACATTTTCTAGCTTGCACTGTTACTTGTGACACTGCCTGCACACATCTTTACTTCTCAGCAGTTCAGGTTTATTTTTCACCTTCCAAACTACAGAAAGGGGAGACTGGTGATTTTCAGCTTTAATTCTTTAGATCCCAGGGCGCCTCTGAACTCGCCTAGGCAACAGTTTTAGCTTCTGGTTAATACACAGATCCTTGCAACTTTCCCAGAGTGAGGAAAGGCTCTGAGCTCTGCAGCAAAGCTTCTTCCCTACATGATTTGTGGATGCCCACAGCCCTGTGCTGCCTGTTCAGAAAAGATAATGGAACACACACGGCTTTGAAGGGGAAAGCCACATTAGGAATAGGAAGAGGAAGGTGAGTTTTCTTACTTCCCACTGCAGGAGAATGGAATACGTGGCAGAGGCCCTCATTTTTGTGTGAACATCTGACACAACTTGCTCTAGCCTTCAAACTTCAGGTTGGCACAAAGCAGCACACACTTTTCCCAATCCAGACAGACTAGAACAGGTTTTTGCACCAACATTAAGAACTTTATAACTATTCAAAATCAGCACCAATGGTTGGATTAATATTTTAATAATTACACACTTTTTACATTATGAAAATAAATCATAAATAGTGTAAAAATAATTCTGAAGATCAACTTCTCACAAGCAAGAAACAAAACCTGAAGTACAAAACTGAAAGAAAACAAAACAATATTCAACTGAAAAACAAGGAGAAATTTTAATAATAAAAATAAAAGCATGCTGTTTGATCGGTTTCAGTTAAGTCAAGACCAGTGGCCACAAGAAAGTGGTAAATAATAACAAATTAAAATGGGTGATTAAAACCTTGCAATTCTTTACACTACTCTTCAAAAGAGGTCTTGTGACATATTTACAGTGCTAAGACACTCAAAATATTTCTAGTATTGATAATATGAGGCTGACCCATGGATTTTTCCCCCCAAGCATTGAAATCCTTGCCAAATTACTTTTCTTTGTATTTTTATCTCTTCTACTTCATTTATGAGACCTTTTGCAATACAAAAATAACGGCACGTATAGATGAACTTAAAAAAGTAAAAAATACAAATAAAAATATATAATATTTTCCAAAGGAAAAAGTCAGATACATACATCTTAGCAACATTTTTAAAGTTGTGTGATATTTTCCCAAACATGTACAATAATATAAGAATATCCACATATATGTTAACAATATGTAAAACATTCTTCCACCAACCCAACTCTCCATAATACTTCAGAGAAGTGTGCAAGTACCAATGGGATCTGGGAAATTCATACAATTTCTTTTTTAAATAGAAACAAGTAAAACACTAACGGTCCCAGGTTAAGGCCCCCTGCTTTCAAAGAAAATTCAATTTCCAAGCAGCATTGATAACTGGATGCATTTAAAAACAAAATGAAACAAAAACAACACTCCAAATCCCTTTTCAAAATACAAACTCCACTTATTCTGTAGACTATCTTTTTCAGAAATGATGGTGGCAGGCACTTGTTTCTAACTGCATTTAATGAATCCAACCACCACATAAAATACTTCAATGACAGAGGGTGCAAGAAAACCTTCATTTGTACATTACAGCAACATTGACATCCATAAAAACAAATTGCAGAAAAGAAAAAAACAATCAGTGTTTTAATTCCAGTCACTGAAATAGAATTTTTGCAATGACTACAAATTAGACTTTCTTTTGACCACTATCTTTGCAGATGTGTTTTGTGTGAGTCTTTACTGTGAAAATTTAGGAATCTCATTAGGTAAAATACAGAGATTTTAAAATGTAATTTAAGATGGTCAAGCAGCAGAGATCAGGTAATTTGAAGGGAAGGGTCAACTTCTTCATGCCTTGAACCTCTTCATCACTTTCAATACATGGGCTGAGAACATCTCTGCAGTTCTTGCTGAAGTAGTCCCTGAAGATTTAGGCAGAGCCCCACTGCTGAAGTTGGCAGTACTCCCCTTGTAACAAAGCACATCACCTGGGTCCTTCCTCCTGCATGTCTCAAAGGGCTTTGCAAGGAGAGGATGCACTTCTGTCCCCTGGTCATTGCTGGGGATGGGGAGGCACAGCAAAGGGAGGAGAGCCTTGCATGGCTGAGCCAGGCTTACGGTCCCAGTTCTGCGGCGCTCGGTGGGACAGCTCCCTCTACACCCTGAGGGGACCCAGGACCCGAGCCACAGGTCCTGGCAGAGCCCCCAGCCTCACAAGCACCACCCTCCCATGAGGACCAAAGGTCTGCTGGCCTTATTTGGGGCTGCTGTCTCTCTCTCGTGGCATAACCAAGTAAGTGGAGGTCACACACACCCCGCCCATGGGTGCAGTGCTCAGTGGAGCCCAGGCTAAATTTCCACACTTTTCATCAATCTTAAGAACTATTCCTCTTCAAACTCTATACTTCACACATGTGCAGATATAAGGATTTGATCATTCTGAAACTCATTCATACTACTTACACCATAGACTAAAAGAATATATAAACAGCTGGATGAAGAGTATCATTCTGCTTTGCTACACTATCAGAATATGACATCAAGACCAGCAATAAATAAAAATATAAATCAAAAAATACATTGTATCATTGCTCTGTGAGTTAACATCTCGTGCTTTACCTCAGGAGAAAATAAAAAGTTGTCCAAAGCATCCTGAAAGAAAGCTTTCCCATAGTTAGTCTATGAATGAAGACAAGGACCATGTATGTCAGACATAATCCATACAGTGCTTAAAAGACTTGCAGCCTCTGTAGCAGGACTTCTGCACAATGTGGTTTTAATGCACTGGAGTAACAGATAATCACAAAACTTCGTATGAAACAAATACTGAAAACTCTCAAAGAAACAAGAATTAATCATACCTGAAAAAGTCAGGGATATAGAAACTGTGTAGACTAACACCACTACACATTCCTACAACTGAAAAGACTGGTAGAGGAAATACTGTTCTTGTCACAAACTAAACTAAACAAATCATATCTATTTGGAGGAATGCCACTAAAAGATACAACAACACACTGGCAGTTCAAACTGTAGCTTTGCCATCAAAAGGAAAAAGATATGCTAGCACCAGAAATAGTTGCTTCTTGAACAAAACAAACACATTGCAAGTCTTCACAGGGTGCTTTTCTTGATGAAATATTAAACCTTTTTTTTTTTTTCTTTTTTCTTGTACTGACCATGCAGCTTTTCTAGATACGGTTAAGTTTCATTTCTATTCAATCTGAGATGCAAATATTAATGCCAACTCTATGTATGTAGTTTAACCTTTCAAATTAAATTGTTTATCTACTGCTCACTCATGGTCATTTAGAAGGAATGAACATTTCATGATATTGAACACTACAAAGGCTAAAAAAGCCAAGTAAGATTATTTGTAAAAA
>VZRX01019000.1:352829-456586 GCA_013398075.1 Notiomystis cincta | reverse complement strand
TTTTAAAAAAAAAAAAAAAAAAAAAGTATTGCTACCTGCTGGGAATTTAAGAAAGAAATTAATTTACAAGACAGAAAAGAAAGTGAATAAAGGTGCTTAAGTGATTCTTCAGTAGGGTCTCAGTGTCAGGGAATTAAAGGAGAACTGGGTTTTGACTAACACTTAACAGCAGTGTCTATAATTATTTCCTGAATGACAAAACCATGAATCAAGGCTCTGCTAGCTTTATTGGTGCACACAGAAATGGATGCTAGGAGGGCCGTCAAAAAAATATAGATACACAAATTAAAAAAGAAAAACAAAGAAAGTGCTAATGACAGCATGCATTTAACAGTTCTTTATCTTGTTGCTGTTTCTGAAATGAGTTGTGTTTGTGGGCACTCTCAATACGGAATTGCTAAATCATCTACCCAGATAATAAACATCCTACCTGATTGTGCATGTAAATACTCTGAGGGACTTTAAAAAAATATTTCATCTTACTGTATGATTGCCAGTATCTTAAAAAAACATTCAGCTTCTAGCCTCCACGTCTATCATACACCCAAGTCAGGACACTGACAGAAGGGACTCTTTTCTGTGAGGCAGGCAGCTTGCTCCTCAGCCTGCTGGCTTTTTGAGACAAAAAAAGAGTGGCCAGCCAAGAAAAGAGAGGCTTGCACGGTGCTGTTCCTGCCCCATTTCTGAAAAGCCCTCAGTCATGTTACTGGTGTAAGACTCTGGGGATGTTTAACATCCAATCTGTGCCATGGGAAGGCTTTCACTCCTGTTCACACAGGTGGATACTTGCATCTCTGAAAATTTAGGGAAGGCAAAACGTAGTTCCTTCTATCTGCGGACACTTATTTCTTACATTGGAAAGATGGAATTGAGCAGTAAAAATAAATATGTATTCAGTGTACATATCTTTATAGTGTCAGAATTTTGTTTTTACTAGTAAGATACTATTAATTGGAGGCCACTAAATTGACTTTTTGTTTTAAAAATCTGGGTTTTCCTCAATGAAAAGCTGTGTTTGACTCCAGTATACTAAAATGACAATAAAGATTCATCAAATAATGATATTCCATTATAGTGGCAATTCCATTGATCTGAGATTGTGAAGCAGTACAAGAAGTGTGACCTCATCTTCACATGATTTAGAAATGATGGAGCAAGGAAAAATGTGCGTTCCAGGAAGGGCATAAAATGCCCTCATATGAATGGAGACAAGCTGTCTTCTTCAACTTTAGTTTTGGTCTACATATGAAAGACAACTCTTTGAAAAATAACTAAAAAACTTTGTGATGATCCTGCTATATACATTAGGAACAGAAGTGACATAAAAAGAATTTCCATCTGCCAAATATGGCACCATTTTTCATAAATTAATCTCTCAAACTAACTTCAGTGCACCATATGAAGACTCAAAATTGTAAAAAATACCTCGTGGCAAAACTACAAATGTGCACAAGTTACATATATCTAGCAATTAAAAAAAAAAAGTGGAGAAGGAAATGCTCCAGAAAGCCATCTGAACAGAAATGGAGAAAAACCAACATGTTTAACAGTGGAGCGTGGTGACAAGCGTGCAGTGATAATCACACAGAACTGTTTCTCTCCAATATTTCTGAGTAATAATATCCACCAAAAATCACTGTAACAACATAAAAGGAACAAGATGAATACATCATTCTGTGAAACACAAAAATAAACTCTTTCTTTTCTAGACTTAAAGGCTTCAAAGACTCTGAAATAAAAACTGTTAATACTGAAACAAGATGAATATGTGGCTTGAAATATTTTCTTCAATGCCTTCATCACAAACGTTGAATATTGAAATGCATTCTTTATGGCAACAGGAAAAGGAAACAAAATTAACCATTGCTTCCAAAATCCCGCAGAGCAGTTCAGCTGGTTATGTGTAATTTGAAGTGAACAACCTGAAAACCACACCATGATACATACATCTCTGGTCAGTTCCACTGTTATCCTCCTCTGGAGGATGATCTGATTCATCCCCACCTCAAGAGTGCTTTCTCCTCCAGCAGTCCCAAAACACAATATGCAGAGCACGAACTCTGTCCATCCTCGAGTGAGGTTCAGAAGCTTCTGGTCTCAGGCGGTGTCTGCCATCAAATGATCCCTGCAGCACCTCTGTAACCCTTTCAAACAACCCACAGAGAAGTCTGGTTTCTTCTTCACACTTCCTTCCCTGCCGGTGGAGGACTCGACAGGGCGCACCGCGAGTGAATGTGTTCGCGGCCGCGAGCAGTGCAAGGCAAACCGATGGCGATCAACAGGCGGGACCCGCTCTGACCAAAGGTCCCGCAGCACTGGAAGCCATCCTCCTGCAGCTGGAATGCTATTCCCCAAAAACTCAAGGCCTCTTTCTACGCTCCTCTGGTTTATCTCTTTTTAGCAATGAGCCATGGTGTGACTCCCTTGAGATGAGAAAAGGAAATGACTCAGAAGCGGGAATCAAAGGTCACTGTGCACAGCCACTCATGATCACACGGCAAGCAGGTCTGGCACACAAACTCATGCTTTTAGTTCATATGAGCAGATGTGGTGTCATGAATCAGTGACAAGTGTTTAAGATGGACATGGAAGCCAAGTCAGTAAACTCCAACAGCAGCTGGTACAGTACATTTCATAGCATTTTGCTCTTATTTGGTCACAATTTTTTGTAAACTAGTTCATGGCACTCATTGTCCATGCATATCCACAAGCCAAAATATAAGAATTTACAGAAATATTAATTTCTATTATTCTTGATCATTGTTTCGAGATCTCTCTCTCATTAGAGAGACAATCTTTGCAGGTTTATCCTGCAGTTATTGTATCATCTAACTGCAGATGTAGGTGAAAAAAAGATGTATGTATGGACTATTGCAAACAAGTAGAAGCAGCTACATGTAAACATATCTCAGACTTGTAAAATCAAATTTTCAGTTCTCAACTATAAATAAGAAAAGTGGAGCACTATATACACAACTTCATGCTTATAAGGTTAGATTCATCACTGCAGAGACAAAAAGAGATACAGATTAATCAAATTAGTAATGTATTTCAGACATCTATTACAAATACATAGATAAGGCAGAGTTGCAAATATGGATAGTTATTTCCACAGCACTGACTATTCTTCAGAGATAAATGCACTCAGGATTTCACTTATGCTTCATCTTTGCTGATATATTATATGCCAGTATCCCTCCACCTGTATTATTCTGAATGCTATGTTTTTAGATCAAGCACTGCCTAGGTTAAATCTTTACTAAAATAATGTTTCCAGTTAATATTGCCATAAACCACAAAACCTACGAGGATATATCAAAGAATAGAAAAGTAAGGCAAAGAAAAGGTGAGGATACACTGTCCTTCTCAGTATCCCAGAAAACCAATATAATAATAGATCAACAGAAATATTTTGACAAAAATGCCACATCCATGAGCTTTTATAATGAACAGGAAGCACTGATCATCTGCAGGAACCAAAAGATATGTGAGTCTTCATGCAAAAAAAGAAAACGCTTGGACTTTCCAGGAAACTAACACCAGCTCTTTCTAAAGTACTGCCTCATTGATTTATTCTGCATAAATCACAATTTATCACATGAACTACTGTCATGGAGAGGTCTGATCTTGCATTGCTGGGTATGCCTGCCTAGGAGGCTCTGAGGTGTATCTTGACTCTGCTCAGTACCATTGTGACAGACATTTCTGTGTGCTAAGGACATACTGCTCCTGAAAAGGAAAAGCTCTGCCCATCCTACCTTTTGCCAACAGCCAGGCATTGGTAATCCATCGGGACCCTGTTTCAAGGGGAGTAAAAGGAAAAAAAAAAAGAAAAAGAAAAGCATAAGTTTGATAGGATGGGTACTTCATCAGCATCTATTAGAACAGCTGAAACAGCTTTGACTTTCTGTCTAAAAAGTAGCTACCAGTTAACTTATTTCCTCTCTTATTCTCAGAGTGAAGGAAAAGCATCAGGAGAGAAGGTTTACACTGTAAATACATACATGCACCTCTCTGCTATAAAGATTTGTTTTTCTCTAAATCATTAGAACTTCTTTATCAGTTTCTTATTGCTGCTAGAGCTCAGGCTACATGATATTTTAAACATTTTTAAAACATGTATGTTAAACATTTTAAGTAATATTTGTGGTTCATTCGCAACAATCTGTATCTGAATGTACAAGATCAGAGAGACAAAAATTACTATCACTTTTATCTGGAATTTATTGTGTTTTATGGGCCCCTCGTGCAAAGGTCAGCCTGTGATAAGACAGCAGGATTCAAGCAGGAGTAGGATCTTTTCTTTTCACTTTCAATATCAGCTTTTGAATGAAGCAGCAAAATCTTAAGGCCTGAACATACCTTGAGAGCCACAGTGGAAGAAAACATCAGCAGTGGGAGCGGGGCAGTACAGCACCACTGATTATTTCAGTACTCGGACAACACAGCCATCTAATTCCTTCTCATGTTAGTGAGAGTCACTCCTTTCCTTTCCTGTTGCTACCCTATCTTCTTGTATCTCCATGTGTCCAGTAAGATCAGGGCCAGCTTTTGACCACAGTCATACTGGTTTTCATGGATCTAATTCCAATTTACATGGCTGTCCAGGGTTTTTTCAGGGAGTTATATGCTCAGAATTAGGAGCACATATGATATAACTAGACTATGCATAAGGAGAAAAAACCCCAGGCCTTTATATGTTTTAGAATACCAAACTTAATATGCTAACTTACATGTTAAGATAGTGGTTAAAAAGGACTTTTGAATATACTTGCATGTGTTCTGATGTGAATGACTTGCTGCCTAAACAAGAGACAGTGCTGCATGCTAAGCAGCTTATTCTAGTAATTATCTATGAACAGAATATTTTTTATCCATCAATGATTGTTAGTGAATCTTCAGATATAAATGATACAGAGACAGAGAAACGTTTTTAAATTACAAAAGCATGCTTGATTATCCCCAACAAAATATGAGATATGGTTACCATTAATTGGAAGCAAACAACATGGACTATGGAATAATCTTAATGGACTGCATATTTACAATTAAAAAGCAACTGACTTCAAATTAGAAGTGCTATAGTTGAAGTAAAACCTACTTAATTTAACATTCATCTTAGAGAACCGTGCTTAACCATCAAACAATATCAGCACATGCAGATCAAATTTTACTGTGAACTATTAAAAAGAAAATCCTCCTTGTATCTTTAGGAAATGTGTATGTATTATTAATTTGGGGTTTTCTTTCTAAAATGGAAAAGAGTTCCAACTTAATTTACCACTAAATAAAAATCACTGTTGCCAGATTGGTACAAGGGAGAGGGTCAAAAAGTAGCATTTTAGTATAGGTGGGATCTTGAATTCATGCTAGCATGGGGTGGGGAGTGTATTGTGTATTCCAGGAAGGTAAGTTCCAAGGGTAAGACCATTAAATTGAAGACATTAAATAACAAAGACAGTGAAGGTTTGGGCTGCAGGCCATTATATTCTAACAAACATCAGGTAAGCTTTTTATTTCCAGATGTGTTTGAATATTCTGATGAACAGACCAGACACCACAAATAATACTTGTTCATGGTCTGGAAGCCAAGCTCCAGCTTGGCTTACTGGAAACATCAATTTTTAGAAACAGTATTTACATCCTTCTGGTTCATGACACTTCTTTTGGCCAAATTATGAAAACATGCCCCTAAGAAGGCATGGATTTGTAAGGAAGTCCAGGGTGCAGAGTAGCTGTGGGTCAGGCTGGGGTGTGGAACAGAGCCAGTGCAGACAGAAGTCACCAGACTTGATTAGAGGTGGACATTGGGCTGGATTTCTACAACTTGGGTTCAGGGTGAGTAAGGCAATGGGTACTGTGCGAGGAAAGTAACAAACCAACGATTCTCAGGGAAAATGTAGGAGGGACACAAACTTATAAATTACCATGTGATGTGGGAGAAAATTGCTGAGAGTTAGGCTTAAGGTGTCAACAAGAACACTGTGTTCTGTCACTGCGGTTATGATCACTGGAAGCAGCTGGTTTGTTCATGCACATGCACGTGTTACGTGAAAAATGTAAAGTCAGCTCAGAAAAACATTGCTTTACATTGAGAATGGCTGACTACAAACAAAGGAACTGCATGCAGGGTTGGTAGGAAAGAGAAATACTGTACCAATTGGCAAGGGGCATCCAGCCCATCCAGGCCAGGCTGGCCTGGCTCCCCTTTTTCCCCCTTAATTCCACGGAATCCCTGTTTGTAAAGATTAACTTGCAATGTTACTGTCAAGGAAATGCCTTCAGTATTGACTTAAATGGAGTGAACAAAAAACAACAGGGAGGCAAGAGGAGCAAGCTGACTGCTTGTGATTTAAACCTGTGGGGCACTGACTCTGGCACACTCCAAATTTGGGTCCTTTCCAATGTGTTTTGCAGAAAAACTAAAGAAAATATCCCACCATCAAAACCTCACAAACTTAGCCCAAAAGTCTTAAGTCTGTTGCATTAAACCAAATTAGGAGGTTGACACATAAGGTCTGCTCCAGAATTTGCACTTGAGATGAAGCTGTATTAATAAAAAGCAACAGGTTAAGCAGTAGCTGGTGCTTGTTCCTCTCCCCTCATTTCTTATTTCATCAGTTTACAGCAGGATGACTGATCTTCCAATACACAAGTGAGACGTACCAATGGGCAAGGTGCATCTAATCCAGGAGCACCCTGTTCTCCTTTCTCCCCTTTAGGCCCTTTTTTGCCTTTCTTTCCCTTTTCCCCCTGTGGATACAACGGTTTGGATAAAACAAGTTTCATTCTTTTGAGAAAAAAATATAAAGAAAGATTGGGTTTAAAGTTTAGGATTTTTCTTTTTAAGCCAATGGAGAGCTGAAAGGACACTTACCACTGTGTTCTGGTTTGGATGGTGCATTATGTGGAAAAATAAATTATATGATCACAAGCAAGAACTGCAATCAGTCTCTATTAGTTTGTGTTGGTATTTAATATCAGTATTATGAATGTTTTGAAACCTAGAACAGGGCTTGAAATCACTGATTTCTTGAGACAGGGCAAATCTGCAAATCCCCCCAATCTGCAGCCCAAAGTAAGAGGTCTCCTATTTTGATAACTGATAGAACTGAAGGGCATATGCTCACTAAGCTGAACTCATCAGCTTCCCAGAGGACTTGCCACTAGTTAGAAGTAACTTTGGGAGAGCAGAATCCATCAGCAGAGTGTTTTGGAAAAAGACCTGTGGCACAGATGTTCCACAGGGATGGCTGACTCAATTCCATCTGCTTCCATGGTGTCACACCAAGGGTGAACTTGGCCAGGAGCATCCTTTGCTAACTGACCCTCTGCACTCTGACAAGAGTTTGGAACAAATCCTGTTCTCTGTGGTATCCACAGAAACCCACTGACACCACTGAGGGTGCACTACTGTCACTCCAAATACAACATTTCAAACCCTGTTACAGGAATCAAAACACTCAAACTGCTTGATGGAGAGGTGCTATGACACTTTCAATGATTTCATTTTGTCTTGGTACCATAAAGTAATCACAGGTGATAATTAGATTATTTATTTAAGCATTTCAACATTCAAATATTCTCTCTGCTGCAGGCAATGTTTCGTCTATTTGTTTTACCAAAATTCTAAATTCAGTCCTTTGATTTCACACTGAGTTTTCTTTTTAAATGCAAAACTTCCAGTGCTTTAATTCTCACGGAAATTAGTCAATTCCCCTCGACAAAGCTACCTGCAAAGATGACCTCACCTTCAAGCAGTACAAGAGGTTTAGAGAGTTCATTTTATAATTGATTTCACACCAGTTGATCACAATGGTAAATGAGTTTCAGGTTGCTCTCAATTTCACAAAAATCAAAGAGGGATCACTTAAAAAAAATTAACAAATTGGACTGGGATTGTAAAAAATGGGATAGGAAGGATGAGTAAATCAGGATATCACAAGGAAATGGGAAAAATAGTCATAGGAAAATTAGTATAACTTTGGAGAACCAGCAAGTAAGGTTGTGGCTATTGGGAGGATTTAATTTGTGAGGAAAAGGGTAAAAAAGACAGAGGAATTGTAAGGAATGAGGGTAGAAGGAGAAGGAAGGAATGCCCCTTTGGAAAGACAGACGGATCTTGGTGAAGCATATTAAATACACATTTAACTTGTTCTACAGCAGTACAAAAAGACTTAATCCATTAACAAGAGAGAAAAATAATTTTACACATAAAAAAATAATTATACAAGTCGTATTTTAGAAGAGAAGGAAAGCACATTAGTCATTTAATATAACAGTATACTTGACACATTCAAATAAAACGAAATGTTCCGTGAATAAAACATACTGCATTCACATCATGATAGAAGCAAAGTTACTTGTCTGTTTTTCCTGTGTGCCAAAAGGTCAAAGGATAATACTTGGGAAAAAAAGCAGCCCAAACATTACCTGTCCTTACCAAAGGATAAGATTGTGATGTAAAAAAATCCTCACAAGACAAGAACCATAAACTGGCTACTTTTCCAATTTAAACCTTACAAAGATAACATAGCAGAATAACCCAACAGCTTGGGGTCAAATTTCATGCTATTTATGCTCAATGTAGCACCAATATATTTGCAATGAGTGTATGCAAGCACAAAGCATGGACATACTCCAAAAAGGATTCTGAAAATGAACAGTACAGTTTGGTTTCTGACTCTTTTTTAAAGCTTTAGGATTTTTATTTCTTTAACTTCTTGTTTTACAAGCCAGCAGATAACTATTTTCAACTTCCAGTTTTGCAGGGAGATATATGTATCTTATTCAAACCAATGCAGCAGTCACCTGTGAATTTCCTGGGTACTTCACTACTTTTTCCACAGAATGAGTACTTTCTTTTTAATCTTTATTCTTTATCCTGAACTATAGAAACCCACAGGAGATACAGAGATTCTACATCTGATGAAGATTAAAAAAAAATTCCTTTCTGTCCTCCCTCAGTGCCTAGAGAAATAAAGAATGGTGGCACTTCTGCAACATCATTACGGTTGGAACAATCTACAATCTCACATGCACAGATTTTCATCAGTGCAGAGTGTAGGGGAAAAGGATAATGCCTTTTCATCCTCTGTTCAGACACATCAGACTCCTCTGTCAAAATTTGTAACAACAGTCTCAACTGTGCATCTGGGACCAGGGGCCGCTTCCCTCCCTTTCCTCACTACACAATATCTAACTTTTATTAAAGCTTATTCCTTTTAGAAAGGATTTCTTTCTCTATTCATACAGCTTGAAAATACAAAATGAATTGTACAAAACTTTTTATGTGATGAGTGCTCATTTTGTATGAGTAATTACAGCTGGAACAGTTTTTAAAATATTTTTACAGCCATCTTAAGAGGACATAATGCAAACACTGACTTACTTCAACTGCAGCAGAACTACTGATGGGCTAAAATACAGATCAGCAGTCTAGGCCTCATCTCAAACTTAGTAAGAAAAGATTTATTCCCTGCATGCCTATGAAAAAAGCGTCACTGGTTCTCTTTAGAATGTTTGTAATGATGTGTATTTTTGCAGTGCAATTTAAGTTTCTTAACGAGAAACTCAGTCATCTCAATTTGTATGGTATCAGTCTAATAGCCAATACTGTAGAAATATTTAAACACCAAGAAATCATAAGCTAGATGGTCAACTTGTACATCTTTTATTACAAACTGGTTTATCTATTGAAACGGGTGCTCTTATAACAATTTGGTCATAGATAATCAGTAATTTACATAAGGAAAACCACCAGAACACTGAAGACTTGTGACTTGCTATAATGAGAACTTGGATTAATTACATTATTTTGTGTCTTTTGAGAGTCAGCTTTCTACTTGGAAAAGGAACTATTGATGGAGCTAAAGTAATTTTTGAGAATTAAGTTTTCTTGCTCGTTCATTTGGCACTTGCTCTAAGACCCACTTCGCACCAGGAGCATTTTGCCCATCAGCTCTCTGAGCTGGCAGGTATCAGTTACTCCTCAGGACTGAAAGCTGCTCTCAAGGAGAAAAGCTGCTCACTTGTGGCAGACAGACCTGTACTCTGACAGCAAGAGCTCACATTCCTTGTGGTTACTCTGCCAGGTCAAACACTGCCTTTATAATATTCATGGAGCACCTGCTTAAACAACTGTTGTTCTGCAAAATCAGTACCTTATCAGCGCTCTCTGAGCTTAAAAAAAAAAAAGAGCAATATACCAAGGGACAAATGGAAGGATGTATTTCATAACACCCTTTTTAATGCATTCTTGGGAAGTGTTTTGCCTAACCGCATTAAGAAATGGTGATGAACTCCAGCCCTGCTTCTTGTTTAGGACACCATAAGGAGAAAGTAACCTAGTCTAAACCCACATATGTCAGCTTGGCAAAAACATTTGTCTGACCTAGAAAAATCATCTGCTGCATGTATGGACTTTTACCTTAAGTGGCCTAGTGTGACTTCTAATTCAGCAATTTTAGAAACTGGGTTTTGTGTTGGATAGAAATGGAAGAGATTTGCTCATGAAGTTTCTCTACACACATTAAGTCCTGCATTGCTTTTTACTAAAGAGATTTCCAAGTCCTTGTGTCTGGACACTGAAAATTAAGTCTATTAACTTCACTGTCTAGTTGGTTTACCAGATTGGTAGAGTATATGATTCAATTTCAATCCACAAGTTTCATGAAGTACTCAATTGCAAAAAAAAAAAAAAACAAAACAAACAAAATTGCCAAGAATAAAAATTCAAGCAGTTCCTGTCTTATCTTGGTGTGGGACAGGTAGCATTTACAGGCACAGTACACCAGGATCAACCATTACACTGCAAATACTGCCAGGGAACAGAGCTGGGCTCTTCAGTATAAAATTGCTACCACAGTGACTAATGTCTGCATTAAATATTTCAGGATTTTCAACAAGTGCACGATGAATTGGAGAAAATGGGCCAGAAAAACCCACTGTGCTTTGGGACATGTTGATACTTCTAGTTCTGTACATATATTTTTGTGGTTTATCATGATCTTGTTCCAGCATGTATCTGTAACTTGCCTTTTGGCACACAGTAAAAAACAAAGGTAAGTTTTAACAGGACAATTTATAGCATAAAGACAGCAGAACTGATGAGCTGAGGAGTCAAGCAACAGTTAATAACACTGTGGTCACCTTTTCTCCCTTTTCTCCTATATCACCCTTTTCTCCTCGAGGACCAGGGAAACCCTATAGAAACAAAAGGACAAAGGACAAAGACAGGTTGAGTTTAATTAACACACAGGCTGAGTTTTCAAGTACTCTTGGAAAACCTAAAAAGATGATTTCACTACATGCTCTGTACACACATGTGTGTTTTGTGTGGACACATGCACAGGCAGAGGAGCATGTGGGATGGGTAAGTCACAGAGTTTGGTAGAGACATTTTGGCAGCTACAGGAAGAAATCGTACCGCCCGAACTGGAAATCATCCATGCTACACAGCAAATGTGCATTCTGAAAAAGACTCCTCCAAGTTAGGGATTTCAGTGTAGGATTGCAGAAAAAGACTTTCAGTAAGTCTTTTTAGCATGCCAAGGAAAGAGTCTGTGTTTTGAAACATATCCCTTACAGGCTACGGAATTATTCTCTTTAATAAGAATAAATTTAGTTAACTAAGTGCTAAGTGACTCCTTGTTCTCCTACTACTGAGTCAGCTGAATATGTTATTAGCAAGCATTTTTTCAGCCTACTGACACCCAAAGGACCAAGTACTTGCACTGCTAAGCACTACTATCTGGTGCTGTCTGTCGATAAGGGCTGTACATTGCACAATCTTTGTCCTCTTTACCACAAAGGAAGAGAAAATGCAGCATTCAGCACACTCTCTGCAGGTACTGCGTGCACACTAAAGGGAGCAGAGGGGTTGTGCCCCACAAGGGATTTCTTGGCAGATGCTTACCGACCCCTGAGAGCGCCCTGCTCACACACATTACTTACATCAAGGCCAGGCTCGCCGTCTTTGCCCTGCCAAAGAACCACAGGAACTGCATTAGCATCCCTCAGACAAGGGCACTGCTGCCCATGTTCAGCATTTCCAGGAACTGGTAATAATCTGCTTGCAACATTTTGCTTGAGTGTAAAATTTTGTTTGCAGGCAGATTCCAGGAGCAAGCTAAAAATACAGAAAAATCTACAATATTTTATTTTTAGTTCGCAGGGAAGGGAAACAGAAATAGGATTTTTTTTTGTTTCATTTAACTCACAAAACTGACCCTCACCTAAAAATGCGTGGCAAGCTAATTTAACACTCCATGGAGCCTGAAAATTGTCTCTAGCTACTGACTCCTGATCCAATTAAATGGATCCAATTAAATCACAGGTCTGTATTTCAGCCTAAATTAATTAATCAAATAGATTAGACCAGGGAGGGTATGGAGACACTAAAAGTCTCCTGGAAAGGCTGGTTTAGCCTGGCCAAGCACATTTACATGGCTTTCTTTGCATCAGAGTACAGAAGAGATGTGTATATGTACACACCTGACCCAGTCATTAGCAATGTAAACAGGGAAAGTCAACTGATTTTATTGGGGATATCCTTGTCAGACCAAAAGAAGTTCTCCTTCATATTTTAGAAATGGATAACATAATTAAAATTTCTGCTTTTAAAGAAAATAATTTTCACCTATGAATAGCAACAATGGAATTCTCACATGGCTGCTGAGTAGATGGCACAGAAATGAAAACAGAACGGGTCTCTGAAGTGACAAACAAAAAAACACACAACGGCAAAGAAACCTTGAAGTATGGAAATCCAAGCAGCTTACTGACATTAAGAAATTCACAGCTTTCCACAGTGCCTCCTGAACTCCTGGCACTCTCACATGGTCCCCAGGCAGCTGATGGCCAAAGGCTGCTAAACCAGGAGCACCTGCATTCTGCATTTCCTCTCTCCTGCTGGTTCATGTCAGGTCTGTGTTGTTGTGTGCATGGGCAGAAATCTATGAGCATGACACAGACCATTGACCTTGCACTGTCAGGGTTTATTATCAATCTCTGCCTTTTCCAACTAATTCTACTGCTAGGTGAAAATCAGCCATAAAGCACACAAGTGTAATCAGGGAGGGATGAAAAGTGCAGTGTGTACAAACTCTGGAACTTACAGGCAAGCCGTATGGTCCTCTGGGTCCAGGGTCACCCACAGTTCCCTTCTCACCCTAAGAAAAGATTACAGAACAAGCAAACAAAAACATTGGCTATCTTAGAAATGATTTCTACCAAGTGCTTTAGGTTAAAGTTTATGCATTCCTAAGTATTTTGAGTGAAAAATATCCAAGCTCATTTATTTTTATTAAATGCTTAAGGGGAAAAGAGAAGGTGTGTATTACTTTCTAGGCAAAATGACTTTTTAGTTATATGATATCCATTTCTAAATACATTAGTACCTGAAAATATTTTTCATCTGAACTTGCACCACTCTCAAGTTAAAGCTTTTAACAGCTTAATGTTGCTCTCAGTAAAAATCCAGTGTTGTAATGAAAACTGAGGATATGCAGCATCAAGCTCCAACACAGCAGCTGAGATGCAACACAGTGACAGGCAAAAATGATGTGTCAGTCAAAGCTTGTATTGAAGTAGGCAATGCTATTAACAGTGACACTGTGAAGATTACCCTATGCACTCTGCTGTGTTGCTGAATCTTCTATTGGATTCTAGATAAGTGATGTAAATACCCTGGTTTATTAAAACTGAAACAACTGTAATAATATGCAGGACAAACACATACAGAAATTATTCCACAAGTCTGATCTCAGTCTGCACTAAAATCCATGGAAAAATTACCAGTTTCCAGAGGGGTGCTGCCAGAATCATTTTGCAAGCTTAATACAGGGTAAACTTTTCCAAGGGGAATGGAATTTCAAGGCGACAAATTTCAGGCTGACAGCAGTAATCACCTTTGCTCTCTGAATGTTCTTTATCAAGATGGATATGAAGTTAAGCTTCCCAAGCCAGCCAGGACTAGCCTGTGTAACTGTGAGCACAGGCCCCTGTGAGCTCGGTAGGGAGTCAGGGCTGGGGAGAAGCCGTGGAAAACAGTCTTGTTTCAGACTTGTGGTGTTCTTTATTCTGAGTTAAATCCATCAGGAAAGCATTTCTCTCTGGACAGAACTAAACTGCTCAAAGCATTGATGAAACAAAAGAAAAAAAAAAAATCCTGACTACCTTTAGTTTTCAAAGCTCCTACTCTGGATTTGTTAGGCAGGGTGGCTTGGATCCCTTCCTCACCCCCTTTCCTGAACACACCCTAATGCAAGGCTTTGTGCAAGGCTGTGTTTCATCCCAGCATTCACTGCACTTACACTCTTGAGATAATTCTCTGTACGACACACTCTGGGTTATTTACTGCTTATTATTACATTCATTAATGACTCTATCATTAAAAGCACAAGACAGAGATGTAGATGTGTACCTAGTTAATAGTGGTGATCATCAGCACAACCAAGTACTTGGCACAGCTCTGAAAATGGGCTGCTAAGTCTAAATTTCATTGACTGAATTATACAAAATAGGCAGGCACCAGAACAAACAGGACCTTAACTTGTGGTTGAATAATCCCAGCAATAAGGAGTAAGTCAGAGTAACTGACATTTCATCTGTTTTAAATACTTCATATTTTTACTAAGGTGGACACTTGCTTTAGTCTAGTGGTAATGAGATGTACAATGTCAGGTCTTGCTGCATTCTGTTATTCCCCTGCTAATTTCTGAGCAGCTTTTAGGCTGGATGCCCTGGCAGGACAATAGGAGGTGTTGGGAAGTAACAGGTGATTTTCAAAACAATAAATCCCTTGCAGCTTTAAAGCTTTCTGCTAAGAAGAAACTAATGTGCTGACCTAGGTAGGTAAGAGCTACAAAACTCTTTGATCAATACTTGAAATATGTCAAGACCAGTTAAGCATCTTTTTTTTTAATCTCCAACAGCAAGATGACTGTACAAAGTCCTCTCAAGATAGGCTTACAACATTGCTAAACATATGGTAGACATAAAGATACTGAATGTATAAGCATAGGAAATAATCTCCTCTGTTATGTAAGAATATATTTGGAGAACTGTATCTCAGAATTTTGCTTCCAATACAAAGCACATGCTGAAACATGTTTGGAATATCAGATGAGGTCCTGAACGTTCATGGATTATAAGAGATTGATGGACTGTCATGAGCACACTGCCCTCAACCATCACAATTTCCTTTAGGGTAGCAGTTATTGGCAAACTTCAAGAAGGTTTTTAGTATTTTTTTGTGAGACCATCCATCAGTGTCCAAAGAATAGAAACCATAGCCTATGTTTTTCCTCCTGTTTCACTCAGTCTCCTGAATCATGGAAGAATATGAGCTACCCTTTACATGAATAAAGCTGAACAATCAGTGTCTCCATTGGGATATACAGGGAGATTTTGTACCACTGCCATGGTGAGAAACATTTTAACCAATCTAAAGAGAATGCACTTTCCCTACTAGTACTAAATGTGTGTAGTAATGATGATGTTGCAAAGGCTAAACACCTGAAAGCAAAAATCAAGCTCAAAACCAGGTCCTTGTCATCAATAAAAAAAAAAATAATAATAAAAAAAGGAAAATGTGTATTTCCAGCTCTCAGATTCCTTTAGCTGATCAAGAAGTTGCATATACATTATGCCTGTCATCACCCTGCAGGCTTACATGTCCCCTTTCATCAGTAGTAGTTGAAGATGTCTGTTTTCCAGGGTTCTCTACTTTCTCTCAAGACAGTATGTAAGTGAAATTAATAGGTACATGGTCAGATTCAGAGGCCTGTTATGACCTACTCCTCCATTTAATAAAGATGGTTTCAGTAAAATCTCTCTAAGCACCTGGCAAAACCATATTCCAATAGCTGAAGACTAGAAAGGACTATGAGACACCAGCCTCATAAATTATATTAACTCACATTATTAATTACCATTTCAGTTTCTACTAAAAAAATGCATTAAACCACATTATAGTGTTATGCGTGATTTTCTTAGTCTACCTTGTCACCTTCTAAACAGACTTTCTAGAAGATGAACTGATGTTTTCTATTTTAATGAATAGTTAAATTGAAAATCAACCTATCCACCCTAATTTGCACATCAGTCTGTTCTACCTCAGAGCAGTAATTCAGCATTGCCTCAAATGCAGCCTGTTAACAATGAATTAATGATTATTCTGTAAAATAGCCCTAATGCCCTTCTAGATTAATACTGGCCCAAGGTTTTCCTTATCAATACAGACAAAATGTGTCCTATCCAGTGACAGTGAGCACAGGTCCTGGGCACTATTTTTAATTAAAAAGTAAAGTCTGAAATCTGCAGACAAAAATATTTCCCTCCTGCTTTCACATGAACAAGTTCAACAGTTGCAAATGCAAGTTGTAAAACAGCATTAAAAAGACATGATTTGTTATTTAAATAATGAGACATATATCAACGCTGGGCACCTGTTACATAACTCTGCTACAAACAACTTCTCCTCCCAAATGGTATTGAATAATTAAATGAACAATTACAGCAATAATCCTGCTAGTTGCCTGCTTGGGAAAAAACCTTCCATCTGTCTTGTGAACTTCCTCCCATTCATTTGGCTCCACAGAAAATGGTGGGTGTGTAGAAATTTTCTGCACACCTTGGTCTCTCTATTTTTGAGAAGTTCTCCTTCTATGGTCATGCAATTACTGATTTATATCACAGCACTTCCTGTGCCCTTTGCAGCCACTGCTTTTCAACAGCCAGAGTTGAACAGGGCTTATTCCAGATCCAGCTGTATGACTTCTTATGACCTTGCATACCCTCACAAGAAAAAGATATTAGTAGGTCCCTTCCACAGATGAGAAAAGATTATATTTCATTGTCAGATGTATGGCAGTACATATGCATATCCTTCAACATAGGAGCCCATAATGCAAGAATAAAAAGTATGGTATTTTTATGTACTTCTACATGTGTATCTCATCTAAATTATTTACTTAAGATCAGAGAACATTCAACTATTTTTTCACAGAGTTGACAAGATATATTATGTTCTAATTGAAAAATAATTGAATCTTTTTTTTTAATTAATCCCCGACAAAAACAGAAAAAATATTCAAGTCCTTCAGGCACTTAATTAGCCTGAGTGGTAACTGCAGTCTTCTGTACAGTCTATTTTGGTCTGTGCTGCATGTCTTGTATTTATCCCTCAGTACACAGCTCTGTAAAAATGAATCTTACCTTTTTCAGATGAAGCTAAATGGACTTCTGCCATGTGGCAGTGTCCTTAATACAGCTAGTGTGAAGTTGTTTTAGCACAGTTGTTTTGTTGAAGTGAGGAAGTCAAAGAGACAAAGTTCTGGATTGGCAACTCCTTGGAGGTTTTAGTTAGGCTAAGGTATCACCTTCTGGTTTGTTGTGTAAATTGAGGGTTGTATTGTTAAAGGTGACAGGCTCATAGTTAAAGATTACAGTTCCTATCCTATTTCCACTGGAGGAAATGTACTTGAGTATTTGAAATTAAATAGTAGGGCTCCTATCTTCTAAGCTTAATCAAAAAAAAAAAACAAAAAAAAAAAAAGGAAGAAATTTTACAGAGGCTGGAGATACCTTTCCTGGATAAAAATATTTCAGTGCATAGAGAAGAAAAATACTCTTAATTTTTTTACCATTGCATTCTTATATAATGAGATCACACTATCTTCTTTCGTATCAGCTTGTTCTCCCAATTTACACAAAATAATGAAACTAATGAAAACCATGTCCTGTGTGACACTGTGAACTAGAAAATCCTGTCAATTTCCTACTGATTGGTCCTTTCAAAATACCAGCTCCCCTGAAGTTAATGAGTTACAATGTCAACCTTAAACGGATAAATGTGTGTGTAACTGGAATGTATATGGTTCTGGGCTGCTCCTCTACAGGTGAGATACTGTCCTGTTCAGTGTCATCTAGGCACAGTAAGAGTCCCCAAGTGACATTTTTCCGTTGTGGCAGTCACTCTGTAAAGAGAAGCACACGGAACACATACTTACTCTCTCTCCTTTGGGACCTGCAGGGCCATGGGGACCAACTGGGCCATCTATACCCTACAAAAAGGAACAAGGAGGGTAAGAGAGAGGGCTTGTTCTTACGACTCTTTAGTTTTAATAGCTGTCTTGTTGACAAGAACTAACATGGAATCAGTCTTTGATGGCTGAAAATTTGGATTTAATTGTGATGCAACCTATCTGGCTTTCAAAACTCCACCTATAATCTTTCCTGCTACAAGGCAGACCATCTTTCTTCTCTTTGGAGTTCACTACATTCATGGAAACAATCGGATTTACAAAGATCTTAAACTGATTGGAAAAAGATGGAAGGGTCAAAAAAAGATTTTTAATCACTGCTTTATTTTTTAAAAATTGATTATTCTTTAATTTAAAATGTCCATCTGTTAAGATGGACTTACCTATTGCAGGGATGAATGAGAATCTTACTTCCAAAATACAACTCTTTCACTGTATAGGTTTCTTTATCATTAAAGAAAGCAAAAGATTTAACATCTCTGATGTGCAATATAACGATGTCTGTAGATGAACCCCAGCACATCTCCATCTCCTTCACTGATTCCATATTAGCACTGAACAGCTATGTTCTCCTGTAATCTAAATCCCTAACCTTACTCAGGAAAATCAGCAACCCAACCAAGGCAGCTGTCCAACCAGAAATCAAAACTAACCTGCCTTTCCAAGGCTCAGAGCTCCTCCTGCAATTACATTCCCTTTCCCATGCACATCGCCCTAAGAGTCTGCCGGAAGCCCCCTCTTTCCTAGCATGGGAATGACAGCAGGATTTGGCCTTCCTTCCCCTGTGCCGTGATGGAGCTGTGCTGGCAGAGCCCCGGGAAGCACAGGGATGGGCCACAAAGGGGGACACAGAAAGACAAGGGACTCACCCGGGCTCCTGGCTTTCCGTCTAAGCCAGATGCTCCCTGTGTGGTTAGGCGGAAGCATGGATGATGGGCACGACACCAAGGACAAGAACGTGAGATTAGTGAGAGGTGCTGATGAGCAAACACAGTTCAAACACACAGTACACGCCGTGACAGGGCTCTGGAGCGGGCACCACACTGCTGCAGCGTTAGTTAAACAGGCACACAGAACACCACGAGCCCGATTCTGCCCTCACTTTGGTGTGAGCCCCTGCCCTCACATCACGGTGTATCAGAGCAGAACACTGTCAGGCCACAGGAGCGCTGCAAACACCAGGGGTCGGGGTGTTTCTGAGCATTAACACACAAATATTTACTCCGTCATTTGCTTTCTAGTTTGTAAATAGCACAATACCGAAGGGTATACACAAAGGAAGAAAAATGTGTGTTAACTGCGATAGGAAATATTTAAGTGCAAGAATACTGCATTATGCAGCCAACAAAATCTGGATCCTGACCACAATGGCCTCATTCATTTCCAAGAGCCCGGGAGACAATCCCGTTTCCTGTTTTCCCGACGTACTCCCAGTTCAGAGCACAGCCAAGGGCTGTGCCAGGCACGCCGGGCGATGAGCCTCAGCATCCTTGGGGACGGGGGGACCCCTCGTGGATTCCGTGCGAATAACGGAGCGGCGGCCGGAGCGCGGCGGCGCGGGCAGGGACGTGGGGCACAGCGGATGACTCCACTGGGACACAGGGAACAATCTGGGGAACACCCCCTCCTCAAAAAGCAAACCAAACCAAACCCCAAACAAACCCGGCTAAAAACTCCAGCCAACTCAATAAAACGAGCCCTTTTCTGGAACGTCAAACACTTGGACTTCGCTCCTGAAAATGACATTCGGAAGCAGTAAGCAGGAGCAACAAGACAAGATCTGTTTAAATTTGGAAAACCTAGTAGCATATTTTGTTCTGGAGTCTCTTCCACCTTGTAGCCATTTTCAGGGCATCTGCTCAGGCCTCCAAAGCTCAGTTTCTACAGAGATGTAACTGTCAATGTGAAAGTGAGCTTTTGTTTTCTTAAAATAAATTAAAATTCTCGGTGAGGCTGACCTTGTCCAGAAGCCCTGCACGTAATTCTTGAAAATATTAATCAGAGAGGATTGTGTTCCATTGGTTCAACTAAGTCTTTTTTCCTCAGTTTGCTGTTAACAATGTAATCACTGGGAGCAATCTTCATACAATAACAACAGCAGCAGAAAGGAAAAATTAACTCCTTTTCTGAGGAAAACAAAAATAAAGCTGCCTTTCCGGCATGCTTTAAAACACATAAAGTACTTTCTTTTTTATCAACCTCAATTTTAAGAACTGTGATGTTCCCGTATTTTTCAAGTTCTTCATTTCTAAGACAAAATTTATGCCAAAAACTCAGAATTTTCTGAAGAGCAAGGAAAAAAATAAGAATCCCCGGGGGAAAAAAACACAACTAAATTCCCTGAACCAATTTTTAGCTTTCCTCAATTAGACCTCTCCATTTGAACTGCAGAAGTGCAACCAGAGGAAGAATAACTGAGGAGATGGGGGAAAGGGAAGGCTCCTTTTTTAATGGAAACACCACAGAACACTTAAATAACAGCATGACTAATGTAATGGGGGGATGACATCCTTGTGACACAGAACACTCTCAACTGACACACAACAACAAAAAACAACAACAACAACCCTGAGAGCACCGGGTGTTACAGGACATTACTTGGGATGATAGCACATATTTGGGACAAAACAAAACAAGACTGATGCTCTGCTCCAACATGGTATATTCTGTGTATGCTATTGAGTAAATCAGAGATGTTCAGGAGGAGTAGAAAGAGACGTTTGTGATTTGCACTGAAATTGAATAGTTGGGTTTTTTTACTTACTGGAAGACCAAGGGGCCCTCTGTCACCCTTTTGACCTGGTTCACCCTTCAATCCTTTAAGACCATTTAACCCTGGTTCACCCTAAACGTAAAAGTATAAATGCCAAATTTTTGGTGCTATAATGGGTGTTTAAGCTGGGACAGAAGAAGCCAGTCTCAGAAGTAGCTGCAAATTCCAGTTTGAAAAAAATTCAACCTTCTCAGCTTACTGGCAATTTACATACTGATTTAATAGTGGGGGGAAGTACTTGGGAGGGGTCTGCTGGAGATTTAAAATCCGTGTGAAAAAATAAAACCCTACAGGAAACTTATGGGTAACAGATTTTTTTAATCTTTTCCCAATAATTATCACTGTAGTTAGATGGTTTGAATTAAGAATGAGTTTCAGGGGGTTTTGGAAATTCCTCAAATCCCATAAACCACCCTATGCAGATAATTCAAAATTCAAAAAAAATTGTTCATAAAAATAAGCCTCAAAACTGTAGGTTCCTACAGTGGGATCTCTTGAAAAGTACATTTGGTAAGGAAGCAGTACTTTTCATTACAGCAAACTGGAATTTGCAGCAAAATCTTATGTACAGATATTTTAAACCTTTAAGCATACATAATAAACACTAACAAGTTAAAAGAAACAGCATAGGTTACACAATGCCAAGCTATTTGGGAGGTCCACAGTTTGTGTTCATACAGAGAAATTTTAACAAAGTAAGAAGTGGCACTTGTTATGATTATTAAATTATGCATAGGCTATTCTGTTAAATATCATTAAGATGATAATACCAGGCTCAGAGTTGCCAATAAATCATTCTCTCATAATGAAAAACTGCATCAGCACAAAGGCTGCTCAGTCAAAGACAGTATTGACCACACCTGCCTCTTTTGGGAAACAGAAATAGGTGGGTATTTCATCCAGACTGCTCCCCATGGCCTCATCGCTAGATTTCCCTTTGATGTATTATGTTACCTTATATTATATTCATATTTTTAAAAAAGAAAATCTCAGTAGAACCTAGTCTGCTCCTTTAAGTAACTCCAGACATCCTCTGCCTGCTTTGCACCCTAAGTAGCCATTTCTTCATTCTTCCTCTATTTGACTCGATGTGACTTTCAGAGCAGTAGCACTGGAAACGCTGAAGTTTTGGAAACAGACCTGAGAAATCTCACAAAAGCCCGAGTCTCAGGCCAAAAGCCTGAGGTAAAGCAGGGCTGGTGCTAAAATGGAACATACTTGATTTCAAAAATGATTTATGACTTAGGTTTCTTGAGCCAAGGTAACACAGTCTCATAAGGGGTCAAAACTCTTATTTTCTGTCTCGCACATTTAAAAACCCAAATAAACCCCCACAACTAAACAAGAACACCCTCTCCTCCTCTTCCTTACTTTTTGAAAAAGGTGTGATTAGTGAGCCATAGTGATTTAAATGATCATGTCTGACAAGACCATTGGCCTTAATGAATACACTGTCATGGTGAATTTTAGCTCATTGGTGACTATTGAATTAAAGCCCAAATTAAAATATTCCAACTCTGCCAAAATTCACTTCCACTCTCCTGAGCTGGCTAAGGAGGGCTAAGACTCTCTCGTGGGCTAAGAGAGTCCCTAAAGAATATCTATGGCATGGAAAATGCTCAAATTGCATTGCAGATCTGTCTGATCATGAATTCCAGTTTGGAAAACATGAAAGTGAACACGCCAGTTTGTGATGGTGAACCAGCACAGCATGTGAAGGAACCAGTCAGCAAAATGCCTGGCACCTAACAAAGGCCATGGACACTGGAAGAAGCAGGAGATAAAGGATAGTGTAAATGAAGACAAGTTTATCTGACAATTTCCTGAGCCTGTAACATGCTTCTGTATTCCAAAGTAATTCCAAGTGCAATCTTAGCTTGCCCATAAATAGGAAGCTAAATAAATTAGTGCCACATCCTGAATATTCATACAAAAAATAGACTTAGCCAATGCTGAGGAGAAATACTGCTCAGAAACAATCAGAGAAAATTTAGACAGCTTTTAAGCTGCTAATATTAAAATCTGCTTTAAGGTTTAAAAATATCAAAATCGTTTCTTAAATGGGGCATGACAAAATATGGCTGCATGCATTCAAGAGCAAAGCATGAGACTTTGCAGACATAAAGAGCACATCTATTCAAGACAGGTATTACTTTACCTTTGGGCCAGGCAGTCCATGAGGTCCCTGAAAATAAAAATAGTATTTTTCATTATGAAAATACGCCAGAATTTTTTGGAGAGTGTTTTTGCTTTATAGGGATATAAATTGTCCCTGTATTTCTGTACTGTCAGAAGAAATGCAACTGTCAATAAAGCAACTGTAAACACCTGGTTCTGAGGAGGAACCAGACCACTAGCATGTCAAACTAACACAGGAATGTGCAATTTGTTTCTCCACTTCCTATGAGTTTTAAGACATGCAAAAAATTTTCCCAATTAAGTCCCCTCTTTAATGGCCACATATTCTGATAACACTTCCAGTAAGCAGGCAATAAAGTGGCAAGAGTGCTTAAACCCTTTCTAGCCCCTCTGTTCCTCCCAAGCTTACCATAGGGCCTGGAGGACCATGTGGCCCTGGTGGTCCAGGTGGTCCTATCATCTACAGATAGAAAACAGTGGCATTAAATCATGCAGAGCAAAGAACTCCCACAAAAATACCAGAAGTCAGGCTGACCCTTGTTGGCAAGCACTTACAAAAATAGCAATGCAACAGTGAACACTGACAGCACATCTAGACAGGGCTTTAGGAGGGGGAATTATTTTGATTTGAAAGACAGGGTACCCAAAGTGCAGATCTGCCTATGCCATATGGCAGCATGCCTGTCTCCATATTCTTATTCCTAGGGTCTGTGATACACTTTAAGACACTATGGGGGAAAACCAACAAACCCCTCTAAAAACCAAACAGTACTGAGGCAGGGTTGCTTGAACTTTTAATATTTTATGGCATGTGCTCTTTAGTTCTCTCTTGTACTACTTAAACTACAGAGCCAGAAGGTGATGATGTGTTATTTTATTCCTCCTCAACACTGATGAATGGAAAAGATACTAAATTCAAGCTGGGCTTTGGCAAAATTTCAAAATTGTCTCTGCTTTTATTTCGTTTAGCCCACTTGTACCAAAAGTTCTCTGAGGTCATTAAAATAGGTAATCGTGTTGCTCAGCGTTTAGTGCACATACATTCTGCACTGCTTTTCTGTGCTCCTAACAAATCCATGGAAAGAATTTCATGAGGAAATATCCAGCTTAATACCACCTCTCTTCCTGGATTTAATCCCAATGGGTTGCTGCCACAAGCTGCAGAGTGGCAGCAGGGATGCTAATTCAGGTCTCCAGACTCTCGCACTGCTATAATAGCTCTCGGTGGTGGCAAGAGCAGCAACAAGATGCACTTTGAAACCTGAGATGGGTTCCACCATCTGTGAAATACCCTGAAAACTTCGAGTCTTCCTTCAAGTGAAAACATGCAGAGCAGGATGAACGAGTGAGTGAACTGGTTTGTAACAAACTCATCCTCTTTTCACAGAGAGAAACTCGGAGATGGGGGGGCCTTTTGTGTCCTGCAATGGCCCAGGGCAGCCTCTGACTCCTCAGAGCTTCAGCTTCTGTCACTAACCTCTGCTCTGAGGTCTCCCACCCTACTGTCTTCTGGTAATCAAAGCCACCCTCACCATAAAGGTACCATGTAGGAGTTTGTTGGGGTTTTGGGGTTTGTTTGGTGGTGGCTTTTTGTTTGGTTGGTTTTTGGTTTGGTTTTTAGTGCCTTGACAAAAAAAAATCAGGAGAATGTCTGGTCTCATACAACTAGCTCACTACCCTGGGTCACATATCTGAAGTCAGTCTAGCCTGGTTCTCACTGGACTATCTGATATTCCCAGAGTATAAGGTGTTGAGAGAGATTATGGTTTGTTGGTTTTTTTTCTTTTTTTCCCCATTTATCTTTTGATTCATTACAGAGCCAGAAGGCTTTGACTGAAGAGAGCAGGACTTACTCACAGTGACAGAATAGAACTAACAGGAATTATATCTTTAGAATTTCTTAAACTGTATTTAGCTCTTGGACCAGAAGTCTGTTCATTCTCAGGAAAGATCAGTCATGAATATCAAGTATTGCTCAGAACCAGAAGCTGGAGAACCACTGCTGGACCCCTGCGCTCATTGCAGCTCCACACCAAGACTTACTGAAGGACCTTGGGCACCAGGCAAACCCACGTCTCCTTTTTCACCTTTCATGCCATTGGCTCCCTAAAAATCATTATAAAACAGCATTTATAAACAGCTTGCAGCCTACTAGCAACCAATCTAGAAATGATAATATTTATTTGCAAATAATTACAGCTTTACAAAAGAATATCACAGCACACATATAGAGGAAATCCTTTAAAAAATTCTGGCACTACTTTATAAATACTTTTAAACAAATACAAACATATGCTTTTATATTGATACCTATCATTTGTGGCATGATATTTATGACAATTCCTTAAACTGCCACTTCATTCATGATATTGTACTATGGATACAATCTTGAAATTGTTTCTATTTTTGCTGAGAAATTTCATGTGCTTGTATATACATCTCTACATATATATATATATATACACACACACACAAAATAGGAAGAAGGCATCCCATAAATATCCAGGCATTTTTTCTCCCTCCTCAATCTAAGTCACCTGAAATTTCCATTCAAAACCTAGCTCCTTTTTCCTTGCCCAAGCTGTGCTCTATATTACAAGAGAGGTACAACTTTGGCCAGACTGCCAACTAATCTCTCTCTTCCCAACACAGTATTTTTTTTCATTTTAAGTGGAAAGAAAAGTTGTGACAATTTTACACCTCCTCCCAGATTAGTTGCAGAACAATCCCAGAATTTTCTCCCCAGTTCTTTCTGTCCCATTTGTAATTTATCAGCACTGTTGGGAATTCCTGATAATGGAAAAGAGAAAAAATAAAAGAATTTTTGCTAAATTTAATTAACTTTTCATACTCACTGGTAGGCCAGGCAGTCCAATTCCTCCCTTTTCTCCAGGCATTCCAGGATCACCTGTGTCTCCTTTTGAGCCCTTAGGACCCTAAAATATGGACTTATTCAGCAAGTCATGGAAAAAACTAGACACACCAACAGAATTCTAGCTTTGATCCTAATAAACAGAAGTCACGTACAAGTTACACCTTTGGTGTTAAAATGCAGAAATGCAGACATTATTAGATCACAAAGTATGCAGCAGCATTACAATAATCTTTATTAATTATTATAATCATATTACTTAGATTATGAAATCTAAGTTACAACTTGGGACCATGGAAATAATCTCTCAAAACAACCTATGGCTGCTCACATGTTCTTCACTACATGATTTAAATAAAAGGTACCTGCTCTCCATCAATTCCTGGAGTTCCTGGGGATCCTGGTTCACCCTGCAAGAGATAAGACAGAACTGGATTATCCCAGTTGTCCCAAACACTAGAGGAAACAGCCAGAGAAATTCCCATAATTAACAACAATAACCTAGAGAATATTCTGAGAAAAAATCCAGCATATATATAATACCTATACAAAATGAAGAGCCCAGCTGATTATGTCATTACACAAACTTTATGTTGTAGAAAGGCCAGACAAGTGCATAAAAAGAGAGGAAAAAGAAGACAAAATCCCAGGGCTGTAAAGACCCCAATCCAAAGGAAACTTTGCCTGCTACCAGCATAAATATGGAGTCATGCCTATCAATTTATGTAAGGCAGAGAGAGACTTCATGTTTTTTTACCCTGACTATTATGAATCACCCAGTGAAGGGGTTCAAATTCACCACATTGTCTTATGCCCAGTTCCTGGGTGGCATTCTCTAAGGGAACAAGTTATGTTGATGGATGGAGTTGATGATATTGGAAACAAACTCCTGTAGTGTTGAATTCTGCTTTACATTGTAAAGTTTGAATGAGAATGCTCATCTATATGAAGGAACACAACCTCTTCCACACTCCAATTCCTCTGTGTTTTACAACATACTCTGTGTTGCAGAATTGCTGGGTAGATGGTAATGCAAAAAGCAATTTCTGCACACTTAACTGTACACTCTATTACCAATTTTCACATAGCATGAACCTTGTTTTTCACTATTTCACAAAACAATGAACATGTATATTGTGATGTATTTCCATGTGAAATACTGGATGAAGTCTAAAACTGAAATGCCTAATATTGTTATTGAAGATGCATCTATTTGCTCTTGGAAGACTGTAGAGACACTGGGAGAAGATGCACTATCTAGTATTTAACAAAGAGGAGAAACATCTCAACTAGTTTAAAAGCATTTATGGAGAGTCCACTAACTTCAACACTTTTTAAATATAGGAAAATTTATTATTTAAATTTTATAGAACAGTGCAGCATATGGTATTCATTGTCTCTGTGTGGGCTGCTCACTAACCCTTCTATACCACGTGTAAACACCAGCCAGGTGGTTTTAGCAGGCTTGGTTTTCCAGCCAGGCTCCTGCCCACATGTGTGTGCTGTAATTTTTACTGACATCAGACAATACTGAACTTATTTGGGCGGGTACCCCTGTGATATAAAAGCTGCATTCACATGCACTCACATGGTGGCCCAGTGGTGCCTTGCACACAGTTCTGCCTACCTCATTCCCACTCAGCCAGAAGGGAGGCAGGGATGCCTCACTGGATGTGTGGCTACTTTGCAAAGTCCTAGGGAGCAACCTCAGTGCAGATCCCTGAGTGAGATGCTTCTGCACTCTTTCAGTACTAATTAATTTTGCTGGTCTTACTTAAGCACCTGTGTGTGGCAACAAACAAAGCACCTATTTGGAAAGCTACATTTGGAGAATCTGGGATACAGGATACAAAGTTGGAAACATGCCATATTTGATAAATTTACAGTGAAACAAGTGTGCTAGAAAGCTCCATTTACCTGTGTGCATACTTCATTAAAAAAAAAAACCAGAAAATACTCCACCCTTAGGATACAATGAGTAAAGTAAGGAAGATCACCTTTAACCCTTGCAGCCCTTGGGGTCCTGGTGGTCCTGGTGGTCCCTAAACAGAAACATAAAAACCCCTCAGCTTTTAAATAAACTCCTGAAGGACTTGTCATGTACACACAGGGTGAATGTTAATAGAGCTACTGTAACAAAATGGGTTAGATTTTTAACACCAGGGGAACCAAGACCAGCCATGGACAAGTTGTTAACTTATGATAGCTCTCAACAACCACAACACTACCACAAAAAACAGTGTTAAAATAACAGTACAGCTCATATTTTATAACAAAGACCTCTGCTCCTATTGATGAAATGGCACTGCTTCCCTTAATGGAAGAGATACCAAAACCCAGTCGTATTTGCCAGCCCCCACTGCCCAATCCAAAACCATCCAAGACCAGGAGAAATCTCCAATCAGTTATAAAGAGGATTCTGCTAAAAGATGCTAAGTGCATCTGTGGATACTCAGTGCTTTGTGAAATTGCCATGGAATAAGCTGTAACCATTTCTTTAATTTCTACCTCATTGTGGAGACAGTGTCAGGTATCAAATACTGGTCTGGATGGCGCATAGTGGGGATGCTTTAAAAAAACCCCCACAACAACATTTAAAAATCTCTTGCATTAACAAAAAGAAAGGGTGTGCCCAGATGGGAAAACACAACTAACAGCAATCTTACAGAAAAGGACTTGAAACAAAAAAGAAGAATGTGTTTTCCCAGTCTCGTACTTAAATGAACTCCAGTTTTGCCACTAACTCAGAAGGAGCAGAATTGGTTCCATTGTTGGATGGCTTTTCAACAATGGGTTCTCTGCCATGGGAACACCAAACAAAGACACCAATGCATGTTATGATGAACCAGGTTGACATCCAAAGAAGACATGTCCCGAGCTAGCAGAATTATGAACATGCTGCAGCACAAAGGAGAAGTTCTACAACGCACACTGAGTCATGCAACAGGAATTACCGTGACAGTCAGGGTGGCAATCCTCTGTTGGCAGAATGCATTGACAAGAGTTGTCAGTGGCAGAATTAAACAACGATAGAAATAATTCTGTTTGCTACAGTTATAATATCCACAGAACCTATGCTGCATCTTGGAGACACTATGCCTTCAAAAACACGAATAAACCCCCTGTTATTTTTAACTGTTGGTGTTCTATTAGCTGCTTGGTTTCTGTGGGAATTAGATGAAGACAGTACTTCTGTACAATTTAAAAGATCAAATAAATGATGACTAAATAGCAAAAATCTAAGCAGAAGCCTTCAAAAAGGTGTTCTTTAAACTTTTTAAGAAAACGTAATGGGTTGGTGTCTGAAGTCGACTGAAGGACTTAGCCCTATGTTTTGTAATGTCTGCTGGTTAATGTTTTACCAATAAATACAATCCCTGGAGTTGAGATATAACATTGATTTTCATATAAAAATGCAGTTCTAAATCCAAAACTGCCAGTCCGCAACCCAGTTATACTACAATTCTGCTTTGAATGCTTGGAAAGACAAAGGATATTTTTATCATGAAAGAGGCAAAATATGTTGACTTGTCACTATTATTTTTGCCAAAGAATCTCAATGCCAAGTGGAAAAGTAATTAAATGTAATTTAAATGCTTGTCTGTATTTTTAAAGAGTGAAACCCCCAAATATTGCAGCTCACACGTGCTTTCCTTTTGCCTGTGAAGAACTTACTGGCCTACATGGAACAAGAAATATTTTGCTTTCCTAATTGTTATTCAATGTGCAAATAAAGGTCTGCAGATCTTCTGCTTTAAGCTGTAAAAGAATCTCCATATGTCAGTGCAACAATACACAATGTTGGCAAAGATCTGGAACCTACTCAATACAAAGTACTTGAACAAAACTGTTCTCTAACACATTGCTTTAATATACTCATATCCTTTATATTTTGACATACTCATAGAAATATATCAAGAACTTAAAAAATAATGAAACATATCTAGGTATAAAAACCTAAATAAACTATTGCAAAGTACTGTTTACATGTGCACAGTAACAGATCCCTTACAGTGGCAGATATTTTAACATCTAATGCTGGAGTTCCTACAAATGTTAAACTTTTGAAACTATTGCTTTTTGCCCTGGGAAATTCTGCAGAATAGGTGTGAAGAGCAATTTTGACAGAGAGATGAATTTTGTATTTGATCCTCCAAGTGAAAGTCACATACTCTCAGCAGGGATCTTGCTCAAACCATTATGACAATTTTAAGACTGCCCATGAGATTCAATAGGAGGCACAAGGCAAAGTAACTAAATTGCTAGACTGCATCATGATTTATTACTAAATTCTAACATGAGACAAGCAGCTCAGATCTTGCAAACTCTTGTTAACTTCTTAAATCCTCAGGCCAAATTCTGTGCAAGTTCACAGTTTGGTGCTGAGCACTAGAAGTTCTCATGTACTTCTGTGAGTGAACTGCAAATCTCAGAGCCCCTAAGAATGTGGCACCAGGAGACTTAGGAATGGGTGTCTGCCATCTGAAAGGATTGAGCTGGGTTTGGCAAAGATATTTTTGACTGATCCTATATAATCTTACTTACACCCTCCTTGCACAGCCATTCCCATTAATATCAATTATTTGTTGCCCTGGACCAGAAGGTGATGACATTTGCAATGATTTGCAATGGGATAAAGGCTTCCTCATACGTTTCAACCATTGCAAAAGGCTTTAGCCCACTTTTAAGGCTTCTTTATGTGCTGCAGCTTTTCTGAGGAAGCTTGAAAGTAACACTGATGCCAGAGTTATGATACAAAGACAGAATATAGGAGATAGAGAGGCTAAAGCCCCTGGTAAATTTCTGTGTGGTAATACACAACATTAATTTCAGGCTACTTCAGGCATATAAGTCAGAGAGGGATTTAGATGACTGAAAGTTGTGTGTCTGAATTCCCTTAGGAGCAAACCAAATGAGGCAAACACAATGCAGAGCCTCACAACATGCCTGTGCAGACCTCCCCACAGACACAATCAAAGAGTGGACTCAGCCTTAACGACGTACAAGTCTTTTAGATTCCAGTAAAGGCAGTGAGATTTTTTTATTGTTTGAAAGTGACTTGGAAACCAAATGACTGGTCAGACATTTACCCACTCCCACTGCATAAATGCATGAAAAAAGTTCACTGGCTTCAGTGAGAAAGTGATCAGATGCACAATGAGCCAAATCCAGTCTTCAGTTTCACATCAGCAAGCCATTCACTTTGGTGGAGTTATACTGCACAGAATTTGCATCTGAGTATGCTGCCATGTAAATCACCTTGACTGCAATGACATATGTCATCTTGGTCCTTTGCTTTTATGCAAACACTCATTCATTCTTTTTGTAACCCCACTTTAATCCTCCACACTTTTCTGCACACCAGTCAAAATAGGTTTTCCAGAAATGAGTAAGTGAGAAGGCTGGTGCTTGGTCTACTCAATGTACTCAAGTTGCTGATTGAATCCACAGCTTGCTAATGGAACCATGTTACATGGTTTCCAAATCTCAAATATTCTGCTCTTTGCATTTTACAGGAAGAGGATGAAGAAAACAAGGAAAAAAAGAAATGTCAATATTATAATACATTAATTGAAAAGCAGATGTTTTTGTTGAACCTGTGTATATGATTTATTACATTAATTCAGCACTAAACACCAAAGCCAGCAATGAATTAGTTTTGTCCTCATTAGATGATGTCAGTAACTCTCCAGGGAACATGAAACTGACTCACTCAGCTAATTTGTGTCAGGGAAACAGTTTATCTAGCACCAAACAGAAAACCTGGTTTCCAAATATAGAAAGTAATTCCTGATTAATAAACTCAACAATTTTGCACTCAAAATGTTTTCAAGCTCTAGGCAAAAGAGAAATACAATGCTGTCAAATGACTTTTTCCCAGACCAGACAAAGCCAATTCAGCCTTGTTATGTTTGCATACCTGCAGAGCTTCATGGATATTGCCATTATAATCAATTATCTCTGTTGCACCTTGATCACCCTTCTGTCCAGGTGGTCCCTGTAATACATTTTCCATGAGAATTTTGAGACAATTGCCAAAGACTATTTTAGATTCTTAATTACTGACACATGCTTTGACTTGATTGTGTCATGTTGGACTCTCACTGTACTTGCAATATACAACTACAAGACACAGAAGTTAGCATTTAAAGGAAAATACATGGGTTTTTTAAATAAAGATAAATAAGCAAGTCAGTACACAGTGGCTTGTGCTGCAGTGGGAAAGCAAATACATGAAACCTCTGAGGGAAGACATTTAAGCAGTTCCTACACTCTAGTTCTGTACTGGCTGTGAACAATGTCAGAATATCTGGCTTGTAACATCCTGCTCACAAACTGTGGATAGGGGACTTCTTGCTTCAAATAGTGGCAAGTGATGTTAGTCATATAAAAGGCCAGTTAGCAACCATGTTCCAACAGTGACAACTGCCCAGCTTCACCTGGAGTTTTAACTAGAACAACTGCTACCATTTCAGTTCAGTGGACGGAATCTAGGAGTACAAAACAAAGAGCTGAGATGAGAAACAGACTTACCCGTGGACCTGCAGATCCTGTGTCACCTCTTTCACCTGTATCACCCTATGTAAAAATGGTATTTGAAAAAAACAGATATGCCATTTGATTATATATCACATTGGTCGTCCCTTTTAAATATGTTTTCTTTTATGAAGTGGTTTACAAGGCCTCTCATCCTAAACAGAATGAGAATCTTATTTAATGAAAGGAAAAATCCTTCAAAATCCATGTACTTGTAGAATTGACAATGATGAATTTGGTTCTGTGTGAATTACTAGAGTACTGTATTGGTTTGGAATAAAAAATCCCAAAGAACCAAAAAATGGGCAGATTACAAATTAAGCAATTTGTGTAACATCCCTATTCTCAATGACACTATTATCAAAAGCTAAGGAAATGAAATCAAGCAGTCTGATATCAGTCAAAAACATCTTCAAATGTGTGTTTCAAAATGTGTAATTTTTTTTATGAGATCATGCCTCCCCTAACCTTCTGAACTTCCCTGCTCTGAGTCACTGCCTCCCCTACAAACACAACAGTACTGTCAGATTTAGAGTTTCTTGACACTCTTTCTGTGACAGGCTTAAGATCATTACCAGCTTACACACAGCTTTTTCTTCCTGGTTATTAGTAATATGTTTCAAATGACAGAGGGCATTTCAAATGCATGTGCATTCCTAACCCAGCACCTGCAATTCATTTCACAGCTGCTTTCATAGCAAGGTCTTATATTTTAATATTACTTAAAACTGATATGGGTAAGAAGTGCAAATTTTGCTCCTGTTAGAGCAAACTATGGGAAGTTCTAGAGAACTTTGGTAAAAGTCAGGGAAGAACGATTAATTCACCAGTGGCAACAGAAACTAGAAAACTTTCACAGAGCTAATGAAGGGCATATGGAGAGCAGGGTGGTGGCAGGGCATAATCAAGGTTGTGCCATCTGCCTTTCCCTTCAGTGCTGCCTTGGCAGCAGCTAGTGAACATGTCATTGGAACTGTTAAAAAATGAAGTTCCCAACCACTAGACTGACTTTTGTGAGCCAGATTTTCAGGACAGGTATGCAGGTAAAATGAAAATCCTATATCCTTTTTTGATAAAAAGGGAATTAAAGGGGTAACTTTATAATTTTGGTGCATGTGGGAGGTGGCCAGGTACTGCAGTCAAATGAGAGGCTGATTTACTCTTCTAATCTCACTCTGATACTTTAATCCTGTCATCAGTTCCCTTGCCTTCCAGTGCTTCTTTCTGGTGGGAACAGATAAGGTTAAATGGTCCTTGTTTAATCACACCCTTAAGGCCACCTTTGAGGACCTTACACGTACTGCAAACAGTATCCCAGCAGCCTACATTGTCCTGCCACCCTTATTCTGGCAGTAGACCTGTCAATAACCACCTACACAAATACATTTTCATTTTGCTTTGGTTCCATCATGTAACATAAAGGAATCCAGCGGGAACAGCATTTGCACAGCAGATAAAATAATAGAAAAACCTAAGTTTTATCTCTCTCTCCATTTGTGTGAACCAAATCTATCTAAAAGAAAGATAAATTGATAGATATAATCAAAGTAGTCTTTTTAAAGCAGGTAAAACCAAAACTCTTGCCTCTGTAGGCAAGTGGCCATCATATCTCAGCCTGCAGCACTTGGAATACCACTGATTCCTAGCTCACCAAAGTGTGGATCCACAAAATCATTGCAAACCCAGTAACAGCATGGTCAGGTGTTGGGTGCTGGCATGTGGAAGGATTAACACATATCATTTACACAGAGAGAAACCAGGTTGCATGAGGAAAACAACAGCAGAGTGGAACAGATGTTATGACAGCAAAAGGATTAGAATCACAGCATTCAAACCCCACATGACCTGACTGAATTTTTTAGCTAAAATTGAAGGTCAGAAGGTTTCACTTATGAAGAACACTGCAGATTGTTACAGGTTCTTTTAAAGAGGAATGTTACAAGTAATTGATTCTAAAAAGCATCGTGTTAATGAGTCCCCTAAAGACAGTTTTTTTACTACTAACCTTTGACCCTTTGGGGCCTCTAGATCCAGGTTCACCTGTTTTCCCCTGTTTGAAGGAAGATTGGGGAAAAATGGTAGAGAAATGGGAGTGCAGAGAAAAAGAAATTAGTAATGACTAACTACAGTTTGGAACAGCAGAAACACTTTATTTGGTATTACTAAGATAATGAATCTTTAAAGGCACTTAATTTAATAGCACCCAATTAATATATTTTTTAATGCCAGAGTGCAATGGTCACAGATTCCACCCTTCCAAAGGAGAAGTACTGCTGGCATTAGTAAAGAGTAGGCATCATTATCACTGGTTTTCAGGAATGAACTATGTCATTCCATTGCTCCTGAGAAATGATAGCCAAGAGATAGAGAAGACAGTTAAATATTCTAACATGAGGAGACTGAAGTGTTACCACAACTTCTTTTCCCAACAGTTCAGGTGAATACAAACTAACTGGTCAAGGAGCAAAAAATTACCCTTATTGTTTTCAAAATGCATTAGGAAAGAAAAACTTGACAGTATCAACACCAGGGGAAATATTAAGACAATGCTAAAATCTAGTTAGACTGATCTCTTTCTTAGAGAGTTAGAAAACAGCATGCAAAATGGATTTTCTCTGCATTCAATAGCTACAGTGGTCAAAGAGTTCAAACTTCGATGCTGAAAGTCAGGGACCTGGAGGTCAGTTCTTCAGCTGCAATGAATTAGGCCAATTCCATGACAGTGTATGTAGGTAGTGTCTTTACTTTGCAGACAAAATAAGAGTCCATTCAGACTGCAGTTCCACAGCTGTGAACACAAAACTGCCATTGTCTTCTGGACTGAAGCTGACTATTTGTCAGCATTTTCATTTAAAAGCTCACTCACCAAGTCTTGTTCTACTTTTCAGCAGGCAAAGATGTGTTCATAGGTGTAAAACTAAAAACATTTCCAATGTAAAATCAGACTGACCTTTGGTCCAGGGATTCCAGGTTCGCCTCGCTCACCCTTCCCAACAGGGCCTGCCTCTCCTCTGTCACCCTATTGCAACAGACACACATATATCACAAAATACTGGGCAGCCTTTAGCACACCACCAACTCAGCAGGATCAAAGAAACCAAGCCTACAGAAGAAACAGAGGTTTAGTCTATCTGTATTTTCAGAATCTGGTGTGCAATATCAAAGTTCTACTTCCTGCACACACTTTCAAGCCATTTTCCTAAAAAATCCTACGTTTATGAAAATATAGTTTCTTCAGTCATGCCTATTCTGCCTCTTGAACAAATAAATTTGGGGGTTCTAACATGAAAGAAGATTATTCATTAATTAAAGTTATGATGTAACTTCTGCCTTCACATTTTTTGAGGGCACCAATATCAGTATATCTTTCTCACAGCACTGGTCCATGACTTTTCATATCTTCTCCAATAACAGTCTCAGTCTCTGCTACTTGCTGAGGGAAGCTGAATTTGACATCAGCTCAAGGGGTTTCACACCAGAGCATTGTCCCATTACCCTTACCTTTGTTCCTGGCAGCCCTGGCAACCCAGGTTCTCCTTGTGGGCCAATGAAACCTGGTTCACCCTTTAAAAAAAAAATATGAGAGGAATGCTGGGTTACTTATTTAGCAGTATGCAGTTATAATAACAGGAGTTTATTTTGGATAGTATTTTCCTCTGTGTTGCTTACAGCTCTCCAGCTGTGATGCAACAGAATCATAGCTATACAGAAGTACTTTTCATCATGGGTACTTCCATCACCATAAATTCCTGCAGCAAGCCACCACACAGCACACGAGATGCAAATGAAGCAGAAGGTGTCAAATACAAATGTTTTATGAGGTTAATATGCAACCTGGTCTGTAATGTGACACATCAAACTAAACCCAAGCAAGTTGGGAGGCAGGAGGAGAGATCTGAGTGTTCCTAAATTTAAAAAGGACAGCTCATTTCAGCCATGTGTTATGAGGTACCTTCCTACTGCAGCATGTGAATGGAAGGGCAGAAATGGTGTGTGACAAAGCAGGGACAAATGGAGATGTCACTATTGTGTTGAATCTCCTTTCAAGTCACAGACTTGCAGTACCATGGTGCTCTCCCTCCTCATTCTGACAGTAAAATGCCTCAGTTCTCTGCACCCAGACAACTTCTCTGGCTGTGAACAGCTGGGAATTAGCCACAGCTCTCCTCATTCCCTCTCTGTTCTATGCCCTTCCTTCCCATTCATTTGCACAAACAGGACAGATAAATAGCAAGAATCAAGCAGAGTTGCAGCAGAAGCAGCACTGAGCAGCAGAGTAAGGCCATGTTTTATTACCTATCTCCACGCCTGAAGGGAGATAATGCAAGATTAATAAGCCATGTGCTTTCCTTCACAAACACTCCTGAATAAAGTTTCCTGCTATTTAATCTTGGTTTTTTTTCAGATATATTTGAACCAAGAAGATATATCCACAAGCTATTGTAAATTTTAAAATCAGTTATGTAACTCTATTAATATTTATTTATTAGCCTTTTAGCAATATCCCTGAACCTAATGACTGAAAATTACCCATCAAATGCCTTTTCAAATAGCTAAATGACAGATAGATCATAATCCTGTAGTGGTATCATTAATGACAATATACAGAGACAGTGCACATGAGCAGTTGAATAATATTTCTCTTCCTCTCTTCCTCTCCTTAGAAATACAGGTATGCTGCACATGGTGAGCAAATTAGGAAGTATTCTTGCACATTCATCCATGCTCTCATCAGCAATCCATCATTAACAGTTCAAAGCCAGTGAAATCTTTCCTGTGGTTATATCAAGGACCCTAAGAAGCTCCCAGAGACCTCCATTTAGATTATAAAAAATACAAGTAAATAACGAGCTTTCTCACATGAAGTTCCAGCTGGCCCTGGTTCAAAAGAAATAAACTGAGACAAACATGTCACAGAGAAGCATGTGGGGTGTGTTTTTGCTCTCATAAGAAAAAACACCTTAGAGTTTATATAAGTACACAAAAGCAAGAGTAACAAAAGGTTGTCCCTGCAGATGGAAGCACTTTAGTATCAGTAAACGAAGAACAATGCAGCTTCAACCATTTATTTTAGAATGAGAGGGTCCTCAATAGCCCCATATTGTTTCAATACTGAATCTGCTCAGGCTAATTTTTTGGCCAGCTTATTATGACTTCAGGCAGAAAAAATATGCAGTGACTACATGATTCTTTTCAGTGGTAAGGCTTAGTCCAAGGCTTAGTCTTCTGGCCAAAGTCCAAGAAGAAGCTCCCCCCCCCCAAAATCTCTAAAGAGGGAAGAAAAAAATGTTTTGCAAAAGCAAGTGGAATTGATAATGGAAAAAGCTGGTGGGTTAATTAGCATAAGTAGAATACAGTTCTTATATGGCCCAGAGCTTTAAAATGCTTTGAAATGTGGAGTGGAAGAAGTGGTGTGTCAGCAGAGACCAGGAACTGACTGGGTGAGCAGCAGCTCTGCTGGCAAAGACACAGCAGTCATGGGGGCTGCCGAGCTGAACGTGATCCAACAGGGTGTTCTTATCACACAGGAAACAAACTGCAGGAGTTAAAACCTGCCCACATTAAGAAAAACATGCAATTCTCCCTCCATCCAGTGCTAGAGAGGATAAGTAGATTAAAAGACAGATCTGATCTGCCATCTGAACTAAGCTTCCAAGTAAAAAGACAATGTGTTTGAATGATTTGAAACTAAGCCATGTCTTCTCTAATATTTTAAATCTCTTGAGTGTAACCACAGAATAAGACATTAAGTTCATTGGGTGTACTTCTGCATCCTGCCATAATATTGCTGAATTCATGCTTGATGCTATCTTTTATGCCATTGAGATAGTAAAAAAAAAAAAAAAAGACCCTATTAAAACTGGCACTGCCAATGTTGTGTGAAATGCAAAGAAAAGAGTTTCCTCTCAGTAAGGTATGCTGGTGTCCCTGCTATGCAAAGGCAAGGAAAAGACCTCTATGATTTGTCCATGACACCAGCAAGATTCCAGAGCTGTAGAGGAATGTGGTTAGAAAATCAAGAACTAAGGGCTTTAGTTTTTTGTTATGAATATATGACACCTGTGATTTAGCTGGCACATAGCTGGAGGAAAGCAGGAGCAAAGGCTTGCTTGGGAGGGCACTGTGGTTTGACAATATTGCAGCTCTGGTGTTCACTGAAGCATCTCCTGTTCTTAAGTCTCTTGCTTAAATGAACTCAGAATTTGTTCTAACTACCGTGAAATGCTGCGAGAAACACAAGGGATCAGAGTAATCAAGACTTCTAATACTTTTCCAAACATCTCACTACAACTTCCTACAATAAAACCAAAGTTTTGTCCAGTTAGAATGTACAGCAGTCTTCTTTGCCTGCTAAAGCTGGGGCAGGGAACATAGAATCTGGAAAGAGGAGTTAATCAGTTAGGTTTTGAAAGAAAAGTGAGGAACCTCTGCATGTGAAATACTGTTTGGCAGCTGTATAGAAAGCCATCAGCACATGATGACTCTGTCACGCGTTTTCGTTTAATCCTTTGGTATAGTTTCATGAAATCACTGCTTAGAAACCATCACATTGCACAAGATGTCAACAAGGCAAATTTCAGCATTCAAACTTCATCTACTGTTAGACTTGGAGCAATTTGGATTAATCACAACACAGGCAGCTTGGTTAAAAAAACCCCAAAAACCAAAACAAGCTTGTGAACCTCTTCCAGTCTACAGAAGTGATGTGTTATGATATTAAGAATAATTTATACTGCCTTTATGTCTTAACGTTTTGAGACTACCTCCATGCATGCTCATTTTCATTCTCAAGAATTTGTTGACTGTGGAAATACTAGTGGGTCAGATAAAAAATTATTTACTACCATTCACAAACATTGTTAGTGTTCATTTTCACCTCTTACAACAGTCTGAAGCAGAAAAGAACCCTAAAATGCTGGAAACCTGGTGTAATGTGAGCTCAATTAGAATTTTTAATATTAAAAAGTCACCTTTTAATTTACTTCAGAGGATAGCCAGATTTTTATGAGGATTATTATCTAGACATAATTAGAACTGGTTTTCATGATGATCAAAGCTTTTATGGGTTGAAGCACAGCTAGCTTTGATATTAGAGGTTAACCCTAAGAAGCACTGCAGTTCAGTCCCACTGTCATCTTTAAGTTTTACAGAACCCATAATTGCCTAAAATTTAGGACTTTTGCTTAAAAAAGGTATGGCAGTTGAAATTCCAATTCCACTGCTGGTTTCTGTTTTAAACATCGCTAATTTGGAAAATGTTTATTAAAAATACAGTTGTAATACCTTATTTGGTCAGAATTAGCCTTCATTGCAGAGCTGGGACACACACCACCATCATTATTTGAAACTTTGTTCTCACAGACACACCTAGACCTCTTCCAGTGCCCAAAATATAAAGCTTTATGCTGATGCAAGGAACCAGCAGGGATCAGCAGTTGTTGGGTACACTGTTTTCCCACAGAAGGTTCTTCCTCCTTTAATCATTCTCCTAATGACTACACCACACATTTTCACATTCAGATCAATGAATTCCTAAAAAATAAACCTGTGCTGCAGAAAGGCATCCAAACCACAACTTTCCTATAACAATTAAATAAATTCTCTTCCATTTCTGAAATTACTATCCTACTTGTAAGTCCCATGGTTACCATACTATATTCCAGCTACTTCAGATTATTACATTATTTTCTCTATGCTATAGAAATGTGACTAAACCAATCTTTAGACCATGAATTTGAAAGGAGAATGTGATTTTAATCCTTCTTCTTACCTAGTGCTATGCACTAGAATTAGCCAGAGAAATTTAAATGTCTAACCTTTCTTACACAGTTCACTGGTCCTGAGATATTTTGTTCGACGTGGGCCCCATTGCCAAGACCATGGAATTTCTGTTCCTCCCTGGCTGCCTGGCAGGTCTGCAACAAGGCAGCACACACAACAACACCCTTCCCTGGCATTCTCTTGGAAATCCAAATGTACCAAGGTCAAGACTCCTGCATGCACATCTCTGAGCTGGCAAACCACGCCAAAACACCCTGAATTTCTGTGGAGGATTCTGGAAAGGGGAATGCACCCCACCTTTTCCATAAACAGAAAACCTAGCTTTGTAGGCTGGAGGAAAACCACAACCATGCTTCAAAACACAGCTTTGGACAGGCTTGGAGATTCCAAACTCCTGCCTGCAAGTCTAGTGGTCCTACAGAAATTCCTGGGTCTGGCATGAGTCAGCATGCAAATTCTTCAAGAGTCACAGACTTTGGGAGACCCCAGAGTGTCCCTTCAGACAAGCAGTGACATGGAAGGGTCCTCATTTTTATCACATCAAGAGACCAGTGACTGTCTTCACTGTTACCCTGGCTCACTTCTAAGCATATTTAAAACAAAAACAGTGTGATGCTCTTTGCTTGCCTAACTCTACTGAAAGAATTCTGCAAAGGTGGAGATATGTAGATGAGCTATCAAAAAAGACTCCAAACTCAGATGTAAGACAATTTGAAGAACAGCTATGAAGCTGTAAGAAATTGGATTCGGTTCATGAGTACCTGTGCTGATTTTCCAGAAGTTGCCATCTGCTGTCCTAAAAGACTTTGTATTTGAGGTTGCTACCTGACCAAAATACTGCAACTCCTTCACTTTGGAGAGGAGTGAGGGCCAAATTCTCAGGATCCTGGAATAGAGCAACCCATGGTGGTCTATGAAGCTGTGCTTGCTCATGCCCTGCCTCTGTCTGCAGCACTTAGATCCAGTGAAGAAATTTCTCAGAAACTCAGCTGGCCTTAGACTATACAAGTCAGAGAGTACTTTGTCACTGTGAAGGACATTAGAGGGACTTTATATATAGCCTGATGTCCATGGGAATTTTACTCTCCGGAGGACTACAGTATTCAGCTCCCAAGAAGGAAATGAACAAGGTACAAGGAAATATGATTTAAAAAAAACCCCTAAGCCCATTTTATAAGGTCTTTCTTAAGGCTTTTCATATCACTTTAGAATTGGCTCCAGAAATTGCCAGTTAAAACAGGTTGTCTGGCTCACTCATCGCATTTGAAACAATATCTTTATTCCCTAATTGGTCTCTAAACTTAGAAAAACAATTGTGGTTTAGAATTTCCAAATGCGTATTTAGACTTTATGATTCATTTGGAGTTAGAGAAGTAAAACCTGGCTAAACAACCTGGCTGAAACCCTGAGGTTTCACAACAAGCCTCACTTTGTATGACATATATTGCTTTTTAGTGAGCCTAATTTTCTTCTTGCTTTTAAGTTCTGCCTGCTTAGAAAGTATGTTGCTTTGGGAGAGTGCTATCAGAACCACTAATGATTATGATTAAGTCTGCATCCATTAATCTTATAAGGGGCTTCTTACTTAAAGGCTAATTATTATTCAAGTCAGTGTGGTAACTATTTTTGAGGATTGAATAAAAACACTTGTTCTAATGAGCACCTAATTTTTAATTCTTTTCAATTACTGAACTGCTAAATGATGAAGAGTTTGGCCTCAAATTGTTTCTGTTAGAAAAGACTTAGATGACAAATCTGAGGAATTTTGTTGCTCTTCTGAAAGGTAAGGAGCTTTATTGCATGCCTTCATTCCTGACCTTATAAAAATGTGTATTTGAGAAATAATTTCAGATTACTGATGCCAACTCTTCTTTGTGGATGACATGATACTTGATTTCTGTATACAGTAGGATGTTGTATTCTCACATTTTTCAACTGTTTTCAAAGTTTTTGATTTGAGCTTTTATTTTGAACAATGAAAAATTAAGCTATGCCATAAAATATATGCTGTGCTGTAGTTCTTAAAAGCTCAGTCTTCCAACTAGTAATAGCTTTAGAGGAAACAACATCCTGTGTTTCAGTTCCTTATGGTTTAGCTTTTTCCAGGACAGAAAATAAGAGATGTGGAGGATATAGTTTCTGAGAGATCAATAAGGACTTGAAGAATTTATCCTGAAGAACACCCAAGTAAGCATCCCTGACACCCACTACCATCCTGTGTTAATGATTATTAATAATTCATTTTCTGGCCTTGATTCCCAAGATCACTTCTGGGAAATTACATGTCTACTCTATGCAACTGCCATAATACATGGAAAGCAGACAGCTAGGATCCAATGAACAAAGCCAGATATGTAACACACACAGAGTATATATACTTCCACTATGAGAGTGAACACTCAAAACACATTGCACAGCCATGTAATGTATTCTACCTACCCATGCATGGAGATACTTCTGAAACGTGGCCCAAAGGCAGGCACTAAGTCCTGTTTTTTTAGATCAGTTCCCATTTTCACCCAGGATGTGCATCCTTACAGCCTACTCTCCAGTATTTAATCTGTACTGCACTACTGCATTTTCTGCAGCTTGGACAGAGCACCCACTTTCAAGAATACTGCATGTGAGCAATGAAAGGCTCAAAATTAGTTCACATTTGCGTATGTGTATATATATATATACAAGTATATGTATCAGCTAAAGCAAGTGTGTATCAGGGAAAAATAAATTCCTCCAAATTTCAGTTGATGCAATCAACGTGTTCAGCCCATCTCTGTATCCAGGATTTGGACAGGCCTGTCACAAAGTCAGAGGGTCACTTCCGGCTCCTGAGCTCAGGCTAGAAAGAGTTCTGAATATGGTGACCTATCAGATGAAGATGAACTGAAGCCTGGGCAAGAATAGCTGAGTACTGGAGAAAATGTAGAGAAAGAGAAATAAAGAGAGAGAGAAAGAGAGCCTGCAGGTTTCCTGTTAACACTATCAAGGAATAAAAACAGGAAGAAGGATGGAAATACAGAAAAGGAAAAATGCATTAAGAAAATGTGAACAGCCTTCCTAAGAACTCCTGGGAGAAAAGGGGAATTTACCAAACTTTCCTATATGTGGTAAATGGCACTGACTTCAAACCAAAATGCTTAGAACTACCATTCACTTCAGATTTCCTTTCGTTTTGCTGCCAGATGGTAGGAGCAGCACTTAAACACATAATCTTCAACAACAGTTGCTCTCTTTTCTTCAAGAATTTAAATAGGAGACTAACTTCTATGCATCCAGCTTAAAAACTCTCTCTCATTTCCTCTGAAGTTTCTCTTTTGTAACAGAATTAACTGGGTGAAAGTAGTATCAAGTCTTCTAGACCTTAGAAAAGTATGTTCTGTGGAGCAGAGAGTTTTTGAGTCTTTAGAAAGTAAGACCTCTGAGTAGGTATAGGAAAAAAAGAGAAATTTAGGTACAGAAAAAATTAGAACTGTTTTTGCTTTCATAAAAAGAGAGAAAAGGATATAAACTTGATTCAAATTCCCATATCCTTATCCAGGTTTTTCTGAAACCTGGCTCAGGCACAGTCCCAGGGAAGTCAATCCAAAGTAATTGTATAGAAAGATACAAGACACTACACACTGGCAAGTCTATTAAATCAGCCACTTTCACTGAATTTTAAAATATGGAAAGTTTTCCATACTTCCCAAAAGCAGAAGAGCTAAGCAGTCTTTCTCTTCTCAGGTCAAACCATTCAACTGGTCAGTTTTCTTGAACACGATAAAATAAAAATTTGTATGTGCTCGTAAAGCTTTGGTTCAGTACTTGTTTTAAAAACTGAGGGACAAATGCCATAAATACCATACAAAATCTAGATCCTGCAAAAAGTGCTGTTACTGAGAAGAGGCTTGTGTTTCATGGAGGCTTCTCATCACAGTGAAGAAACTGAGGACTGTACGGACCAAATTCCAGAAGATGCAATGCAATGGATTTGGGAGATGTCTGACACTGCAGTGAATGAGAACATGCACGATTTCCATTACAGTGTCACTTTGTAGGTATCTTCCTGCAAAAGCTATGAGATAAAACAGACAGATGAAGTTTGTGCTTCACAGACAGGCTTCTGTGTCTGCTTGGCATCAGTAGGGGGATAGTAGAGCGATGAGTTAATATTCTGAGTTTAGGTGGAACACATTCAGGGCTCATTAAGTTTCCAGCCATTCCTAAACAGCAACAGGTGCTTGAGAAACGTTTCTCCAGTATGTCACAGACAGCTTCTCCAGTGCCTGGGAAATAACTGACTGCACTTGTGTTTCCTCCATGGCACCAACTGACAATGAGGAGAGGATGAGAAGGAACAGGAAGAACTCCCAAAACATCTGCATGTGCATACTGAATGGGTCAAGAAAAGTGAGTAATAAAAGACCCCACTGCATACCCTGAAAAGATAGGATACTTTCATGTCTGTCCAATGTTGCCACTCATTCAGACTTCAGTATCACATTCAGCCAAGTCCTAACAGGCTCCCAGGAACATTAATTATTTAACTGAAACGGCATTATGAGAAGCTGAAAGTTTCTCAGTGATTAGTATTTATTAATCCTTATGTATGTTGAAGCACACAGGACTGAATGTCTTGGGAAGCTTGCTCAGCCATGGGAAGAAAGATGAGATGTAGCTGGACAGATGTGGTCCAACTGCCTGGCACGGTACCTACAACATTTCAGAACAAAGCCTGCCACCCTAGAGAAACATTCACAAGGAGGCAATTTTAACTTCAACTAGCAGATTTAAAGAAAAGAGGGCTTAACATTTAAGAACTACATCCAGGAATTTTCAGTGTGCAGAATAAACTTGTATCTTGATCTTTTCTCCTTACCTGTCACAAAGTTTGGAAAAAGCCTGAAATATCTCTGCCAACAGCTACTGGGCTGGCACTCAAAGGCATGAGAATGGTATAATCTGTTTGTTAGGAAAAACTTCCCTTATGGAAACTTACATTTTGTAACAAGTTCTTAGATGTTGCAACGACATTGTGAGAGGTTTCTGCTACGTCTCTGATGTTATACCACTACTGCAAATCACTATTAAGATAGAACAGCAAAGACATATCTTTGAGAGCTTTATGAAGTCCGCATGGGAAAGGTTCTCAAAATCCCAGAAAAAATTGGAACAAACAACAAGGATCACTCAGGAAAGAAATAAAAAGAAAAATAAAAAAGAAGTCACTGTCCCAAGTAAGATTTTTCTCAGTTTTGTACAAGATGACAGCACCAACTGATTCCAAGTCCAGACAACTGGGGTTCCTCCATGCTCAAGTTTCTCATTCTGTCACTGTTATTTCAAAGCAGCTTTTAATCAGTACCAGATCACTGGAAATCTGTTTCTCCATGAGATAACACTGATGCTATTTGTGGACACTGCCATGATGATCTTAACATGGTGGTACATAAATCTTTGCTAAAAGCAAGAGTGAGAAAAGGAAATAAACTACTGCTTTTCCTTTGCTGATGAGTGCCCATATCCCTAACTCCAGCTTTCTCTGGTTTCTGCTACTACTTCTCATGCCACAGATGTAGGCTCAGTGACAGAAAATTACTACAGACTGCTTAATAAAAAAGAGTTTACAAAGGCCTTGAAATTATCAGCACCCATCCTGCACTTCTGATGAGACCAGAGATGCTCTGCTCTGTCCTGTGCACACTCTGCCTGCTTGTCACCATCCAGGTTGCAGCCACCTCAATGCAGAATTGCACTAGATGAAATTTCTTCACTGAAACACCACCAGTCTCCCTCTGGACTGGATTTTAAACAGGAGAAACTATTTTCCTAAATGATTAATATTTGACTAAATTACTCCAATTTTATTCTGCAGGCAACTGCAGTGTTTTTCCACTGTATCCACTGAATTTGGAAACAAATTTTCACTGGGCAAAACTCCCACACCTCATCCGTTTTTCACTTCACATTTTGTCTTTCAGGTGATTCTGGAAGCTGCCCTTCTGAGCCGTTCTTTTTGCCAACAAATAATTTTCCCAGAGCAGCCTCTCAGATGTAGATTTTCTTATTTATTGGTTATATGCATGGACATGTGATCCACATGAACATGGAAACCCCAAAGACCAGCCACAACTCCAGTTGCTTTTGGCAAGTGTCCCCAGGATGATTGCCTCAGGCAAGTGCCCCACTGACCTCCAACTGAGCTACCTCGTTTCTCACTGCTAAAGTAAACAGAATAGGGATTGCTGCCAAAGGCCCTTATAAAAAATAGTTTGCTCTTCACTACTCTTCACTACTCAGTACAGCATTTATTCTTGCAGAAAATGAACAACCTCCATGGGAACTGTATTTTCAGCTGTTACAACACACAAAATTTAATATGCACGTTCAATTCTTCCCATAATTCACCAGTAACACAGAAGGGACATTATGCTTCAATGCTGTGGCAATTCACAGGCCCCTTGAGAAAATCACTGCAAATGCTACATTCCATGAGATAAATCCTGAATCCTACCACAGTGGACAAGAGTTTTGTCTCTGACTTATCCTCCTTGTTATGGAGGAAATCCTATAACTTTCTCCTTGAGGCATACACAGGCCCATGCTGGAATGCAAAGAAAAAGTTTCAAAGAGGTTTTTTTTTCTGAAAGGTCAGTCTTTGACACACAGGAAAAGTGGCCATTCTGATCTGTGCTCACTCAGGGTATGTGAATCTGCTCACTCTGTGCAGAATAACACAGTTACAGCTCCAAATGTGCAAATGTCTGCAGCTCCCAATGCAGCCACTTCTGCTAGAACTGAACCAGCTACGTGTCTTTTGTATCAACTTACCTAAAGAGTCCAGACAAACTGGGTGCCAGGGACTAAGCCAGGTACTGTGTCAGGGACTATAGCTAATACTGAACAGAATATTATTAAAACATTTTGACTTGTCAGTGGAAATCACTGCACAGAGTATTTTTGTCAACAGAGCCAGGTCTTCACAGCCTGTGTATACTTAATGCAGTTCTCTGGCTGGAGGCTTGGTTAATTCAGTAGAATATTGCAACTGGAAAGCACACATTGAAATGGAAACCAAGTAAAACTTTGATGACAAGACTTTTCCATTAAATAAAAAAAAAAAAATTAAACCTCTACTATTTTAGACTTTAAAAAAAAATAACTAAAATGATCTGCCTCACATTTCAATGTAAGATGCCCTGCTTGCTTACCCAAAGGCACTTAACCAATTTTACAAGTGAGAACTTTCTGTGACAAACCCCAGTTTAATACCAGAGACACAGAAAAAGATGTAAGACAAGTACATTAAGTCCACTTGAGCCACATTCTTGCATTTCCCCCTTATTTGTGCTGTTCCCCCCCAATACAACAGGTACTACAGTTTATTTACCTTTATTCCAGGGAGTCCAGGAAGCCCAGGAAGGCCTGGTTCACCCTATACAGGAAAATTACATAATATTACAGACATTATCCAGTAATGGTCACTATCCATTGAACAGCCCTGTAAATTCTGCAGCAAGGTACAAGAGCATGAATGATTGCTAGTCAGCTCCAGCAGGATTGTTTTTTTTCACGAGTGACTTAAATGTACAATTAGTAAGAGTCATGTTAAGAATTTAGATATCTTCGGGGAACCTTCAATGTGAAGATGACACACAGGTTGAAAATCCATGTCAGGAAAGCCAAATATGAATTCACATTAACTTTCAGCAAAAGAGAAGAAAACAATCAGGATTGGTTCATTTTATACACAACCATTTAAGTTCCATACTTGTGACAGATGTTTAATTCTGTTCCATTTTCAACTCTGAGCTAGATATTGTGCTGTGTAACTGTCTGATTTAGCTACAAAGCAATTCAGAGGAGCTTGGTTTAAATTGCACAATGCAAGCAGGACAGCCTAATTATAACTGGGCCATCAGTTTTATAGAGCTATCCACAGCAGCATTTCAGAGCTGCTTCTTTATCTGTGAATATACACAGTGTCTTGAAGGACTGTGGGAATGTAACCTTTTACTGCTTTATCCAGAAAAGCCTTACTTATTTAAAACTGCAGTGAAAAGACCTAAGAAATCTATGTGCAAGGTAGTTTTGTAACAAGTATTGAAAACTGAATGTATTAATTTTGCAATTAGTCTAAGACAAGAATGACAACATTGTCACAAATGGTCATTTTGAGATATCAGCTAAATGGAAAGACATCATCCAGATGATGAATAGAAAAAAAAAAAGAGCAATAACAGAAGTAGACATTATTTTAAAGGCTGGGGATTTGATTTTAATACAGAGATGGATTCTAACCAGCACCTTGGATCTGAATATTCCCTAAACTTTTTGGAAGCTCAGGTTTGAGCTCTGAAGCCAACTTTTACCTTTATAATGAGTTGAACTATATTCCAGATTTTTTACACTCATGAGCTTTACAGAAATCCAGACTTCAGCTCTGTGGTTTGGGCTGATACCTACAGGTTGTGCTATTAAAATATTTCACGTGTCTGTGTACATCCACACACTCACAAAACTCGTGTACACACACACCAACATAAACATAAAATATAAATCTACATATAACACAAGTGCTCACCAAACTGCACTACCCAGAGACACTCGAGGCAGAGATATTAAACAGACTTGAAAGGCTCCTAACAAAATTACATTCTGCCACAAACTGAAAAACATGACAGAGGGGCTGCAAATCACTTTACCAAATGGAATGATTTTTGAGTGGTATAGAAGGATCTGATAACAGCTTCTTTGTCTGTTTTAGTTTCTCCAAAGTTCTAACTGTTCGAATTGCCTAAAAGCACAGGAAAGAGTCCAGTCCCAAAATATTAACTATAAAATCAGATGAAAGAATAGAGGGTAGGATGCCATTTTCAACAGACACATTTTGGTATGTTTACTATCACTTTCTAAAGCAGAAAATGGGTTACTACTCTTGCAAAAGAATAATGCTCCACTGCACTAACAAAGTTTTAACTCCAAAACCCTATTCCGTCCTTCCACTTTTTGCATGAGCAGCCATGCATACAGTACTACTACCATCAACTTTTCCCACCTAATTGTAGAAACACCAAATTTCACTTGTAAGCACAGAACTGGAATATTTTTAATTGATAATATATTAGGATTTCTGCAGCAGATCACTGCTTAGTCTTAGGACAGAGCTAACCCCCATACACTCACACATAATAAGCAGAAAGGATCCACCAAAGCCAGTTAGTTCAGAGTCACAGTAATCTAAAACAATTAAATTCCCCTAAAAGATACATCAATATGAAACACAACAAAATCAATCATTATTTCTTAATTACAACTAATTGTAGATGAATGCATAGTGTTTTCTTTTTTTGACCTTTCCTAATATAGAAATTCTGAGTATGATTTATGAGAAGAATGGCTTTTAAAGAAAGCAAGGCTGTATATGAACTCTGTTACAGAACAGCAGGGCAGGTCTTACTGTCACCTCTGCACACAATGTGGCACACAACAGCCTTGTCAAACTGCTCAAATACTGTCACACCTTATTTCATGCTAGCAGTATTTGGGTGGGCAGCTCAACACATATTTGTCCCTAGAAGATGGCTAAGGGACCCCCAGAAGAAGAGAGGAAAGGAAAATAAAAGAAAGAAAAGACACAGGAAGGAAATACGAACGGGACACAGAGAGAGAAAGGCATAGAGATGATGTAGATGGCAGAGATGTGCCTCCAGTTGGCAGAAGAGCCTCCCACAACCTCTGGTGGTGTGAACAAGTCCTTGCTAAGTGCAGGGCAGCAGAATGAGGCACCTGGCTGGAGGAGGCACACTGAGTGGGCATATTATGGGAGCTGATGGCTGGGGCTGGGACACGAGTGTGGCACACTGGGAAATCATGAGGTGAATGGAAGGAGGCACTAAGCCCCCCTTTGGTGTGAAAAAGAAGGTGAGAATATAGAAAGTCTGCACTGCATACCTCTCACTCATCCTTGCTGACTGAATCAGATGGAATCTGAGTGCCTGGGACTGAGAACCAGGAGCCTGCTGATAAATCACTGCTGGTTTTGCCTCCACAGCAGCCACTTAATGAGAGTATGAATCTCCACAGGCGCTTAAGTGCATTTTCTAGTTTATTAGCCAAGCAAAGCATACCCTGCAGAATGCACACACTGAATGGTTCTGTGGATTAGACAGCTTTAAACTACTTTGATTACCTTTCCTAATTAAAACTGCACTTTACTAAGGAACTGCATTTGCAACCATAATAGTCTTTGCTTAGTATCTGATGAGAGTTATAATTTCTTAAATAAAAAGACTTAATTTCCTTTTTATTTCTTATTTATATGTGGTTTGGGGTTTTGCTTAATCACTGAAAGACCTTGAGTATTAGAAAATGGTTGTCTTGCCACCCACTGTATAGAATTGTCTGGAATATCTCAACTGGCAGAAGGACTCTGTTCCACTCCTGCAGCAGTGTGCAGTGGATAATTTTCAATGCTGGAAGAGGCAACAACAGTGCCAATGGCTCCAGAGGGAAACCAAGTATTGCAACGCACAAATCCAGTTCTCTCATTGTCTCTTTGCTCTCCCCACAGGACCTGCCCCCTGCTCTCATGAAAGGGAGCTGAAGGCACAGCACTCTCTGTGTTTGATGTACTGTGGATTCAAAGAGCAAATTCCCCAGCTTCAGAGGGCCTCGTGCAGCACAGCCACTGTAACTCCTGCAGCACCTCTCCTTGCAGAAGCAGCCTCAGCCACACAGCACCCACGGGAATTTCTTACACTGGGAGGAAGAACAGAGCAGCATTACCTGGTCTGTGTCCTTCCAGACACACTGTGTGCCTTGGATGGTTTGATTCCCCTCACAGGTGTATGTGAAAGGGATTCTAACCAGTATTTATCTTCTCCCTAATGAGATCTAACAGTGTACCCAGTTTGAAGATTAATAGTCCAACATGCAGGGTTAGCTTGTGCTCACTCAAGGAGCAGAGCCATTCTCTGTTAGTCTCACCAGCTGCAACAGGGTAAGCTTTTGATGCAAGAAGTGCTGTGGCTAGAAGGGAAGGTGGATTAGTCAAAACTGCTTTTCATGTTAATTAGTATCATCATTCCTGTGCTTTCTTAAAACACAAAATGATCATAGATCAAATGTGTACAGCCTTAGGCTGCTCAACTGTGCTGCCTTGCACTCATCCCAGTACAGGTAAGTGGCACTGGTAACATGGATGTAACATAATTTATCATAAATTATCAAAAAGAAAAGGAAAATTGAGCATTTCCAAGAAGTACCTTTTGTCCAGGCCGTCCAGATTCACCGGGTTCACCCTAAAAGAAAATTGATGAAAGACGTGAAATCTGAGAGAATGAATTAAAGATGGAGCTGTGGAAAACTGCAACATTAATGATACCCCAAGTGTCTGTGACACTGTAAAGTAACATGGACCAACCACCCCTCTTCTCCCTGCACAACTTCTTCAGAACTACATTACCTTAATTCCAGCTGCAGAAGAGCCAGGGTCACCCTGATACAAAATCCACAAGAAATAATCACTCTTAATACATAAATAGTTTTCCAGGAAACACTTAAAACAAATGATGTAAGAGTACAGCAAAACTATAGCAAAATAACTGCATAGCAAGACTGCCTGTTTATTGTGCTGCTACATAGGAATGCAACTAATTAAATACATCAGTGTGATTCAGAAAAGGAGCAGCATTGTTTTTAAGACCTTGCAGAGATTTAGCTTCACTCACCCAAACAGCTATTATAGTTAAACTCAAATTTCACAACTAATAATGTAGATGTAGTAATTGCAGATGTTGTATAAATGTACTTTACAGGGCCAGATGGGACATACTTTGACATCTCTAAATTGCTGATCTACATTAAAAATAATTTACTCTTATTTACAAAGAATATGAGTGGCCATTTTGACCTAATTTTATAGATGGCAAGTGTCAGGACTCAATTGACAAAATTTTTTGTGCTAATGAAGATCCACGTTGGGAAAAAACCCCAGTGACCTATGAGTTTATCTCCACCAGGACATGTCATTAGCTGTATTGCCTCAACACTTCAGGGTATTTAAACTGATAGATTAATGCATGAAGTGCAGTACTTCACAGGATGAGACAGCCATGGTAATTTACATATTCAGGAAAGGTCTTTGTTCTGAGGCGGCATTTAGCTTTCAAAAAGATTTGCCAACATTTTGCTGGGTTGACTGGATTTCATGGGCAGTAGTAGGCACAGGACAGAGGATCAGTTGATTTTTTTTTTCTCAGACAATAAGCCAAAGAAAAAAGATAAAAAAGCTGCTGAAAAATTTGCTAGTAAGACTATATACTATTGAAGATGACTTCTATTTGAAAAATTGCTTAATAATTTTTATTTGAAATAAATATATATTGTTCATTTAATGAAGTTGCTACATAGCAGCAACTTCAAGCTCCTGAGGAGCCTGCCAGTGATTTACATAGGCAGAACAGAGGTCAGTACTGTAATACACTTTGAAGATGCATAAGCAGAGTATAAATGCTTAATATTCTTCATACTAAAATACAAATAGGGGATGCCCATTCCTGATGTTTCTGTGAATGCCAAAGCTTTACAGCTCGTTTGGGCATGGCATCTTTTTGGTATGATTGTATAAAATTAAATTGTTCCAGTTAACATGCTCACTGGCCTCTGAAGAATAGGAACACACAGTTACTGCAGCTTGCTCTTGAGTGAAGGAAACACAAAAATCAGTACCTTGAGATTGATACATGCATGGAAACCTGAGCTGTCTCATTTTGATAAACATGCATGAGTGACACTGCTAATATCCCTTACAAACATATACAACTGAAAGCCTCAAGAACCTTTCATAGCAAATTTATATTTATACAGAGGCAAAACAACTAGTAAGACACATTAACCAGTTAAACTTTTCAAAGAGCAATGATGGATATGGAGAAGACACAAAATATTTATAATCTACCTTCATGCAAGAATAAAAATTAGTATCAGATCAAAGAAAACATTACAGTACAGTATGTTCTCAATTCACTGATGAGTCAAGACAGTTTGGAAATGAAGAAACTTTAGCAGGGGAACATGTATAAAGAAGGAAGATACTTGGTAGTTTCTAGGGACCAAGGCTACAGTGGAAGAATAAAAACAAGAACTCAAGTTTGGCATTGACACTGTTTTCAAAGCTGGACAATTCAACAAAGACATTTTAATTCTAAAGTTTCAGGTCAAGAATTAAGGACTCAAGTCTGTATTTTTGAGTGCCACTAGGTACAGCAGTTCAGAAAACAAAGCTACATTTTTTTGCACAAACAGGAACCTGCTCCTTAACCAAGTCTGACTGTCTTGTCATGTGGTATTTTTTCTTTCACTTTCTCATCATATGAATAAAGATTTATTATTTATCTCACAGAAATACTATTTAAGCTTTTAAATAAATGCTTTTAAGTTTTATGAACTATGGATTAAATCTCCTTAGTCTATATGTAACATTATGATCTAGAGCAATGTTCTCTGCTCGTTTACACAGAATTAATGGCTTGTTTACTGAGCAGGAGGGGTCTGTACATGTACATGGCTGAACACCTAGAAATGAGTGGCTACTCAGCTTATCTCTGAACACATTCAGCAGCTCTTTTAGAGACAGTCTTTATAAAGCGCCTGGTAAGTCTTACGATACAGACAGAAATACAAATAAATACAGACAGAAAAGTCAAGTTTACTTTGTGAACAAATTAATTAAATGTGTCCAAAATACTAATTCTGATTTCTTCTGCCACTTCAATGCTTAGCAATTGCTGGGCAACTTCATGCTGGAATTACACAGAATGATCACAGAGCAAAAAGTTCCCCCTTTGCTGAAGAACAGGGAAGAATACAAACCCTGTTAAGCAGCTCAAATGTAATGTAATGACACCAAATTTAATGCTTACTCTTAAATTATCTGTCAAAAACCACCATTGTAAGCTCTCTAGAAAGTGCTGTTTGCAAAGAAGCAAACCTATCAGAAACTTTAAGCTGCAGCTCTCCTCTAAGAACTGTATCTTTTTTTTCTGGGTGGCAGATTATCTTGTAGGCAGGGAAAAAGAAGAAGAATATTGAAAGTCAACGAAGTCACGGTTCTGGAAAGTCTGGCAAAAATTAACGCAGAGGATTCTAACCCATTATGGTTAAAGCAGTGCACCTCAAACAAACAGAATATATTCCCATGTCACCACCCCACCTCTGAAACTCATATGAAAGCTAGAAGAGATGGGAGACTTCTGCATTATGAAGTTCAGCAGCTGTCTTGAAATTTCTTCAGACCCAGCAATATAAGAAGTCTCCTGACAACCTATACTCTCCACAAGCTTATCCCAACTTAACTGCCTAACAGCAGCATTTAAAACCTCACACTTGGGCAGAAAGGGTCTCCCACTGGAAGAAGATGAGAACTTTCTCTCTCCTCAAAAAGGATCCCGAACAGAGGGATGTGCACACTGCTGGTCACAGGGCAGTATGGGCATTCTAGTGGGTGCAAGCTCATCCTCACAGCTCATGAGGTAAAAAAGCAACAGGTGAAGCTGCCCTAGGCTTCCCAGAGAGATTATAAACTTACCATTTACTCCTTGTAGAACTATCTATCTGAACAACAATCTCATCCTTGTAGCAGATTATATTCTTAAATCACATAAGAGTGGATCAAGATTATGTTACCAGAATACATTGTGTAAGTAAGTAAATAAGGTTCTTAAGACTTTCACGTGGGTTAATAAGCATGACAGCAGATATAGCATTATTTAAATTAACTCCAAGAATCAAGGAACTTGACTATTCTTCAATCTAATGTCTATTTTTAACTGCTGATTTTAGAATATGCCTTAAAATCCTTGTGCTCTTCAAAGTACAGATTTACTGTACCCAAATGACAAGTCCTGAGGGATTTGCATGCATTCCTTAGCAGCTTGATAAATCCATCATAAATTTCTCCTTGCACTGAAATGGTGTAAGTTGGTTAAGCATTACACATGCAGGGGTACAAGAAAAAGTGTTTATGCTTCTGCCCAAGTGTAGTCACTAAAATAAATGTTGTGTAAGGAAACCCCACTGAAAACTCCAGCTCAATTTTCTGAGCATGAGTGTCACATAAAAGAAAACTCAGGAAAATAAAAATTTTGACAAAATACATTTTTCAGTGATTTCTACAACATCTTGGTACTTTGCAGCAATGAATTAAGAAGGTATAAAGTCAGGTTATTGTTGATGTCACTTGGAATAAAGACTTAATGTATGTTTATCATCAACTCTTGATTTTCCAGCTGCCAATTTTGGAGGGAATCTGCCTATCTCAATATCGTCATTTTTATCCCATATTGGCTTGGTCCCTCTCTTTGATGGAAACACAGAAGGGGGACAGCTAAAGGGTATATCAGCAAACATGGCTATAATTCAACAGAGCAGTTCAAATTGGCAGGTTGTGACCAAAGCTTCTGTATGATGCAAATTTCAACAAAGAGAAGTGCTAGCTAGAAACATGATGATATATTCTGTACTGGAGCTACTGCTGTATAAAGTCAGAAATCTTATGCTTAGTTGGACAGAATAGTGAACATTTTTCTGCTGTTCATTAAAATGAACTCAACCAAATCACTCACCTTTAAAAAAAAACAGCTCAAAACGCTTTTTTCTTTTGAAGAAATTACTATTTTCATTAGTTATACTGTAAGCATGCCTAAGGCACACATTTTCCTCTCTACTAAGAAGCAGAATACCTTTTCTCCTGTGTCACCCTTCAGCCCATTCTCGCCAGCATCCCCCTATAATTAAAATACGTGTTATATTTTAATGACTTTATGTAAGCACACAGTATGCAGAGAAGAGTCAGCATTCCAACATGATTAACAATGCAAGTTGATTTTGTTAATCAGTCAATCTCTCTGGGACATGGTCAGGAAGTGGCTATGTCCTATACAGACTTCACTATAACTGGGATCCCTTTCACAGATCTGAAAAAAAAAAACCCACCACAAATTATCAAAATACCTGTTGGTATAATCTACCAACTTTCTCAGTTCACTGCAGTTTAGCAAGGAAGGAATGATTTAATGATTTTGTGATGATTCAACACTTCAAACTACCAATACATTTTTCTTCCCAACACAGAGACATTCACCTAGGTGAATCTGATAAAATCCAGATGACAGTCATACAGTTCCAGTACTTTTTATTAGGATTTTCAAGTAATTTATAGCATATATTCTCTGAGTCTGAAGTCCTTCATGAATGATTCACAAACTAAAAAAAATTCACTAAATGTCACTCTTCCAAGGAACTACCAAATGACTTTATCTCTACATAAATTCTATGCATTGTTGATTGTTAAAGAAGTGGTATTCAGATAACACATTTTCATTGCTGAGTAGACATTTTCTACTCCAAAAAATGCCCCAAATTTTTAAATAAAAATTTCACAATATTTATCTATAAAAATATTTAATTTCCACCTGTAATCATTTAACCATAAAAGAAGTCCAGACTACATCCAATAGTCTTTGTTACATGTTAAGAATATAGGCTAAACTTTTCTGTGGGACTTAGGGTTCATGCAAAGTGCAAGAAATATTTAAAATGTCAAAAATATTGATAAAAATAGAGCCTAAGCAGACTAAAAAAACACTTCTGGTCTTGGTCAGATAACCAGTAGTACTATTCAAATAACATTATTCAGTATCTGTCATACTGTTCTGAAAACCTTACAGTGAAATTCCATTCAGAGAGAACTTAAGAGAGAAATTTATACATCACAGTCACTGATACAATGGGAACTAGCTAACAATCCAGGAGCACTTTAATTAAGGAAACAGAAATGAAACAAAGAGTACCAGTTAGGAATGTCATCCCAAGTTCATTTGACACAATAAAGCACAATGAGGGGGTTTTTAACTACACTTTTTAGAAAAAGACAAAAGATAATTGTGGAAAAATAGAATGGTTTTAAGTAACATAAATTCAGTACGTGTTAAAATTCATTGTTATTCCTTTTATGTCTGAAAACAAATGAAGGATTACTGAAGTACTTTAAAAATATAATTTTAACAGAAGAAATTATTTCATGACGCATATTTCATGATTACATACTTCTGCATGTGGGGTACAGACTTTCAAGATTTCCCTGGACTGCTTTTATGGTGTGCTTTTGAAAATGTGAAATTAGCTGCCTTGGCAAAGCATGCTTCCAGCTGCTATTACACATTTTTACACGGATCTGGAAGTGAAATTCAGTTGTAGCTGCAAAGACACAGGTAAACACTTCTCAAGAACAAACTGCACCTCAGTACAAACAACTTACTTTTTAAAAGTAAGCTCAGTATACTTGCAGAAGATGAGGCTGTGCACAAATTCCCACTCAGAATAAGGGCTATGCCATTTCTCAAACTGCCCCTGTGTGCAGATGCAGAAGCTCAACTCTAAACTCATTGTGCTCCTACCAGCCACTGCACCTGGAAGAGCAGAATTAATACTCCTCTTTTGCAGCATGGAGCTTGTTCCACCCCCTTGTCTTGCCTTGGTGTGACTGCACATCAGAGAGGCAATTTCTTGCTAATTCACTGCAAGTAAGAGCACCATCACTGTGCTGCTGGTTCCCCTCCAGACAGCATCACTGAAGGTCATGGGGCAGACCCCCTTGCTCTTACTTAAACTGACCCAAACACAAATGGAGCATTCCATCTCCAGTGTGTGGAGAGCTGGCTACCCAGGTATCATTTAGAGTCTACGTAGTTATCATTGTTCCCTAATTGTTTTATTCCACACAGGTGTCAGAGCATCAAAACCGAGTTATGAGAAATGTGTGGATCCCTCATGTATTCAGACAGGCTCTTCATTTTCTGAGGCTCACCACAGTGAGGATTAGTTGCCTGACTGCTCAGCCTTTAACCCACGAGCACTGTGCCCTGTGACTAATCCCACTGCAGCAATCACAGATCAATAACTCCCATTAGCAGGTATTATCTGACCCTCACAAAGGCTGCACACGGCTGCTCAAGCTCTAGGCAGTGGCTGTGGGGTTTTATTTTTAAACCTGGGATCAGTGCACTGGCGATTCTCCAGGCAAGTTATCCAAAACAGAACCACAACAAAGGAAGTGAAACGTCTCACCTTTTCTCCTCTTTCTCCAGGGTCACCCTGAGGAAAATAATTGGAGCAAAGAAGTCGTTAAGTTACTAACTCAGGCAAAAATCAAAGTGTCAGTTAGTAATTACTAATGTCAGTATTATTATCATTACTAATAGTTATGTCACCACTGACAATATCTCAGATGATAAAACCCAACAAGAAAATCTCCAATGAACAATAAAATATGTAAATTTCATAGATCTCAATGGACAATACAACTTGAACATATTTTTTTAAAAGCTTCAAGGGTTTGCATGTGAAGACTTCTCTACTAGACCCTGTCCTAGACCCTGACAAATAGGCATATCTCCCTGAGAAGTAGCCTGCAGGGACCTCGGTGGCTCCTACGTGTGGCTCTCCTTGTTTTGGGAACAAAGGAAAAACACAAAGTGTGAATGTGAAAGTCTTATGATTCTGTCAATGGCTCAGAAGGTTCCTCAAGAGAGAAAAAATGTCTTAAGTGTCTTGAACTATTTCATAACTGTTTCAGAGTGAAGAGCCTTCAGTGCTCCTTATATTCTCTGTAACAATCTCTGTAACAAAAAGACGACCTATAGCCATTATCTTTTTTCAAAATTAAAACGTGCTTGAGAAACTGCAAAAGCACTTTTGCACACCAGCCTGACCATCCTGCCAACTCATCTCTGCATTTCTGGCTCATCTTTGCCCCTTCTGAGGGCTGGCAGTTGCTAGGCAACTCAGGGACTACAGCTGTGAATACGAATTAAGCATCAACTGCCATAATTTGGCTTCCTCTGTATACAAAGTAAGAAAAGGTCACGCTCCCAAATGGCTTGTTTTCATTCCTGATGGACAAGCAGCCACTCAGTAAATGTAAAGAGGCTGCCTTGCACGTCTGTCAGCAGCAGCATGATGCCCAGAATCAGCTGAGGAGCACATGTGCACCAGAGACGCTCGCTTGCAGCTGATGGGATTAGAATTTAGCATTACCCCTTCCTGGAGGCCCACAGAGCCCATCATCTCAGACATGTCAAGTTTTCTCTTAAATGAAGTTATCATAAGCTTTATGTTGTATTTCACTCGTCCAATACTAGAACAGCAGAACAAATCATGTAACAACAAAGTGCAAAGAGTCACTCTGAAGTAACAAATACAGGAGACATGCTCTAATGAGGCTTGTTGCTAACTGCCATAAGAGCAGGATCAGCCCTCAAGACTTCACCCTGACATTTGTCAAAGAACTGACCACAGCAGCTCTTGAAAAGAAGCCTGAAACACATTGTAAGGGGCATAAACAAAGCCTTTCTGAAAAGGTCCCCCAGTTCCCAAACACTTGCAGGCATACTGCATTCAGCTGGCAGTGGATGTCTATGCGTCAGTGCCACTGACTGGAATTACACATGCACAGCAGAAGAATATGCTTCTTTATATTGTGTGGAGCCCCTTACAGCACTGATCACTGGAGGGAGCAGATCATCACAAGACAGTCAGGACATTAACCCGAGCTGAAAAGCACAACTGCAATCCACACACGCGCTCACAGACTCTGTGCTTCTGTTTTCAATCCATTTTCAATACCCACCTTAAGCCCTGCTTCTCCCTTCTCTCCTGCTATGCCAGGCAAACCAGGTTCACCCTGAAGGCAAAGAAAATGAAACATGATGTTAAGAAAGACATGATGAAATATATGAACCTTCTCATAATGGATAAGTAATGATAAACAAAATTTTAAAAGACTCTGCAAACATGTAGTCCACAGCTGAGCACTAAAATTATTTAGTTCATCAGTTAGGGTGGATTATCTCTAATCCATATAAGAGATGAAATTATTCTTCTGAAGGTGGTGGAAACACACAGATACCAAACTAAACAGAAAGGAGACCTGTAGCTGCCTATATTAAAATCTGTCCAATTAACCTTAAAAGCACAGTCTTCCCAGCAAGACTGCCAATGCTTTCCTCTTCTCTACAACTTAGAAATGCTGCAAGAAAGGCTTATCTTAATTTATTTTGACATTTGTGCTTCTGGTCTCAGATGGAAGGCAGACAACAAAATAAAATCAGAAGGGCTTGTTTCAGAAATGGAAGAATTTGAAAGAACAGAGAGCTTTTCAATTTTTTAAATATACTTTGCTTGTCCATTTTTTATACTCTCATACCAGTGGCTGAAAAGTAGTTTTAAAAGATTTAAAAACTGTCAGCATTATATCAATGTTCCAAGTTTTGGGTATGTTTAATGGGTAGTATATTATTCTTCTACAGTTCAAGGAGTCATAAATCATTTTCAGAAGTCAATCAGCAAGTATCACTTATTTTCAATCTTCTATCCTTCCTTCAAATTTAAAAATAAAGGAAGGGAGCAAACAAGAGAAGAAACCAAGTAAAACAAAAAAAAAATCCCTCTGAAAGATATTTCTTAGTGCTTATATTCCATACTTATGGGAAAACCACAGATATTCATTCTAGATAAAATGATAATGCAATGGTTAGACTTCATTGTACAACCATGGAGCTTATGGCTAAGTATGTAAAAGCTTCTGCAGGTGTATGTCTCGGTTTCACAAAAATTACCTTTTTTAACTCTCATATAGAGAATTGCATCACACTTCTGGCATGGCAAAGCACATTAAAATAACAGCCAAAAAAAGATTTTAGAGAGTCTGCAACTAGGTCTTTCTAAAAGCCCTTTGCTATGTAAGTGTATAAAAATGTGCAGAAGTTAAATCCAATAGCTAACATAGCAATCACATTTGAAACAGAAATTTGTATCAGAAACTTAGTGAACAATTTTCGCAGTGTTCTAACTTAGTACACATGATGAACCAATCCCCTACTGAAAAGTTACAGAGGCATTAAGATAAAGGCTTTTCCAAACACAACAAGATGTATTTTCTAATTTTCTCCATAAAAGCTTTCTGTTAAGAAAGAACTTATCTCTTTCTTACTTCTGCAGGCAGATTTAATCATAGATATATTAACTGATTCTTCATGAAAGCAAGTTCCATTGTACTTCTAAATTAGGTAACGGAATCATTAATTACATTTTAATTTCATCAAGACTTGGACTGTTTCAAAAAACAAACCAAAATCATCGAAGTTCTAGCAAAACTTTTGTGAAGTATTTTCCAAGCCAGAGGAAAAAAAGTCAGGTGTCTTTAAGGCCTCAGGGAACTAAAGAGCCACTTGTGTCAGCCCTTTCTCAGGGCCCCTTTGTAGTGCAGGAGCTGTGGGCTGATAAAGCAGCTCAGGCGTTCGATGTGAGTGGTCAGGATTTGAAGCTGTTGGAGATTAGGTGTGAGTGTCCTAAAGGATTGACCTAAAAGGCTCATGAAGAAAACTGCCAGGTGACAAAATGAAGCAGGAGGGACCCATGAATATACACTTGTTTCTCCTCGTCCCCACACCCCAAACACGCTGGCTTCTGTCCCCTTCATTTTCAAACAGCTGCTGTGGCCGATGCTTTCAGGGGCTTAAATCTCTAATCAAAGGGCTGAAATTCCATGCTTGCACTTTCCTCCCAGGTTTACACATCAGTGCTGTGGATGCAGAGGGCTACTGCTGTGACAAAAAGGAGACTGTGAAATAGAAGGAAGAAATTATTTTCTTCTGATAAAAGTGAAAACCTCAGCCTGTCACCTAGTCATAGTAAATCTCCATTCATACCAGCAATCTCATTTCTGACCTATATTCAAGATTTCTATGCTCAGCACTACACTTACAGCACTGAGAATACTGCTCAGAGATACCTGAAGTGCAGAAACTAGCTCTAGGAATGGGAAAGATCGAAGGCAAACCTAGAAAGGTAACGCAGAAATGACCTTGCACCTTTACGGTTTTGAAGTGATTATTGTTCTATTTCTAATGTTCAGAAGAACAGGGAAAATATTCCTGTCCCTATGCTATACCTGTATTTTCTTGTCCATACAAGGAATCAGGGAGCAGCAATAAGGTGAAGTGAAAATGTACAGCCCACGAGCTGCTCTATGTCCTAGCCCTGATGAGCATTCCCTGTGCACAGCTCAACAAGCTTTGTGCCAGGGAACCTCCCTTTGTCACTCTGCAAGTGTTGTAGGCAGTCTGGCTTTATGTCCAGATTTTTTTACAATTCCAGTAAGCCTTAACACAAACCTCCCCAAAAACCCAAGAAAACCAAACCAAAAAATGAAAATAAAAGTGCTCCCCTCAAAGTAGCTATGAAGCAAAAAGCTGTTAACTTTTGAAGACGAGCAGCTTGATAGCTCTTCCCTACTAAAATACTGTGTCATTTTAGCCATGTTGGTCCCAAAGGATCATTTTGATTCTTGGCATGAAAACTATTTAAAATATTTCTGTTAGGAAGTATATTATTAAAAGCATGTATTAAAACCAGAGTGCAAAATGCTGTAAGAGTAAAGCTGGAGTGTAAAACGCTGTATGAGTACGTTTCAGCCCCACAGGCTGGTGTTTTGGAGATGAACAAAAAGCACAGCTGACCTTTAAGAGGCTGAAGATGATGACACTGCTGTTCAAGGAGTGATGCATGCAAGGGAACACCAGACATTGAACAATGTCATTCAGCACAATAATTTAAATGAAACTGCTTTTCTACCTGACAAAATGAAAGAAGCTATAGAGCTAAATCCTCAATGTCACATATATTTTACATTCATCAGGCCATGGGTAATGTCCTTCCTGACTGCTGCTATAGTCTTTCTTTAATAGCACTGACAGCAAAGGTGTTAGGCTGCAGAAACAATTGCCTTCTACACGTCAGCTAGCTTTCAAATCAAGGCAGCATATTTTTATTTTTTTATTTCTTTCACAGAATCAAAGAGTGGTTCAAATTAGAAGATTATCTTATCTTATTCAAATCAGGAGATTATCTTTGAGGTCCTTACTTGGGTTCTATCCAGTATGTCCATGTCTCCCTTGTACTGCAGAGCCCACAACTGGACACAGCACTCCAAGAGTGGCCTCAACAGTGTTTTTTTCACATTTAAAGAGTAATTTTGTTTATAGTATATCTAACTTTAGCTCACAGCTTGCCCTTCTCCATTCATGAACTCCTGAGAAATTATCAGTCAGTAACAGAGTAATGGCAACAGTTCTAAAACTTTCTAGTGCCCATAAAACACAACTCATGATCCCAATTAGAGAATTAATGAGGGCTAAACTGCACCCTCACAAGAAAAAGATGTAAGACCCAGAGAAATTGTGTGAAGGCACCCTCAGAGCATCCCCTTGGAACTTTTCACTAAAAGGGATGGACAGAGGGGAAGATACTGTGGTGAGGTGAGAAGTGTCTCAGAACTCAATTTAAAGGAATTGTTATTTGCCTTTTCTTCCCCTTTGAACTCTTACTCTCAGCTAAACCACACTGCAGAAGCTGTCCTGTCCAACAAACATTGTGTAGAACCACCATGACACACCAAAATAAAAATAAAACTCTCCCTCCTGGCACTGAGATGAGCTGTGATTTCCAAACACCACCTCAGCAACACTGAGGCTTAACTGGCATCATGATGGAAAGAGAAAGAGCTCCATGGATGCTGTGGGACCAGCACCATCTTACCTGAACATAACATCTGTCAAGGTTCTGCTGTACCAAAGCAGCAAGAAAACTACCAGATGCACAAACATCATGCCCCACGCTGGTAAATATGCAAATATTGCATTAGAAATACTGTTCAGGGAACTTTTGACTTCTTTTTCATATGAAGTTGTTTTTATCTTGCCTCTGGTAACTTGACCAACCACAAAAGAAGAGTTCTGTTTGCATTACATGACCCACTACACAAACAGATGATGAACTATTGGAAAATGCTAGAAAAACTTCCTTTTCCCAAATTTCATGTAAAAACTATGCAGCACTAGAAGGTAATTCTCTAAGCTCTGCTGCAGAAAGACACTGCCACTAGAACCCTTATAGACACTGAAATATCCAGTTTTTCACCACCAGAATCCAATTTTTTTCAGATACAGTTTGCTGAATTCACAAATGGTCTCTGAATGATGGAAATAAAAATTTCCAGTAAATCGTCTGTTTTTCATTCACTTACCCCAAACCAATCAGCTTAACTCAGCAGGCATGTAAATGCTCCAGTAATTTATTTGCTGACAACTTAGACAGAAGTATGCTGCAGACACAGTGGGATTGTTTTGCTGTTGTTTACATGTTATAGAGAAATTGCAGAGTCCCCACCAGTGGAATACTGACAGTCCACTTTCAAAGAGGTATGTTGTAATGCTTGCTTACTGTCAATAACAGGAGAGTCTTTACCATGTTTCAGGAGCAAACCTGTGGATGGGGAGCTGCCATTGACAGTTCCACATGCTAATCCCAAATGCCCTGATAGGAGGACAAGCACTTTGGTTCCTCAGAAATAGCAGCACTCTAACAAACTAAGTTACTGTCACTACTGCAGTGAATTAGAACGAAGACTGTTCCATCAGCAAACTGCAATGCTGAGGCATGACTGAATGAGTTACAAAGGGGATCACATTTAGCTGTTCAAAACCTTCTGATAAGTTCTAGAAATGGCTTCAGCAAAATGCTCTGAGTCTCAAAAGTGTTTGCTTTTTTTTTCCAACTCATATCAATTATCAAGGCAAACTAAATGCTAACATGTCAAGAATATACCCAACCCAGCTGTTCAATTCAGGAGCCTCTATAGATAATTTGAATCAAAACCAGAAGGATATTCCTTTGGACACACACCAGAACACCCTGATTTTATGCCCTGGCACTCTTGAGCCTATATGAACTGTGTAACTGTAAAAACACTTACAGACTGTCTCTGTCTTTCCTGTACTTGTGCAAAGAACAACCTTCAGCTCAATAAATAGGTGCAGTAGTTTCCTCAGATACTCTCAGGGTGGGGACAGTCTTCAGGTTTACACTGAAGTGAATCTGAATTTGGTGGGTACTCAAATGTATAGAGCATTGCTTGGGCTCTGCTGGTAATGTGAGAAAAATCTGTCAATACAAACTCATAAAATCTACTTCAGAACAGGTCTGAAAATGTATTACCCACTAGAGTCCATATCAAAGGAGTTGAGGCAGTTGAAAGCACACTTCTCCTTACTGGAGTGCTTTGTGCCCTTGAGGCATATACCCTCATATCCAGAATTAATCAGCTAAAAATAACATGGCTGGAGGCCCCAGCTTTTCTTGTTTGTAACAGAAAAACAGCCTGGAGGCTCCAGTTCTGAAATAGGTTTTGTTTTGGTGAGATGCATAACTCTGTCTACACCAGCTGGTTGATATCCACCTCACACTGAAAGAAAGGCTGTCAGTATTGCTGTATTTTTCAGTCACTAGAATGTAATCAATTTAAGGATAAGGAAACACAAGAGGCCCCAAACCTAATCCAGTCTAATTTTACTCTAAAATACATAGATGAAGACAGAGGGTAAAAAAGTGGGTTTTCAGATATGTTACTAGGATTTCCATTTCAAACCAGGGTTGAATTACCTCTTCTCAACTTACTTTTTGTGACCCTCAAAAGTAACTTAAAATTGTTTGTTTAAGGACTGGAAATCTCTCCCGGCCCACTCACCAACTGAAATTGAGTGGAAAGGCTCTTCAACAAGACTCAGCTGGCCTGCAAACCTGTCTGAGAATTTGTGAATTACATTTATGATGTTTCCTCCTTTTTTTGAGAAAATGTTAGTAACATGCATACCCTTCCTCATTTCTCTCAAGAAATTTGATATTGCTACCTTCAGAATGTGTTCCTAGAGAGCACTGTACACAGTGATAAAGAAATACATGTAAATTAGAGAAACAAGAAGCATGAAGAAAGCAATAAGAAATGTGCATACCCAGACTCTGAATCTACTGATAAGAAGGAAAATTCTTCTGAGGTTTATCAAATTGCTACTGTCAATCTATCAAAAGAATTTGAAAGGAAGGGATCTATCCTGACCACTCCTTCTGTTTTCAATATACCCTTACAAAACCCCCCACCAAACTATCAAGTACTACATAAGAAAAAGCAATCTATGGAAGTATAAGAGAGGGGTTTATGCACTCCAGACAAACTCCTACTTGTAGCAGAGAGAGTTATTTGCACAGACTCCAGAAACTGGGTTCCTTTGGGCCAAATACCATCTTGACTTAAGGAATCTCTGCTTTTCTCCTTGTGCCACTGCTGCAGTCACTGACAGTCCTTATCAAATCAGTACCACTTAACAAATACCAGAACATATATTCTGTATTTGCAGACTTCAACTTTCCAAGAAGCCCTTTGTGGCCATTTCAACATGATTAATGTAGGGACATGATATCATCAGATCACTGCAACCTCACATCTCCATGCAGACCTAATGCTTTTTTGTATTTTTCAAGTGCCTGAGGAGCTTCTGCCAGGATGGAGAAAGGGAAGTTTATCTGCCCTTCTTTCTGCATCATGACAGAAAGCAATGTGTGGCTTGCACAACAGTCTGCAAAGGAAAAGGAGCACTCAGAAAGACTCTCCTTGTTATCTCAGCAGGCTTTGGTCCATCCCAGGAACAACACTCTCTCCAGCTGCAGGTGTTATTAAGCAGACTGTTCTCAAGATAAACTTGTAGCTTCTCAAATGTAGGAACAAATGAAGATTGTAAATGTCCTTGCAAGACTACCTGAAATGCTTCACTGGATTTGGTCTAAAAGAAAAAATGTGTGAAAGTTTTATGGCAGTGATTTTGCTACTCTGAATGCAAGAAAAATCTACTAGTTAACAGTCCTGCAAAAACATGTGGGTTGTGTAAAATTACACTTACTCTAATATCTAGAGACTGTCTAAGAGAAGTGGTTCATATGTTAAGGGATTAAAAACTGTTTTAAGTGCACTCAGAATTTATGATCTCATTCCCAGACCTATTGGTCAGACTTGTCAATCATCTCCCATAACCCACTATTTCAATTAAAGAAGGAAAGAAAAAGGAGAATTACACAGAAGATGGAGATGACCTAACTCTGTTTTGTCCAACTGCTTGAGGACAGAGCAAAGCTAATTCACTGCTGACATTCATTGGCTGAAAAATACTTCATTGTCCAGATGAGAAAAGCATTCACACACTTAATTTTAAGCATGTGCTTAACACTCACTGCCTTTTAAACTAAGGAAAAATATTAACTTGGAAGCTAGTGCATTGCACATGCTGATGTTTGACAGAGAGAGCTCACTGACTAAAAGGCAACCAAGACAGTAGGGCTTTTGTGAAGTCTTCTAACTACGTAACTTCTAAAAGGGATGACTCTCATCACACAGGCAGGCTGAATCCAGCTATTCTGCAAATCAACATGAATTTGAATGAGTAAAGTCAGGAGTGCCAGCAGCTGGCTCACAGTACAGCCCAGCTTTTAAAACCACCACTCTGGTCCTCATTCAACAACATCTTCTGTGTCACACTGTGCTGAGAATCTGTCTTTTCACAGAAATTGGAAGAATGGACCTTTTGGCAGCAAAACATTAACATGGGACTCCTAGGCTGCATTATACTTTCTGACTTTGGACAAACACTGCTTCAGTGTCACTTCATTTCTACCATTTCCAAGCTCATAGAATTTTTTAATCTATTTATTAAAAGAGATAGCAACATTCAACTTTCATCTGCCTAGTATTATATGAAAATAATATATTTTCTGCGAATAAGGAAGTGCTTTCTAGTCAGTATCAGCCAACAGCTGGGACATCAAACTGAAAAATGCAACAGCAATTAATTTTTATCTGTGTGGCTTTTGTCCTGGTACCTACATTTTACTTTAGTAAAATAGATTTTTCTTTAAGGTCAAAAGTAAAGCAGTCCAGCTACACTAAAAACATCTTTAATAAAGTGGTAATAATTTAAAAATGTCTTCAAAGTTATAAATGCTATGAATGTTGAAGTAAATCAAATAAACAGAAAACTCATAAATTGGAAATTTTGGAGCTTGTTTTTAAAGCACAGTTTAAAATGAGTAATTAACATTTAAAGATGTGTTTGCATCTTCACATAATGTTCAATTGCACATTTCTTTTATGCCCTCTGAAACATTATAGCAGATAAGTCTATGTGGTCTTCTAAAAATAGGCATGCAACAAGATTGTCATAAATTCCTTGTCTCCCAAAATGACAGATTAATCACACTTTTGACACATTTCATTAATATCAATTTTTCTGCTCATCTGAGTATTTCTGGCTGAAGTTTGTATGATTACTATTAAAAATAAAATTCTTGAATAAAATATGAATCATCAGTTCTGTTCCATTCAATGTGGTTTCCAACTTCACCCCAACCAGTCTTCTTACATATTCCTATAGATATTCTACAAAGTAAATTTTCACTGGCATTTCAGTCAGGCCACAAAAATGACTTGAATTATGTACAGCAACAGCATCTGAGTTGGTAAGCACTGTGTACCATTCTTGTTGCAACTGAATGCAGCTATAAAATATGAAGGAAAAAATCTCAGGACTTAATGCAAATTTGTTTCATATTATTTTCTTATAAATTCTGGTATGATATATATATATATATACAGAGTTAATTCTGTATATTTTTTATTTTGTTGTTCCACATTAGTCATAATACTGTGAATAGTTTAAAAATAAATTCCTATCACTATCACTGAAGTGAAATAAATGATTATTACATCATTTCTTATAATCACTCTCAAAACACAGGTCTAATACTATATAGTGTGCTATTAGAAACAACACATTCTTTTCTTTTTTTTAGGAAAGAAGAATTAAAAGTAAATTATTTGAAACAACACTTATTCCTAGGGCTCTTGGTGAGGGAAATAGGAGAAAGGATTGTCTAATGCACCCCTTATACACTACCATCTGTTGCTGCTTGAACCTAGTGAATGTATATATCATACATTTTCCTTTTGGCATCTCTTGCCAATGCTTTTGAAGTTTGCTAGGAATGTTAGTGCTTGTGAGAACAACAGATGGATAATACTCTTTACAGTCAAGGAGGTATACTATTTAAACTTCATCACCCAGATTTGCCAAGAAACCTTAGCAATGCTGTAATACAGCCCTGCTGCTTTATTGTGACCTCTCCTTATGGAAGGCCTTTCCTGAACTATGATTTTACTGAGAGATGACAGTGACTTGCCTAAAACAGCATTTCCTCCTGGTTGTGTTCAAAAATTTCTGTTTGATTTATTCCTCTGTGTTTTCATCCCCAAAATCAATTTCACATTATCCTCCAGTTGTACTTCCATCTCTTTTTATTTCTTTATTTATATGATGTATTAACAATGTATTGGCACCATATCAATACCCATTATCAATGCAAGTGTTTGCATTATGGGACTGAGTGTTTGTAAACACTGACTCTTTGTCTGTAAATATGCTGACTCAAGTAACACACTATTAATATGCATTTCTTTCTACAACCTATCAGTCATCATCAAATCTGAACACCAGACTTTCAGCTTAATTAATTACATTTGCTGCTTGCTCAGGTAAAACTAGAAAAAATTACTTCAGAGCACAAAGCACATTATACGGTCTTTTCCATGAAGTCTATTTGAAATCACAGCTCTGGATATAAGGTTGCGTATTGCTCATGAGAACAAGCCCAAAATTGCTTTAATCCACTACATAAATAATGGCAGTGCTGACAATATCAGAGAACTCACCACTTGTCCATCTCTCCCTGGAACACCAGGCACTCCTACAGAACCCTGGAGGGAAACAGACGTCAGTGTTTAGCAAATTAAACAGGTCATGGAACCTTTCATCTCATAATACAGTATTTAGAAATAATGGTGAATGTTTGCTTATTGTAGCTGCAATAAATTTTTCAAAAACTCATTTTTATCCAAGCTGAGCTCTCCTTTCAGTTTAGATTTTATACTAATTAGACATATTCTCAAGTTGTACATTTTAATGACCGTATGGCCTTTCCCAGAAACAAACTTCAAGCTCATGTTTTGTAATGTTGTGGATGCTTCACAAGAAATGTAAGAATTAAAATGCTATTCCATTTAAACCTTTCAATAAATTTTGAGATTGATCCTATGCAATTAACATAGCACCTGAGCAAAATTATTAATGCTTCTAGAGGGGATCATTCAAGCTCAGTAACTTACAGCATCAACTCCTCTCAAGGCTTTTAAGAGACAATCTGCAGGGATTCAGCCTGACAGTGCAAATTACAGACACACTTTTAAATTGCACCAGTACTACTGCAATCAAAACTAGAAAGTCAATACAGACCAGACATACAGGGCAAAGAAGGAAAACAAAGTATTATCATTGACTTATGACATTGAAGGGATCTTGTTTACAAAGCTCTCACATACAACATAAGTTTGTATGCAATGGACAATTTTTTTGAAGGACCTTGTGCAACTTGCTGTGGTAGTTCAGTGAAAACATGAAGCATGAGGAAAGCAGAAAAACTGCATCTGCTTACTTTATAAAGTAAAGTTCTCCTCCTACTTTATAAAGATGGTGCTGCTCAGCAAGGGAACTGAAAGAATTAGTGCATGGCAATTCCCTCTCTACTTTGGTTAGAGGTGTCACTGAAAGTATCACCAGCACCCAGAGGAAATGTGTCCAAAATGGATGTACACATTTGTCAATTAATAGAGCTGGGAAATCCTGTGAAACAGGAAAAGGAAGCAACTCATGAGGGTCTCAAAAATCCTCCAAGAGCTTGTAAGAGAGCTTTGAATCAGTAAGAAATAATACACTGCATCCCAGTGAATCTCTATGGCCCACAGTGCTCTCCCCTTTCTCCCAAATGTCCCATTTCAGCATCCTTGTTGTCTTTGTGCTGCATGCATGGTTATGGCTTTTAGCCACTGCAGAGGGGCCTGAGTGAGCATTTTCATCTCTCTGTATCAGTTTTTCAGAAAATTAGAAGGTAAAGCTCAGGAGGGCATTAAACTATCAGCCTCAATAAACTGTCCTGTGTATAACAGTTCCTCCTCTCAGTGGCAGCTGGGTTTTTTTACTTACAAAACCCAGGATATTATAAAGTGTGAAATGAAGCTGATTCTACCACGGTAAATAACTGTTTATCAGATATTCAAAAGTTCATCAGCATGTGGGTTTTGCTGATGCCATACACACAAAATATCCTCCTCCAGAATTCTTTGGGAACAGCTTGATAATGGCAACGTAGATGTGAGCCACATTCCTGCACTGCCAAACACGGAGAGGAGTCCTCTCCTTCAGCCTGCAAACCCTGTACAGCTCACAGCTGCCAAAATTCCACCAATTTGTTTACTTTGGGATTATGTTTTTACATATCACAGGTTTTTCTTTCTTTTGTTAAGAAAGGTTCATTTTAACAGATGCTTCACTCTAAAGAACATTATCTCAGAAGAAAAACAGGCATCCTTCTCACATATGCCAATACTACTTATTCCTTCCTCCTTTTTTTTTCCTTTATGCAAATTAAAGGTGTTTTATTGAATATTTCATACAACTTTTCAATCTTTTGAAATCAGCTAGAAAATTACTGGCCTTGGTGGTCAGATGCTGGAGAAATACCACTCACTAGCTGTTACTGCTGATATTCTGAGGACTGTTTTAACAGTGCAATTCCATAAATCCTAAACTCACTCAATCAAACTGAGGCAGTCAGCTTTAATGAGTGTGAATAATGCTGAAGGCATTCCCAGGAAGTCAGGTCTCAGGTTACTGAAGGAACAGGAAGACACAGGCAGACCACCTGAACACCACCAAGCAAGCACTATTTATCAGCAACACCTACATCCTTTGTTCCTGCTGGTCAATTCTTTAGTCATATGGCACTGATCTACCCGAGTAAGGACATGCATTTAATCAGAAACTTTATCTCCCCACCTTTCACAACGTTTTAACTTTGGTTTCCTAATCGTACCAGTGTATGAATGAGAAAATTATAGTGACCTTTTCACCTGAAAGTTAAGTAGACAGATTGAAAACAGTCTGCTCTGCATTGCTTGAACTTCCTATGATGGGGGAAATGAGAAATCTTGTGTCTCACATTATATAGCTGCATTTTGCAAAAACAAAATTCAGAACCTAGGCTAATTGATTCAATGCAGTGTACAGTAGCTTTTTCCATTCACCTTTTCTGCCTGCAATTTGGCACAGGAGGAATAATCACTTTCACAGCATTGTTGTTTATACTGTACCTTTTGTCCTGGAGGCCCCTGAGGTCCCTGCAAAAGGAAAACAATTCAATTAACATCAAAACTCCAGCCAATTTAAACTGAAATGACTAATTAAGTCTGTCTTATTGTGTAAGCACTCTGATACTGGACTGAAACCAGCTGATGTTTTATAAATCAAGGAAAAGTAAAAGTTTATGCTCAAAATGCACAATGAGTGTTTTCACTTCACTTTTGGAACTGATCTAACTACTGACTAGAATACTCAAATTTTCCCCCTTCTAATCTTTTCTCTTCCAAGCCATCTGTTTTTTTCTAATACTGACAAATCTCTCAGCATTAAGATGACTGTGGTTTTTCTCTCTCGTATCAGCTAACAGCCAGTTGTGTGTCCACAGTAATTTATCAGCTTGTCAGCATAAAAACAAGGTTTATACAAACAAGTATTTTTACAACAGAGAGAAGCATAAACCTCTAAATCTTCTCACCTTCTAAGTACCAGCACACATGACTGTGTTACACCCAACTTGTCACGTGTGCCATCATTTGCAAGTTAAGAGAAAAGTCATTAACTTCAGAAATCATTAAGAATGCTCCTGGGAAGTACAGAACCACCATTTTGTCCCCATGACCTGAGAAGGCAGGAAGAGACATCTCAATTCAGGAAAGCTTAATGTCATACAGGAGTCAAAGTCTCATTGGTATTAACAGGACCCATTTCTCATCTGGTGTCTCTGTAGTACCCAGGTGGCCAGGTGGAGAGGGGAAACAGATGGAAAGTAGATCAACCAACCATGTCTTGGACACTTTGGCAGGGTGTTTGGGTATCAGCCAGACCAAGTCCTCCACAGTTCTATGCACTTTTGTCCCCAGGTTCTTCCTATGGGCACTGGTGCACACTGTGGGTACTGGTGCCGTATCAAGCAAAGTGAATTCTGAGTCCATGAGGGTGCAAGACAAAACACAGAAACTGAAGAATCCAAATCCTTCTGATGTGAGAAAGAATAAAAGAAGAGCTGATTGATACCAGAACTGCAATTTTTCAGAAAAACAAAAGGATTGCGACTTCAAAATGTGGCACTGATTTTATTCTTAATTACTGCAAAGTTAGGCAGAATCCTCCACTGTTGGGGTTGTTGGAACATTGTTCCAATGCAACTTTAAACTAACAAGAAAAAGCTCCACTGGTGGTAGTTCTGGGTGCTGTATTCACTGATGTGGATGAATGCTTTACAGTTTTAAATGTGGATTCATATGTCTAAGGTTTGGCATCAAATCTTGCAAAAGCATAGACAGATCAATGCTGCTTCTTCCAACTTTTACCTGTCTTAACAGAAAGAAAGTATTGTGAGCATCTCCCTTAGACTGGAGAGACAGATTCTGATAAAGGAAACCCACCTGTGAGGTGGAAGGTAACAATTTTACTCCCTTGTCTTCCAAGGAAGGCAGAAGCACCTAAGCACTCAGTACTGGTCATGATCAGAGCATCTGCTTTTTCAGATGGAGAAAAATGTCCCCAGCTCACTGTGTTTCACAAAAACTGCTGTTTAAATCAAGTCTTCTTTTCAGTAAGTGCCTGAGAGTGAGACTGATCTGCTGGATAAGGAACCACAAATAAAACAACAAATCCACAGAGTTTTTCCTTTTCTTTGAGTGCCTGACACCATCCTTCTCTTCTTTCGTGAGAAAGACACAAATTTATCTAGCATCTTAAAAGCTCCAAGAAACCAGTGCTTTCCCTACATCAGTGTTATCAAAATAGACTCCAAATGTCTACATCCTGGGCATCAGAAAACTGCTGCAAACTAACCTGCTACATTTTGGGGTTATTTCAGCTCTTGGGAAAAATCCCTCCATCAGTAGGCCAAAATGACTACAGAACAACTGAAGACCCCCTTCCATAGCTCATACCAGCTACATTTTTGTCCAAGGGATGGATATATCAGTTTCTAACTACTTAAGAAGCTATTAAAAACCTCCTAAAGACCCTCAGCCATATTAAATTACCATTTGGGAGCCCTGAATACAATACTATTATATGAAGGTAATTCACTTACTAATATTAGCCCTCAAAGCAACCTGCTAAATGTATTCTCTGTTGAGGACTTTCTGCCTGGTGCTTGCAGCTGTCAGCCTGTGGGATGGATATAATTCAAGACATTGCAGAAAATGTATTTTTTTTTCCCCCTGAATTTCCTCCTCATCCCTGACATCATTCCAGCTTCTCCAGATGAGCTGCTGAATATGAAAATATTTACATAGTGGCATAGTTTTGCTCTTACGGTGCCTTTGAAGTGAATCATTCAGAGAAAGGAAGCAGCAGATACGTATCAATAAATACCTTATGCAATTAGAAGTTTTCCATTTCTGGTACTTAAGCCTTTTCTCAGACTGGAAGCAGCCCTGGTGTTTCACATCCACTGAGCCAGTTGATGACAATAACAGCCCTCAGCACTACAGCGACCTTCAGAAATTGTACACTATCGACTCAAAAATTGTTTTCAAGTAAACGCTTACCTAAATTGATACATTTCACAATTTACACAGGACATCAAGTGCTTCTTATCCTCAAAATGTTCTGACTGCAAAACATACCTGAATAGAAACAATTTTTTCTTTAAAGCACTTCTCCCTAGCTTTGGGAAAGAAGCTCAAAGCCACTGGAAACTTAACAGCTCATCCAGTGACAGGTCTAGGTCCCTCCACCTGTATCCTAGCCCTAGGGATGTACCAGCTAAGCTTCCCTCTGGATGAAGACTCTGTCCCTGGGTCCTAGCAGCCAGTGCAGAGCTGCTGCCACAGTCCCCACTCATTGCCCTCAAGCCCAAAGCTTCAGCTCTGCAGGCAGGGAACCTGCAGTCTTCTCCCCCAGCTGGAGGCTCCATCTGCCACCACGGGTAACAACAGAGTGCCACTCGGCCTCTGCCACCATCATGGATGGCTGTATGAAGGAGGCAAAACAGAAAAACCCAGCCCTTTAAACCAGCACCTGATCAAGAAAACAAAACAATCCCAGAGGTATAGAATTCCTTCATCTTCTTTCTTTCTATCTATCTATCTATCTATCTATCTATCTATCTATCTATCTATCTATCTATCTATCTATCTATCTATCTATCTATCTATCTATCTATCTATCTATCTATCTATCTATCTATCTATCTATCTATCTATCTATCTATCTATCTATCTATCTATCTATCTATCTATCTATCTATCTATCTATCTATCTATCTATCTATCTATCTATCTATCTATCTATCTATCTATCTATCTATCTATCTATCTATCTATCTATCTATCTATCTATCTATCTATCTATCTATCTATCTATCTATCTATCTATCTATCTATCTATCTATCTATCTATCTATCTATCTATCTATCTATCTATCTATCTATCTATCTATCTATCTATCTATCTATCTATCTATCTATCTATCTATCTATCTATCTATCTATCTATCTATCTATCTATCTATCTATCTATCTATCTATCTATCTATCTATCTATCTATCTATCTATCTATCTATCTATCTATCTATCTATCTATCTATCTATCTATCTATCTATCTATCTATCTATCTATCTATCTATCTATCTATCTATCTATCTATCTATCTATCTATCTATCTATCTATCTATCTATCTATCTATCTATCTATCTATCTATCTATCTATCTATCTATCACTGGTCAAAGAATCACTCCAAAATAGTCTATGCAGATTATATTGATAGCAAATATTTGTCTTTTACCTGCATCATTGAAAGCTGCCAGAGTTTCCACAAAAGGATGCTTAGAATCAACTCCTAAACCATTTGCAATCATTGTCAAAAGGCTCATTTTATTAAGAGCATCTAAGCTTCAAAAATTCCCAAGAAAGTTTGTGAAAACTGTTCAGATGAAGTGCCTGCTCAGTGTTTTTGAGGATTATGCCACTTTTCCTCAAATTGACACATACTCACAGAGGAACTTCAACTGAGAAGGCTGAAAATTTTGGTTGCAAGACTTGCCCAGAATAGGAAGATAACTAAAAGTAATGAAAATAAAAAGCAGTCCTTGCTCTTTCAGCCATCATGAACATTTCAGAAGAGCCCTTTGCCATCATGTCAAATTGAGCAAACTTAGCTAGCCAGCTGTGACAACTTATTGCAGAGCTCCACTGAATTAGATTCTCATTTGAATAACTCCACAGTAGGAGGATGGAAAAACAAGGTGTGTTGTTCCAAAAAAATTCAACTGCACTCTGCGTTTCTCTGGAGGAGAATTACTGATAATACCTTAATACATGGAAAACTGGGTAACTAAGGATAAACAAATGTGTACAAAAGTCTTCTATGCAATTATGTTTTTATAAGGCAAAATATTTCCACTATGAATGCCATTCTTCAATCACTGTTTTTGGAAATCAACCAAACCTCCAGAGATTGTAGCATGTCAAGTCTTTGCATTATAGAAATGATTGAATCAAGTTGGACATTCCAGTTGATCCTTAACAAATAACTATTCAGAAGAAATTAAAACAAAAAGCAAACACAAAACACACAAAAAAACTAAAAAAAAAACAACAAACAAGCAAAAAAAAAAAGTCCCAAAACCAAACCAAACTGAAAAGATTTACCTAAATGTAGTTAAAACAAAGTTTGGGGTCCAGCATTCTTACTAGATGTCCCTTCTAATGTTACAATTATATTTTCCTTTTATGCTTAATATGTTCCCTGTGTTTTAGCAAGCTGCAAAATAAGAAAATTCTGCCCTGTAAAGGTTAAAGCTGCAGTTTCAAAGAGAGAGAGAGTAATTCAGAATGTGATACATTAGCAATCGTCTCAAGGTAATTTTGTATTCAATTTCTAGGGACTCAGTTGCTTAATGTTTGAAGAAATGTACGAAATAAAAAGTTCGGGCATTTTCAATTTGCAGGTCTGGAGCAGGAATAATGATTTGTTTAACAAGGTGTCAGAGTTCATGGACAATGAGCACAAACACCAAATGAAAATGCCTAACAAAAACATAATGAACATGTGAATATTTCTGTACACTGAATAAGTTATACAGAAAAACAGGTCACAATGGTGTCACTGTCATACAAAAACTCTCTTATTCCAAAGCCTCGCAAACAAACAAACAAAAAAAACCCAAACCAAAAACCACAACTAAAGAACAACAAAACAACCAAAAGAACTTCCTTTGACTTCCATACCTTCTGTGAAAGTAAAAGCTCCTTGTAACCAGAAGGCCCCTGGGAAGTATTGTGTCTATTTTTCTATTAAACAAAAGAAGTTCCAGGACTGTTCCTGAGAACAGATATTTCCCCTTCGCTGCCTGTAAGAATCATTAAACACTCAGAACAGAATCATGGAATCATTTAGATTGGAAAATATGTTTAAGACCATTGAGCCCAACTGCTAACCTATCACTGCCAAGTCCACCACTAAGCCATGTCCCTGACTGCCACATCTATGCACCTCCTAAATAACTCCAGGGGTGGTGATTCAACCACTTGCCTGGGCAGCCCAGTTCAGCGCTTGACAACTCTTTCCATGAAGAAATTTTTCCTAACAGCCAATCTAAACCTCCACTAATGCAACTTGAGGCACTTTCCTCTTGTCCTATCACTTGTTACCTGGGAGAAGATATCAAACCCCACCTGTCTGCAAACTCCTTTCAGGTAGCTGTAGACCACAAGAAGGTCCTCCATGAGCCTCTTTTTCTACAGGCTGAACACCCTCAGCTCCTTCAGCTGCTCCTTTCAGGACTTGTGCTCCAGACCCTTCAGCAGCTCCACTGCCCTTCTCTGGACACTCCACAGTGCCTCGATGTCCTTCCTGTAATGAGTGGCCCAGAACTGGACACAGCACTCGAGGTGTGGCCTCACCAGTGCCAATTGCAAGGGGATGATCCTTTCCTCATACCCACAAACCAATTTCTTACCAGTCTAATGGCATAAAGAACTGAAAATGGAAACCTGAACTAGCAAATACACATGAAGAGGAAGCACATGTTTCATACAAAGCTTTCACCTACATTTCAGTGGAGGCTGTGTCTGGATCCCATTTCCTTTGTGTAAAATTCTGATAATATGTACCTGCATGGTTGAGGAGTGTTTCATAAAGACTACAGTTTCTAGAATGCTAGTATTGAAATGTTTGATGCTGTAATATTGATGCATCACCTAGATACAAGAATAATCAGTTAAGAAAAGAGATTAACTATGATGAGAAAACCTCTTATTACTTCTTATACAGCAGTGACCCCCTCCCATACTCTCTACCTTAATTGATGAAAAGAGCTGCAATAACTATTAATTACCGCTCAAGAAGAGCTTCTTCTCTTCACTCTTTTAGTCATTGTTGTGGCAGCCATTACCAAAGTGCAGAGGTTACAAAATGCCTGACAATTTTCCCTGAGATCTCCAGCAAGTTAAGGGCAGTGCAACTGTACCAGTGAAGAAAAAGAACAGTTGCTGTGAAAGGCACAGGCTGAGAATTTCCATTTCATCTACTAGTTCTCATAAACTTTTGCAGCTAAACAGCTTAAGAACAACACCTTATAAAATTTACTGTGAGCATGCTACCAGAATAAAACAAAGAAGGCGCCTACAGAACGCTGGCCATTGAAAACAAAATCACAATTAGTAGGTTCCCAGAGGAGCTATGAAGATTCACAGCAGCTGAGAATCTGGCCTTGACCATTGGCCTGAAAGGCTGAATTGAAACCAGCAGCACTTCCCAGACAATTCTGCCTGGTCCCTGAGAGTTCATTTTAACCTAAGATGAAAAATAGTATTAATTTGTTTTAAAGATGTGACATTTTGCAGACTTAACTGCAAGGTTACACTTTTCCACTGTCTTTCACAAATATGGCTATGTCCTTTGGAACAACATTCTCCTTTCTCTGAATAACCAGTGAAAGCAATAACATTACATTTTACTTTCTTGAACAGATGCCCAGCAAGTCTGTGTAAGCACAAAAGTACTAAAAAGTTTGGAAAACAATGTATCTTAAAGCAGAGGGATTTTGCATTTGGGTTAATCATTATAGTATAGATTTCTTTTGCAAAGAGACACCTTTACCTGAGTTCTCTGGTTATTCTGGAGTGTTCTGTTCATGTAAAACATATGCAAAATTACTTATCTGTATTTAAGGCCCATTTTGGGGAAAAAATAATACATAGAGGTTTTCTTTCACTGACAAGAAGAGGTTGTGCACTAAACATGTTTAAATTTACTTCGGAAAAAAGGAGCTGAAAACATAGCATATTTTAATATTCCAAATTTTTTATTAATATGAAATAGTTTAAAATGCTTTACACATAAAAAGCACAAAAAAATCTCCCACATAGAAATTAGGAAGAAAATCATCCTATGCACACCTTCTATGCAACTGCAGTTTAAGAATGTGAACATGTTGATCTGCCAGTGTCAGCCTCTAATATTTTCCATCACTGACTCTAAGTTCTCATGAATAGTCTGTAACCAGAAATCCTAACTCTTGGGCAGAAAAGAATGACAAATCCATCTGGTATTCACTCTGAAAATGAGAAAATAAACTGGTAAAACTCTTTTATGGTATTTAAGAGTCCTTATCACCAAGAATTGCAGACAAGTGGCAGGGGAAGCAGGATGAATTATGAGAGGCAGGACACAACTTTAACTGAAAAGGTTGAAAAGCTATGGAAACTCCTGGCCTTCTCTCTTGAGTACTATACATTTTTCTAGTTCCACATAATATTTCAAAACTTAATCCCTTTGGTCACCCCACTGCTTGGCCTCCCTCTGAATTCTCTTAATCCTTTCTGCACAGAGGAATGATACCTTCAACTCTTGAAGAAAGTACATCTGCAGGGCTTTCAAGTGTCATGGAAACCAGACACAAATTTCACCTACTAGTCATTCTTTCATTCTCTTCTAACATTAAAGATGCATGCAATCACATCTTTATAACTTAAACCTCTATCTCACCTAAAAAGAAATTGAAATTTCTTGGCTCAAAGAGGAAACATACTCTTCCTGACACAGCAACATACAGAGCCAAAAAACCCTTGCAGAATTCTCCCAAACATCTCAACCACAAGGACAGATGAGCAAAAGAAGTGAGCTGGCACTCAGACAACCAGGAATGATTTTTAACAGAGAACGAGAGACTCCGGTAAGAAACAGCTAAATCTCCCACATCCTAAATTGTCCCACACCATGCCATTACCCACACATTTTTTTACAATGTAAATACAGAAAAAGAAAGGTCACCCCTTGTCTAGAGCTCTCTTGTGCCAAAGCAGAACTCGTGTCAGAGAACTCAAACACCGTCATTCTCTGTATACAGTCCAAGCAAACCTCTCCTGCTTCAGAGGGAGAAAGGTTATTACTGCCCTCTATCAAAACATCACCCTGAAATACTATTGACTTTTTATTTCCTAACACAGAACTTCATTAAATATGAAGAAAAACATGGCAGCAGATTCTCAGTTGGAGCAAATTGCCATCTTTTCACTAGAGCCATTGGATTTCCTGTTCCACTGAAAGGAGAACGTGAACGTTCCCAGAATTCCAAATGCATTAAAATAATTTCAACTTTCTGTAAATCAAGGCACACATTGTTGCAGGTGTTGGGAGGAAAGGGTTAAACCCACAAGATTTGTCAAGGAGGAAATAATTTCACTCAAAGTGACCTTGCAGCTGGGAACCCTAAACATTTTGGTGTGGGGAAACTCTATTTATTGTGTATACTGTTGTTCATCCTCTGCATGTTTTGAGAAGCAGAATTCCTGTGAGGAGATAATACACTGTCACAGACATGCTTGAGCCTTCTGCTGGGAGAAGGAGTGACACAGAAGCACAGCCTTGTGATAAATTGCTCCAGCAGGAAACCTTTGGTATTTTGGGGCCAGAAGCAGCCCCATCCCACCCTGCTGTGCACTAGGATGAACCAAGCCTAACAGAGCCTGTACCCCTGTGTGTCTCCTCTCAGCAAGATGAACTGAGCCTAACGGAGCTCTGTCTCTGTGTGTGTCTCAGCTGCCTGGTGCTCTTAGCAAGGGAATGAAATAAACCTACTCTGCATTTCAGCTTCATGGTTGCCCTGGTTACCTGTATGCATGGATTCACACAGCAGGTCACACCTCACTCAGCCAGTGTCACAGGCTTGTGGTACACCCTGAGGAACAAGCTGGAAAACACTCTTACCTATTTTCTGTTGCTATATCTTGTACTCTTCAAGAAATTTATTCCCCTTCTTTTGTGAGAAAACAGAAAACTAAGGAATCTTAAGCTATGCCACTGTTGGTTCACAGGTTCATACTAAAATCGCCAGCTCTATCAATAACATGTACATTCATCTAGAAATACTAAGGCATGTTACCAAATACAAATACAGGCATAAAAACTGCTTTTGAAAAGGAAAAACGGTCTGTCCCCATTACTGCTGTTCTCCTTAACTTGAAGAGCACCATGGGATTTAAAGCCTCAGAGAGTGTGACCCTATAGGCGCTAAACAGCCTTCATCTTCCACAACTTTCAGCACGTTACCCAAGCTGTATGGATTCTCTCCCAGCATTCAGTGCTCTTCTTGCCTCCATCCTGCCTCCATCTCGGAGGAAGAATCACAGTAGATGCCACAGACCTTGCTTCTTACTGGAGAGGTCCTAGGAAACCACAGCACACTCCAACATATGGACTTTTGGGAAGGACTAGCAGTACTTTATGGAACTCAATGAATTCCCTGTTTCAATTTCATCAAGAAGAAAAGCAGGAAGCTAACTCAGACTGGAGACTCTTGGTGTGAAACAAAGGTAAGTCCTTACAAAAGAATTCCTGCAGAATTAACCTAGAAGCTCCTCTGGGAAGAGATCTCAATCTTCCTTCACTTTGAAAAGATAATAGGTGAAAAATGCACAAAAAGAAACTCAGGCAGGAAAAGGCCTGTGCTCCTCACCACATAAGAGACTATTTTCTCTAGCAATGCAATCTTACAATATACACATTGGGAAATCAGCTATTTCTGCAGCAGTATCTGAATTTCCAATATGGAAATTCATGAAATGCATGATGGAAATTGTCAGAAGCAGCTAGACAGTCCCTGAATAATCGTAACATTTTCCACAGGGAAGAGAGTCTGAAAATCTGTACTGGCATAAAGAGTATGTCAGAAGCACCAAGAAGAATAAAAAGAAACTAATTACCTCCCTGATACTCTGATGCTCTTTACCTGATCTACACACAACCTAACATTTAAGATGTCAGACTGACTTTTCAAGTAGACATTTGGAGTTGGAAATTCATGTAATCTGGGATCCTTCTCCAACTCAAGCTTGCTGATTCGATTTTTAAACACCTTTTCTTCCTATCTAAACACATCTGCATTTATAGAAACAGAGTAGTACCAGTTTTTTAGTTCTTACACACAGATGGTTACCTTAGAGCAGTAGGAATGCTCTGAACAAGGGGCCTAAAAGGTGCTGGATTAAAAGCCCTCAAGGATCCTGTGACTCTGTAGATCTGGTCTTGAACAGAAAGACGACACTTCTGCAGAACCTGAGTGAGTTCTGTCCCAGAGGTCAAATAGGAGAGAACATTCTGAACACAAGAAAACAAGCCAAAACAGCTCCCTTCCTAGCTATTGCATCTATTCTTCCCAGGCCTCAGAAACCAGAAGAACAGAGTGAAAAAGAGCTCAGAAGCAGGCTAAAACACCGGGCAGTACCTTTGGGAGGCTTTGATTTTGAAACTGATAAACCTTTATTGCAAAATGAAAAAGTACAGAACTTTAACTACCTGATCACAGCTGGTACTTTCAAGTCTCAGAATCTTCATTTTTTTTTCTTTCAGAAGATACTGGATTTTGTCAATTGAAAATATTTTGCAATTTGTCAAGGTAAAGTATCATTGTGCCTATTTAAATCTTCACAAATTCAGACAGCAATCATATCTGCACTGATTGTTGAGCTGATTATTACTGATAATCCTCCTCCTCAGAATCACTCAGGAATCAAAACCACATGCCCCGAGCTACAATCTATTATCTCTCATAAAAATAAAAATGAGCCTGTTTAGAGAGATATTAAGGGAGAAAAATCACTGCATGTTCCACAGCTCTGGGAATATGTGACAGGCAGAAACTTATGATGCCTTAACCTGTGGCTAAAGCTGATTTACAACCAGTGGAGCTTCAATTTACTTCCAAATGAACAGGAAGCATTTGACACACACAGAGGAAAAAAAAACCTGAAACCTCAGAACAGGAGAATATTCTGAGAGTTTCAGTGCTGTGCCTTCACTGCTCTGTGAGGCAAAGGTCCAGAACCCTTGCCACAGAGACAGCTTGAATTTTGGCCCTCAAAACAAGTAGATGGCTCCTGTGCTGCTCAATGGTCTCAAGTAGAAACAACTCAACTTCAGAGATAGGGTTAGGAGGGAGCCAGGAACTTCAAACCCCTGGCTTGGTTCTTCTTGGTTTTAGTGTGCCCTTAGCTGTTTTACTTCCCTCTACTTCTGCAAGTATAAAGAAGCTGGCCTCATGTGACAAGTGACTGTATTTAAACAAAGAATGTTTTCTTTCTTTTCTTCAAAGATAAGGCTTCAAGTAGCCTGTGACAAAGGAAGGTCAGGAAATACACAGCCACAAAGCTTTTTGGAATTTTGGATTTTCCCATTTTAAAAGGTGTATATCATGTTAAACTTTCTTAGCAAACTGGAAGAATACTTACTGTCAATCCTTGTTCTCCTGGTTTTCCTGGCTCACCCTTCAAATAAAAAAAGGATTGAATAATTTCAGCAACATATCTTGAATTCAGTTTTCTAACTAGTAATAAAGTATCTTAAAAATTTCATTCTTAAACAGGTATAGTAGCTGTCTGCACAATAAACATATTAGGTTTTCTGCTTTTTAACCTAATAGGCCAAATCACAGGCATCTTAAGAAGCACTTCTTCACAGTCATGTAATGGTATAGTTCTCAAGGCAAGAGGTAAGTATTGGTGTTCTGACTCTGTTCCTTAGTTCCAAACATCATATTCCATTCCATGGTGCTACAGGACACAGAGAAAGGTTATTTTCACATTTGTGCTGTGTCCCACAGTTTATATATTTCAAGATTACTGCCCTGTTGTCATCACCTCAGTCAGCAGGCATAACTAACCATTGCCAATTACCATGTTCCATAAAACCATGGATATTGGTATTTTGAAGCCATGCAGTAATTACTCAGCTGTTAAATACCTGGATTGGCTTTCAAAATGCTAACCCATCATTTTTTCCAATGTATTCTCTTTCTGTGGGCACAATTGTACATAAAACCAGAATCTATCTTCTCCCCTTTCTTCCCATATGAACATATACATCTGTCTGTAGAGACAGTAAAATGTATCAGTCATACAATATGGGCTAAAAATACCCATCCAAAAAAACCAGAGCTCCTATCATTTTAGTGTTCTGGTTTGTACATCACTCCCTTGGAAACCCAACAGAGCATACATAGGGCAGTCCATGCACTATTGTATCAGCACAGCTGCAGGGTCTTCTTTAGCAGCTTTGTCATAAAAGAAAGCCTGTCATAAAATTGATGAGAACTTTTCTGATGTTGTTGTTCTTGGCAACTGAAAAGAATCAGAACTGCTGCTCTGGGTATGCGTGCATTGCACTCAGAAGCAAGCACGCAGCATCTGCAGACACACCAAGACAGCTGGGACAAAAAAGTCATGGAAGCACAGGTTTCTGGCTGGTCACTGCCCCAAAACACCATCTAATAGCTGTGCTTGAGAAGGACAGGCTGGAAGGGAAGCCCTGCTTTGCCTAACACCGCTGCAAAAGAGGCAATGTCTGCCTAATGGTCGTTGTGAGGACATCCTCCCACAGCCGTGTGATGCTGCAATGCTCCAGCTCACAGCACAGTGCAGCTGCTGTTTTCAGCCCACTAGCTCAAAGACCCACACTAGTCTTTACCTCAAAGCCAAAGCTGTCCTTACCCCCAGGTAAGTTTTCCCTTTGCAGCTCTCCTGTTTGGCTGTGTATTGCTCAGCCATGGAGGAACAAGCCTTCTGAGGATCAGGAACATTAACCTGAGGGTACAGAACTGTGGCAAGGGGCAGCAGACTGGATGGTTTCTACCTGAGTGCTTCTTTGTATCTGATCCTAAAGCAGTATTATGAACTGACTGTCCATAATGTTATAGGGCTTAAGATAGCTACAGCTTAAAAACTATAAAAAGAAACTCTCTCTTGCCATCTAAAGTCAAAATCACTACAGAACTATTATAAAATGGAATGACCTCATTGCATAAAAAGCATGACTTTCCTGTTATGAGAAACACTAATGATCCCTTTGCTAAAAAGCACAAAGCAACACGTACCCACACTGTAACCAGCAAGGCCAGCTGATTCTGCCAGCCCCATGTATGTGAATTATTAAAACACTATCACTGCAGTCAGAAATGGATTCTGGTTTCAGTCTTGCCCTTGCTAGATCAAACCAGCATCAACTCTGCTGACCACAGTCCATTTAACCATAACAAAAGAACATAAGGTAGACCCAGAAGAGGTCCAGCTTTGCATCTTACTATTATCATGCTATAATACATTTAGAGAGTTAATACCTGAATAGGACTAAAACAGGACTGTAGATATTTAATTTCTTGGTTTTAGCTAAAAAGGCCCTGCAGGAAAAATTTATGCCTTCCTGTCCTAACCTCATGTAACCAGTGATGCTTTTCCTTCAAGAAACCAGTTTCTGTTTCCAGTGCTGGTCCTCATCTTGCCTCTTCCTGCCTGGCTCCCCATGTGTCTTCTTGGCCACAATCTATACTTGTCATGGATGTGAAGGTGTGTGTGCATCTGTACATGTGCCATTTCATTTTTCATGTCTCTCTCCTGTCTGTGATGCCATTTCCACACTGATAACACAGTGGTATTCATGGCGAAAAGAGAGATACTTCTTCAAAGGAATAAAAATTAGAGAGGCCACAAAATCCAAAACCAAAATCAAACACACACTTTTCTAAAAATTCATGTGTTTCAGTATCTGTTTAAAAAGGGTGGGATTGATCCTGTGCCCAAAACAAACAATGCACAATATATTGGATTCTGCTGCTTGTTCTAATGAAATATGGGGGCTGAGCCCAAAAAAAAGGTACTGCTCATCTTGTTTACAGATGGCAGAATCTAACTCCAAACTTCATCATACCTTGGGTGGCTTTAGCAGTTTATTACTTTATTCCACTACTTTTGAGGTTAAACCATTAAGAAGTGAGAAGTCAAGCACATCCATGCCACGAGGTCTCAAATTCAGCTTTATCTTGAAGTCTGAATAGAAACTTTTATTACTCGTGGAAAGGGGCAGCCTCTCCTCACACATATATTAAACACCAGTGAGCAACTGAGAAACCTTAGAATGTGTGGGGAAACTGCCAAGGGTGGGAGGCAAGGAACCTTGGTGTTACTTCTGGCCCTGCTGTACACTTGTTCTGTGTGTGTGTGACTTCAGGTCCACCCTGAAATCTGCCTGTGGTTCAGCTTCTGCATGTCCTACTTGCCAATCTGACCTCAGAAGGTGTCTTTGAAACTACACTGGCATGCACTTGAGAGAAATGTGCACTCCAAGGCAGCAACAGACCAACTCACCGTTAAGCCAGGCATCCCACGAGGACCATCTTTGCCAGTGTCTCCCGGGGGACCTCTGGGTCCTGGTGGCCCTGGAGGCCCAGGGGGTCCAGCTTGTCCTTGGTCCCCCTAAACCAATAAAAAGCTCATCACAAATTTGCTTTAGAGGCATCAACCACATAAAAACACACCAATTCATCCATAAAGAGTGCAAGATGGGCTGGAAGAAGCTGCCATGAACTGGACAGTGGCTTCTTCACTGCTTATGGCAGAAACAGCACTTTGCCTTGAAGACCAGCAGTTTGGATCTGCCTGGTGCAATCAGACCCAGAGCAGAAGGCTCAGATTCTGAACTGCTTGTTTCACCACAGCACATATGCCAGAATTTGGGATGGTCTTGAAATATTTTACTCATCTAGTTCTCCTGAGCAAGTGACTGTTTTCGATAAGCATCTGTTTGCCTCATGATTTGCATAATCATAACAAAGCCGAGGCGAAAAAGAGAAGTTGCATCTGAGAATATACAGATTTTCACAGCAATTTTCCAAGCCCACGAATGATATATGGATAGATTTCAAAAATGAGCATGGAAAATAACTGCTTTTTTGTGAAGTTATACATAATTTTCCATCTGTTTTGGGAGGCTCTTTTATAGCAACAATTAGCTCACTCTCTTCATTTTTACCTATTAATTTGTAAAAGTCAATTTTCAAGAGAGTTGTCAGAACATATTACCTTCCCCTCTAAAAAAGAAAAGACACTCCAAACTGGTGCTTTAGTTATTTCCAGCACATCACTGCAAACAGCTGGAAAAAGCTGCTGGCATCTCAAATATGGATCACTTAAGCAAAGCCACCCATAGTCTTTTAACTGTTAATATAATTAACAGCTGCTTCATTTCAAAGCATTTTCAAATGAACAACCTGCCATAAGAAGGCATCTGACAAAAAGGTACAGCAAAGAGTAAACTGAATGTAAAGAAGAACCAGACTCCAGTGAGGTGAAGCACTACCTTAATGAGGCGGCGTTTAATGAGCTGCTGATCAGCAGAGAGAAACCCATGATTGATTTTAGGAAACACCATCTGATCAGGCAGGTGAGGTCAAAGGTTGAAGATCAGAGATGAGAGAATTGAAGAATAGACATCAGAAGGCCCGAGAAAGAAATAAAGACATATTCATTAGATTTGTAATAGCCAATATAATATGAACTGGTGCTTCTGCCTGCAAGAAACTGTGCATTTTCTTCTGGAAAAAAAAATTACCTCTATCATTCAGGACATACTGCTTATGAATTAAATCATACACAGTTACTTAAATGCATAACTGTTTTCTCCCCAGACTTTGCGTGAGAATCCCCCATGTGTATTAGTTTTTTCATTACCCAGGCTCTAAAAGTCATTATTTTTATATGTTGTTCTTTCAGCAAAGCTTCTAGAGACAAAGCACCAGTTCAACTTTCAGTCAGATTTTCTAACCAGCATAGTGTGCCATGAAGAATGGTGTTATTTTTATAAGGTCTGAAGTTCCAGCTTGACCAGATTGCTTCCTGCTTAATTTGAAAATCCACTTTGAAAAAAAATCTGGATGTACAGATTAAACCTCTGATATCTAACACAAATATCTGACTCTACATGTAACCAGCAGAGAGTTCACTGACATTTTCCACACTCATGTATGCCCCAGGGAAGCAGAACGACAGAAAAAACTCATCTGAAAATGAAATATTGACCAGGACCATGGGGAATGTAGGCATTTCCAGGGGTAACACACTACACAGTTGTAGATTTGATTCCACACTCTGCATCAGGAGTACTTAGGTCAATGCAAAGGCAGTGAGGGCTGGCTTAGGTCCACCATATGGATTCAGTGATATTCCACGTTAAAAACAATTTTTCATGTGCACTTTTATGCTGATACAGAGAGACCTGACTGAAGAGGCACATGTCAGCCACAAACCTTGACGGTGAGGATCTGATTACTGTGCAGAGCAGCAACTGTGGGGAAGCCTGGCAGGCCCTAGGGACACAGCACAACATGGTACGAGAACAGCACGGCACAAACAGCACAGAGACAATTTACAACAGACAAACAGAACAAACACCCCACGCTGCCGACTGACGGGACGGCCTCGCTGTCATATGGGAAACAGGCTTAGGTCTGCACTGCACTGCAGATGCAAGCTGCTCCTTCACAGCAAGATTTTAGGAGCAATCTCAAGAAGGTGTCTTTCCTTAAAATTAGGATAAATTACGATCATTTGGCAACTGTTAAGACTGTCAGCCAGCACATGACTGAGCTATTTTCAATTGAAATGTACTGCAGCAATTCAAGAGATCTGTGTAGAAAGCCTTCACTCTGGATTGCTGCAGAACTTGACAGCAATGACAGTATACTCTGAAGTGCTTTGCATAACTAATATCTTGCTCCTCACATTCTGTTTAACATATGACATTCAGCACATAAACTGGTAGCACATACACAACTCTAAACACTGAACATAAATCTGCTGCTAGATCTTGGGTAGTCCATAATGGCCATGGTCAAAGTTTTCAAGACATACATAGCAGTATTTTCACATCCATTTTTACCCCTCAAATGCTGCATGCCACATATGGTTTCTCATATTCTACTCTACCAATATGGGCAGAATTTGTACTGTATTGGCACAAAAAAGGGAAGAGTGTGGTGATTGTGGCCTGCTGTCTCAATACAAGGGGGTGAATTTTGCTCTCAGTTCAACACCTTTCTTGAGCTGCCTTGCAGGGTGTGAATTAAGCCTTCTGATAAAGCCAAACCTTATGCAGTTGAGCAGTGAATTCCTAAAGAGAAGGAAATCCCAAAGTCCTCTCCTTGCCTTTAGCATAGCACATTGTCCGAAGCAGAGGCTTGTTCAATGGCAGAGAGACATTAGGCTAAGGAATACAGAATAAAACATAGCCAGGGAGCTCTAAGCCCCCTTTATGAGGTAGAGTTGGTAGCACAGCCCCTCTGGGGGCTCCTCCTGGAGCAAATAGCTGCACCATGGCAGCTCAGCACCTCCTAAAGGGAAGGCTGTGCCCGGCTCTCGCTGCCAGGCAAGGGCCCTTCTGAGCAGTCCCGCGTGAAGGCTCTGCTGGTGCAGCCCATGTGGCTGCAGCACACGAGCTCTCTGCAGCCCAGCTGGCCTGCTGGGGAGCACCAACAGGCCAGGGCAGCCTGCCAGGTCTCTCAGCTGCAGCAGATTCTTGTAATGGGGCAAATATTTGCTCTGTTCATCACACCAGAGAGCCTGTGGATCACGGAGACTGCACCGATCTTTACAAAAAAGGCAGAGTAACTTTCTCGTGCCTACATGTTCTTCACTAGCATCTTGGACTTGCATTTAGCATCTTTATTCCTGCTAGGTATCCATGAGATGAAGCTGAGACCATGTAAGTTGATCTCATAAAGCCAGTGGCTAAATGCAGCCTTCCCACTTCATTGGATGAACTGCAGTGTGGCTAACTGCATTGCTCAGTGACCTGAAATCTCCTCTTTAGAAACAAATAAACAGAAAACAAAACCAAAAATGGCTAAAACTCACAACATATAAAGGGACTCACTCCTGAGACACTGAAAAGACTGGAATGATACATCATTTAGGAAAGAGATGTATCAAATCTGCATTTATCTCATTATGGATTATAAGTTACAGAAGTTATTAGATAGTAATGTGCCAGAACCTTTACATCTGTGACTCATTAGCCCTGCTGTGCACATGATCCGTTTCTTTTCTAGATAAAATCACAATACCCACATAATAGAAATGCGCACAAATGAGAAACCTACATAAGAAATAAAATCTAAATAGCAAGCAATAAATGACATTTATTGAAAAAATGGATAAACAGAAAATTGTTTAACTACTTCATTTTTACTCATCAGCCTTTAGAATTACAGCAGTGTAATTTTCAGTTACTTCTAAACTAGCATATTTGCAATTTGATGTTTTAAACTCATTTTAATTTTGGTTTATTCCATCTTCAACATGAAGGAGAACTGAGAAATAATTAAGAAAGGTGCTTACTCAGAAAATATACAGGTTTTTCATGAAAGACTTTTTTTTCCCCTTGAGAAGAAATGAAAGACTTTGGAAAGATTTGCGTAGCCATACACAAAATCATTTACATTCAGCACCTCACAGTCCAGTCCCAGCATTCCCAAAGCTTCCCAACACCACACAGGCAAGTTCAGGATTAGCTATCAGTACAGCAGTTTTCTGCCCATATAAACAACATGTAAGAGAAGGGGAAAACCCCATTCTTCCACGTGCAGCTTAGTTACTTCTTTCAGCTTGTTTCCCAGTAGGACAAAGCTTTCCTTCCTCTGCCCAAAGTGGTCATAATCTCAGAGCTAACATTCAGATACATGCAATGCCAGTTTGGACCTGGATCACATCCCCACAAGTAACATGCATCTTTGGAGAGAGCCAGAAACATGGGAACACTAAATGGAACCCAGCAAAGAAACTACAATGGGTCCATAGTTTTTGCATTTGTGGGAGGCTTTAGAAGGCATTGCACCCTTTGGCATCCATGAGAGATAATGCTGGCACACAATGAGCTTCTAAAAAGGCATAAAAAGAGCTATCCTTCCCACAAAATGAGTTTTCTTCCTTTCCTGTCCCTCTGCTATAAATATAGCCACAAATATCCCCTGGATCTGTTTTATTTTTTCTCTATCGAAAGCTGTTCTGAAGGACGGACTCAAAGTTACTCAATTTTCTCTTTATTTGGTTTGATTCTTGAACTGCGCATAGGAAGGGTTCTTGTTCTACACCCTGGGAGGCCCTAACAAAATACAAAACACTACAGTCATCAACAGCGACCACTGGTCTCCTAAATTCCTCTGCTGACAGCTCCTCAAGCGCACCCTGAAATGCTAGCTGGTTACAACTTCTAAATTAGCACAGTTGTTGCATGCCTCGCTGCCATTTTTGCCCAAATGCCAAGCAAAACACGACACTTGATGGAGGCTAACAGCCATGGGACCACATTACCTACCTGAAGTGTGGGCAAAGCCTACTGGCCCCATACAATGGCTACTGAGAAAACCAAGGGATGCCAGAACATCGTATCATTGCCCCCATCTGATTGTTCTACCTGGATGAAACAGCTCTCCTCTTGCATTCATCACAGCCTTGAAGGACGTCATTCCCACGAGCTCTCCCAGATTTTTCACAGTACTTTCAGCTTTGTCCACTGGCCCACACGATGTCACTACTATAAGGCCATCATAACCTTGTCACAGGCAAGCACAACAGCATTAAGCAACACTGTTACTGGTTTTACACTGTGCTGCGTACACTCCGGTTTGCCTACTGCATTTGCTCAGTGCAGTAAATGTCACAGTCCTCCCCAGGATTTTCCTTCTGACCTGCCAATAAACCCAAGCTGCACAAGCGTGCATGTTCCTGTGAAGACATGGTAAATGAGACAGGAATTACCACCTGCTGTTCTCTTGCACTTCCTAAGGTTACAGCCAGCTGCTGCTATTTCACATCGAATCACACAGGCTTCAGGCCAGAGTGATCCTGACACTCTTTATGGCTGCTCTGCCTCTCTCCAACACCACCTCCAGTTCTAATTAATCCCTCAGACTGAGTGCCAGTCCTGTGGCTAATTACTGTACCTGCCCTGGGGGATACAGAGTTTGGTATCACCCTGTACAGTGTCACGGACTCTCAGCAGGAGCTCTTTTATATAATCCTTTTATCATAACTTTCTGCTTTCTCCAGCAGCAAGTCTGCTAACAAAAATAGTACACCACAACAAGACAATAATCCAGAAACTTCTTTTCACTTAGGTAAACATTCAGCAAAGAGTTCTGATTTGAATAAATTATATAATGATTCAGACTTTGCATTAAATAGTAAAAATGCAGTGTTTAAGATCTAGCATAAACAGATCACTGTAAAAGCATTATTTCCTATAATGACCTCTGTGAATTCTACCTGACACTGAACAAAACTGAAAAAAGCCAACACTTCTCTACTTTTGTCCTATTATTAGATGAATTTTCAGTGAGGCAAATGTCTTTTTTACACAACTCAATTATGTGTTCTGATGAGTGATCACACATCTGACCTCCATAAAACATCCCTCCTGAAATCAAACCTGCTACTCTCACTGAAAGTGATGGTAGGCATCAAGTTAACTGCAAGATGGGCTGGTCCATAACCAAGCTGGTTCTCAAAATAAAAATCTTCTCTCCTGGTTTATCTTCAAATTTTTTACTTGCTGCAGTTATGTGATGCAGGTAAGTGGTTCAAGCTTCTTCTCTGATGTTTATTATGAACTGGATTAAATTTTTAAAGAGCTGTTTTCAATCAAATTTGTCTAACTCAAATGTTCACTGCTGCGGCACTTCTGCGTGACAGCTGTAGCTTGAGATACAACAACTACATGATGTATTTTCAGTCACAGGACAGGGCTGTAGAAAAAGGAACAGGATGTACAGAGACTTCCTTCCTCACCATTCCTCTGGCATTACTAAAAAGGGGCAAGATGCAAGCCAACTGGTGGAGAGCAAGGACAAGCACTGCCTAGCTCTGAAGACAGGAATGACAACATCCTCGTCTCGGGAGCAGGTATGTGGCACTTTCTCTGGAGTGTCACAGCTGTTCTGCATTCCCCAAGGGAACCTCAGGAGCTGAACATCAAAGGCATAGCTTGGCCCTTGAGAGTCATTCACAGCCAGAAGGGCACTCTGGTGAACTCTGACTCCCAAGTCTGAGTGTCCCAGTGCTTTAGACAAAGTTGGCAGCCAATACCATCCGAATTCTCTCCTAGTTACAGAGCTCCAAGTTACCTTGCTCCAATTTGTTACCCTAGTTCTGCCTTAATGGAAAACAGGGGAGCCACAACAGCCCAACACCAGTGAAGTGGAACAGATAATTAATCCCAGGAATGGAGTAGGTAAATACCCCTGATTGCCTTCTGGCAGATAAGGAAACAAAGTCTTAGAAGTTAAATTAACTGCTCAGACAAATTTGCATTAAACCAGATGTCCAGCGGTTTTCTCAATGTTTCTGCTTTGGTGAAAGTTATGTTAACAGAAGGAATCACTAAGGCTTTTTTAATATTCTCATTGTGGCACACTAAGTGTGCAGTTTGAAACAGTAGCTAGATATAGCTTCTAACTTGATCTATAAATTGATTTACACAAGACAATTGCCAACAGAAGAAACAACCATAAGTGTAATCATACTGGTAAAGTGTGAAATTAAAGCAGCACTCTGTCTGCTGTATGTTTGAAGTGACACAGTGAAACAGAAAATATGCTTTTAGACGTAAATAAGAATCATCAAGAGCAGAAGAAAATCATAGAATGTATTTAAATTATGCAAAATTGTACTTAATTAACATAATACTTTGATTCTAATACTGTACATTTGCGCTTTTTGACAAGATGTGGAATGAGGATAAAAATTATCAGCATGAAACGTTTGGGAACAGAGGTTCCTCTAACCTAACTGATTTACCTACATTCCTTACAGTTAGCAATGTCAGCCTGACCTCACTCCAAAAAACTGAGCTTTGCTTCTGGGGAAGGAAGAAATCAGATTAATTTATATACTACTATTTATATTGTGAGGCAAACCCGTTCCTTTCTTAAAAAACCAAGCAGCAACAAACAAGCCAAAACCCAAAATCCCCCATATAGTATAAAATAGGATAGCTTTAAAGGGGGATGAAAAGTTAATGGTCATGGTTTAATCATCACTCAATAGCTAGTATTTTCTAATTTATGATTGAAGTACTGATTCCAAGGACATGAATACAGGTTTTCCATGCATTGTCACTAGGAGCAGGAAAAGGCTTAAAATGTTTATTATCTATTTTCTAGAAACATAATAACTAATAATGTGTACAAATTTTAAAAGACTTTAAAATTTTTCATTAAAACAAAATCAAGTCAAAATTTATTGCTTGCACACCTTTAATTTCCCTTTAATATGGTATACTTTATAAAAGTTGTGGCTATAATAGAACAAGTGAAGTAATACTTCAATTTTTAAAAAGAGCTTATGTCTATATATACACACACATTTGTATTTAGCTATTTCAGTAAACAGACTGCTTTCAGGACTATTTTTGTCGATATTAGGTAATTTTGGAATAGTGTGTCAGCATAGAAGAGTAGAACTTGCAAAGCAATGATTTCTCTCTATCAGGCAGCAAATAAGGAGCAAATATATTAAAAATAAGCAGGGGAAAAGGTTAGCTAGAAAAGAACACTGTATCTCTATCCGATCCTAACTGTTTTAACAGAACTCTAGGAATGTTTTCAATCTTCAAGTCAATAAAGGTTAACAAAATAAAATAAACTTCTGAGTTTCTGTCTTTTCTAGAACTTCATCTTTCCTGCTCAAGTTGTTTTAGAGATATTATCAGTTCTGTGCCACCCCAGCCAACAGGAAAATTCACTTAAACATACCGAAAGGAGAAAATTATTTTATGAAAATACTGAAGTATGGCTTCTGGGTGGTATCTCATTTCACCTAGACCAAAACCAATTTAAAACCACCTTCTAGCTAATGATTTCTAGCCCTGATAAGCAAGAAATCTCTCATGCATCTGAACTAAAGGACAGAAGATATTTATTATGTCATTTACAGAGGGATGAGGAAAGACCAAGAATAATAGAGTCACTGTAGTTGGAAAATACTTCCAAGATCATCAAGTCCAACTCTGGACTGAACACCACCCTCATCCACTAGGCAGGTCACCTGGTCATGAAAGGAGATCAGGTTGGCCAAGTAGGACTTGCTTTCCTGGAATCCATGCTGGCTGGGCCTCATCCCCTGGATGTCCTGCATGTTCTGCATGACCTTATTCAACATGATCTCTTCCATAATTTTCCTGGCACTGAGGTCAGGCTGGCAGGGCTGTAATCCCCTAGATGCTCTTTCTGACCATTCCTGTAGATGTGCACCATACTGGGCAAGCTCCAGTCGTCTGGGGCCTCCCTCCCTGGTTACCCAGGGCTGATGATAAATGATGGAGAGTGGCTCTTCCACCAGCTCCCTCAGTACCATCCTGTGAATCCTGTCAGCCCCATGGACTTCAGAGTGTCTGAGCTGGCACAGCAGGTCTAACTGCTTCCTCCTGGGTTGCAGGAGGCCTGTTCAGTTGCCTATCCCTGTCTACCAGACCAGGGGGCTGGCTGCCCTTGGGACAAGCAGTCTTTCTGCTGAAGACTGAGCCAAAGAAGGCATTAAGTACCTCAGCCTTCTCCTTGTCTTTGATTACAGAGTTCCCCTCCACATCCAGTAGGACATTCCATACTAGCTGTTCTGTTCCCAAACATTCAACTCTGAAGACCAATTTCCACTATCAAGGTGCAGTCTCTACTTGGGCAATATATCCTTTGCGATCCTACCACGATGAAATGTTCAAAGGCTTTTTTTACATTGGTCTAGAGCTGAACAACTGGAATGGAGCAGCCTGATATCACCATTTATTCTAACAGTCCACAGGCTAAACTCCATCATTTTTAATTTTCTCATGGCTCAGTACAGTAAAGCAAATCTCCACAGACATTTCAGGAAGCCATGCCCTCTGCAAAAAGAAGACATCCAAAAGATACACTAACATTACCATTTGTTACACTGGTATCAAGGAAAGCTAGTTCTGCATTTGACCTAAATGTTTACTCAACCAGAACTTTAGAGTAATTAGAGATCTGATATGAAAATATGTAAAGAGATAAAAAAAGAATTTTTTCCAAATAAGATCAGGACTCACCATCACTACCTTATTGGTGGTCTCATGTGACTAAAAGCTGTATTAACTTGCTCAAACTCACACTCAGGGTATGAATTTCTGTATCATTCACACTATTAGAATGTGTTTTGTTCACACTTTTTACAGTAGGGACATAGGTAGGTCAAGCCAATGGCATTATGAACTGGAGCCCTTATGTCACCTCTGCACAATGAAGGAGACTGATTCACAGATTACTTCTGAATACTTAAGTAAACTCCTCAGTTCTTAAAAAAAGAAACAACACAAAAACCCAGCCACATTATTCTAAAAATACAAGTGCCTGACCTCTGTGTGGTATTTGCAGGGCTGAGTTCTTAGCATTTGACTTTATTGAAGGTATTTTCAGAAAAACCTGAACTATAAAGCAGTTCAGTGTATATTCTACAAGTCCAGTGACTGTGAACATTTTGAGGTAACTGATTACTATTTTTACAGGTTTGAAATTATTTCAGAAAGAAGGATCCCTCAAAATTGTCAAGGTGAAAACTTAGGTGGGACAGAAAACAATAGTATCTTTGCCTTTTGCAAATGTTTTCACAAGTATATTTTCTTTTCAGCAGAATTTTGGAAGTTTAAGGTCTCATCTTGACCTGGACAGTCTTTACATTTTATTTTGATTTCTTTTACTAAATGCCTGGAGGATTGAAAGCAGCTTTTCTGAAGAATAAGGGTCATTTCGAAATTTCAGTCATAGCTTGGAACACTAATAGTTTTTGCTAAGTTAAACACTCGTTTCAAGCCAATATGTAAAAATATAAACCCAAAGAAACTTCAGGCTCCTTATCTGTACAACATGAATTAGCATTAAAATGTTCACTGCTCTTAGGTATTATATCCAATCTGTCTGCAAACTTGTCAAATCCAAGCATTAATGTCATGCCTCACTTACTTTCAGGTACAATATTTCTCAAAAATAATATTATATGCCATTACCTCCAAATCTATCTATTTTACACACACAGTGATGGAAAACTATGTGCAAAGGTAACCAACCAGGACTAAATGAGTTTAGTTTCATTTGGTGCATGAGTGGCTTACACATAAAATTTCTATTAATTATATTTTAAATCCCCTGGCACAGCAGATTGAGCAGACTCACCCTGAAGACAGTCATCAGAAGAGATAACTGCTCTACCGTGAAACATAAAATGGTCAGGGCCTTCACAGTACTTATTATTTGTGAAATATCCAGGGGAAAAAAGGAGAAGACGCTGTAGAACACATTCAAAATAGATAAAGGGAAAACCAACAACACTGGGCAGATTTCCCAAGTTAGACCTATATGCTCAGAAAGGAGGCACTGGCTGCATTGCCTAAAGAGTTTGTGAAGCTTCAGCTTGACCACAAGATGCTAGTCACTACCTCTTCCTCTCCACTGCTGACCTTATTGAATTCCTTTTCTGTAATCACATACAGAATTCAGTCTCAAGTGCCAGCTGCTGCTGCAGATACAACTTTGTGATGTCCTTGTATATGAATTCCTCAGGTTGGATATTTTCTGGTTTTTATCTGCACTTGATCTACCAAACCCACAAAGAAAGTAGTCATAACCATGATTGGTATAGCTCAGTGAGGACTCTAGTGCCTTCCAGTACAGGGAGAATGTCTTGGCAAAGTGGGACACAACATTCTCTGCATAGCAGAGGTCCCACTGCAGCAGCACTGACCAAACATTCATCTTCTTATAGGGCACTGTCAACACTTCCAGACCAGGGACTGAAAGCCTCTTGTGCTTAACCACTTAACAGTTCTGACATCTCTTCAACATTTTGCCAAGATTTCTGCATCATCATTCCCTCGTGGGGATACCACTTCACTTGTTCTCCAGTGTTCAGACCTCTGTGTCTTTCCCTGGAAACTTCTCTAGCAGTCCTAATTCCAGATTCTTATCCTTCAGCTATGTAATACTCTTCACAACACTGTTCTTCCATGTTTGCTATTGCATCCCTCTCTGATACTTCCATCAGATTTGCTCTCCTGTTCTTTTGAAGCTCAGGCCACAGTTGTGAATCTGAATGCCCATCACACATTCTTCTGTGTGCAAGGCCACCGAGTGCAAGCACTTACAGGTGAGCCTCTCTTAGGCCACCTGAGAGGAGCATCCTCCCCTAAGCCACAGGCCCTGCACTGCTCTCCTCCCCTGCCATCTCTCTCCTCACATTCCCTGTGAAGCTCTGTAGCACAGAACCAGACAAATCATACAGCCCACTACGGCCTCTGAGAGATAATAAAGTGGCTCAGAAGTTAAAAGGAAATTTTTACATTATTCAGAACCTTTAGTTTGTGTATTAGTTAGCCTAGAAAAAAAAGCACGTTGCTCTCATTGTTACTGTCTACTTTCTTTTATTTATTTAAGTAGTTCTCCAACTCTTCTTACTGAGTTTCAACTGAAATAATATTTAAAGCTGTTCACTCTCAGGCCGCTGTCTTTATGATGTGCAGCCCTAGCACCAAGCCTAACAGGACACCCTGGTAGTTAACAGAACATCAAAATCAGCTGTAAAAGCATGTTGTGACTTTAGATAATCTTATTGACTGAAAAGATGTAAAATCCAATTAAATCAAATTATACGAAACAAAATAGTAGAATAAAATAAAGTTGCGAATTCAAAATATTTAACATAGTTAACAGAAGAAAATAATCCATGGAACATACTGTTATGGAAGAAATTATAAACATGTAACTGAAGAGAGTTACTGCATAATCCGAACAATGTAACCAAGAGTTTTCTAATGAAGCACAGATGTAAAGAAGAGTGAGCTAGCACAGCCAATCTATTTGAACTTACACTCCTGTATTCCTCTATTTCTCTGTTAAAATAAACATGATATTTAGAAATTAAAAGAACCTTTACATTTCCTAAATTAAACCATGTTCTAATTGTCTGGATTGTAACTACAAGGTGATAATATTGTTGTTATTATTAAAAGTATTAAATACATATATGTCAGGAAAAAAAAAGCTAATACATGCATACACTATATTTGTTTATAATTCACTAAATATTAGCTAGATTTTACACAAAATCCAGAAGTACATTTATTAGAAACCCACTGGCCCTCTGCACTGTGGAAGCCCATGCATGGCGTGAACACACTGCTGGGGAAACAGAATGGTTTGGTTAGGAAAGCCAGCTTTATACAGCAGAGCAAAATCACTGTGAGACCTGCTTCCACCCCCCGAGGAAACTGGACCCTGTGGAATCCCTCGAGTCTTCCCAGACACTACCTGCTCACGTTCAGTATTGCTGTCCTGCAGACACTTCAACATGCAGGGTAAATGCAGCTAATAAGCATAATTAGCTCAGACAGTGTACTTTCATTTAGTTTGGCACTAAAGACTAATTGCCTACTCAGCGAGGGGGAAGTGTAACATTTTTTTTAAGATGCTTACCCGAGGGCCCTGATCACCTTGATCTCCCTGCAAAGTGGAAAGATGAGATGATAGGTTTAACACAGCATCTGTGTGCTACCCAGCTCTCTTACATAATCTAACATTTCACTGCATCAATACAAACGGTCTGAGTTCATGCTGGGAGGGCTTTCCAGTCACCTTGTAACAATCACCCGAACTCCACTCACCTTCTCGCCTTTTGGACCAGGAGGGCCCTGAAAGAAACAAAGGCAAAAATTAGTTACTGGTACTGATGAAGTCCTGGGACACAGCAAGAAACAGGTCTGTGCCAACCTGCAATTTCTTCCCAAAAATGTATTTCCTCATAATTTTTAACTCCTAATGCCAGGGCTATTCCAAAGATGGCTTCTTCACTGCACTAATAATAGGAACTGCACACTATTTCTTGAATAGTTTGCTAATTCTGTGTGTTGAATCAGTCTACTTAGACAAGCAAAACTATGCCTGAAATGGCAAAATTTCTACTGATTTCACATAGGAACAATAGCTTATCTCCTATCAGATAATAAAAGTTTTCTAAGACTGTAGAAGGTCTTTGCAAGTGCACTTAATAAATTCAAATATATATAAATCTGTCATGTATTTTGGCACCCTCCTTGTCTTAGACTGCCAAAGAAATATGGATTAGGAAATCTAAAAGTAGGGTTTTCATTCCTTTCCTTGGCAATACTGATGTTTAGTCTCAAGCATACTGTTTAGGCAAAATGAGCTCTTTGTGTAACAAGATTTTGCAGGACTATAACTTTTTGTTACTTATCACCCAACAAACGGTAAGGTGACAGAATCACAAATACGGAGGTCCTTTCCTATTCCATTTTTATTGAGCACTTTCCAGAAAGCTAGCAGCAGGTTTTCTAAACCACGAGTTTTTCAGGTTAGTATCTTGTGAATAAAAATGCTAAAAAAAAAGCCAGAAACCTGGCTGCTTACACAGTGCAGACTCTACCTCCAGCTTTCTGAAAGATATGCAGGTGTTTCATTACAAAGAAGCAGCTGAGATACATATGAAAGCAGCTGTAAACAGAGAAGGAGCCATTCAAGCCAGCATGGTTCACTGTGATAACACAAAGAGAGTGTGTGGCAATGTGTGGGGGGTGCATGCATGCAGAGCAAGAAAAGACTGTCCCCCACAACACTGGTAAAAATTCATGTGGTTCACATAAATGCAGGGGAATGAAGGTCAGTCTGCTGTGTATTAAAGACGTGATCAACCACAGGCAAGTCTTGAGAATCCCTGTTCTAGCCGATTCTCTGCTTAGTTTTAAGGCCTTCTGATGCATGTCAGAGAAGAGCATCTGCTGCTAAATCTTTCAAGGAATTAAGCATATGCCTCTCCTTCCATGGCCTGCCATCTCGTCTGCCTGCTGCAGAGGACACAGAAACAAGTCTGCCTCCTGATGTCCCTATGTCTCCAGGAATGACAGTGCTCACTCCCAGCTGAGTGGAAACTATCTGCTCAATTAACTATGACCCCTGTCCACTTTGTGTTGCCCTGCAAGCACTTGGCCTCCTTAAAAACAAATTAAACAAAATCATTTAATGAATAACTACAACCTGTCTGCACCTATAAGGCCTCTCCATCTAATTTTTTTTTTATACTTTAACCCTTACTGTCCTTTCCCAGGGCCCATGTTCACACAAAGACATACTGAAGACCACGTGCAGCACTGTCTCCTTTTGGCTACAGCCTCCACATACAGGTACTGTGACGTGACGTTACAGTAGGTCTGCTTTAAAACTTACACATACATGCCACTGAGCTTGTGAATTTGCCAACTCATACCATCAGTAAACAGTAATTGCAAGACAGGAACAACTAGAATCAGTCAGTGCTGGCTGTTGCTGCCTTTTGCACAGTGACTGCTGAGCACAAGAGATGGGCTGTGCTCACATGTTCCACCTCCTTGAATTATCAAGCCATTACCGGCTCTGAATATCATATGAGCTGCAAAGTGCAAATAGCATGACCCCTATCTGCTACAGTCAGAATCCTATTTCTCAGGCCTCAGGCATGAAATAATAGATAGCATGACATGACTGAGACTGTAAACAGATGTTGTCTTGCGGGAGCTGTTGCTGCCTTCATTTAGATGCTCGATGCCGTTCTTATGCCCAAGAGTGGCCCTGCTTCTGATGGGTTTTGGTGCTTAACTTCACTGAGGCATGCTTGCCACAGCTCTGCCTGTTGGTAGAAATTAAGACAGGAGAGATCACATCAGCTGCCTGAACTAAGCTGGCTCACTGGAACAGGAGCAAGTCAGAGCTCACATGAGGGGTTCAGCCGCCAGATCTGCAGGGCTCCTGCACCGTCTCCCTGGTACAACTGCTGGCAATGTGTTCAGCCATCTCCAGCTGCACAAGTGGGCCCTGCCCCTACCCTGCATATTTTCCTCTGTTAAGAGTTCTCTTAAAGCACAATTCATACCCAAACGTGCTTTTAAATAAGACTGAATTATGTATCTCAGCTTTTTCCCTCTTTTTTTTCTGCGTGGGATTTTCTGAAAATGACCTGTGAACATCATAATCAGAATTTGTTTTGTTTTTCACTGCTTGGTATTTTCTCTCCCTGAGTGGCACACACCATCATCTCTATTGAGAGACACACGAATTTTTCATAAAAGTCTTCATAAACATCTGATAATTTTATTGTACCAGGAGTTCAAAATAGCTTTTCAAAAGCCCACAAGAGCACTACTGGTGTGAACATTCTCACAAGTCTTTTCACTTGTATTTGCAATGCTTTTGCTTTCCACAAGAGTCTTGAAAAACAAACAAACAATTGCAAACAAAAATGGCTCTTCTGGATGCAAGTAAAGAGAACCAGTGGGGTTTCATCCAAATAAAAATTAATGGAATACTTTCATGGCTTGTTCACCCATCTCTGGCTTTTCCCCCATTGTTTCAATTGTCCTCTATTGTTTTTGCAACTTTAAACAGAAAATTCCTATCCTCAGCCTTTGACATCTTCTTTCCATTTGTGCTGAGAAATTCTCCCAAGGTTTTTTTCTGCAGAGTTTATTAGTGTGTGTACACTGAGTGGAGGCAGGGAGGAAGAAAAATCTGAGGGCAAGTTGAGTTTGTGGGGGTGGGGTGTGATTAGGAGACAGATTTGTTTAGAGGAGGGCAAGGTTTCTTCTGTTTAAGGGTACAGACACAAAGCACAGAGTGAGTAAAATAACACTAGTTTTGTAGGCCACAGCATAGACTTGCTGCTTTTTTCCCAGGGAGACTTCTGTGCTTTCGTTTATGAGACGGCAGAGATCAAGCCGCGAGCTGCCGCACAAATGTGAGAGCGTTTTGTGTAAGTTATATGAAACGTCTGAGGTCAGAGCATTTCTGAAATAACTTTACAGTGTTTTCACTGGAAACACAGGCTCTTTTCTCAAAGTGTAATTATCTACTCCAGACTACTATACATTTCCAAGGAGAGTTTATAGCCTGTTTCACATAAGCAAGGCCTTGTAAATCTCAAACACATGCAAAATCTGCATTCATAATTAGGCAAAAAACACTACTGTTTTTAAAACAAGGTCTCCTAAAGCAGACTGAAAGGCCTCCAGGCACCTGCCAGCCAAGAACAAAGCTGAAATCAGGGTCAAATCCAAAAAACAGCCATGTTCAGGATTACTGACAGGTGACAACCTCCTCCCTTTT
>VZRX01019000.1:334436-352654 GCA_013398075.1 Notiomystis cincta | reverse complement strand
CCCCCCCTTTTTTTTTTTTTTTTTTGCTTTCAAATCCCATTTCCATTCTCTGATGAAATTCTACATCATTATAAATATGCACACAAGAATAGAAAGAGAAGAGAATGCAATACTAGAAAATAGGAGACTGATCCCTGCAGTCTTCATCAGATAACATTCCGTTAGAATTAACTGAGTGTGATCAGCATGATTTTTTTCACATAGCTGAAATTTTGTAATTCATTCCCTGAAAGATGCTAATTTTGTATTCCACCCTTGAGGCCACTGCCACCTACATAGTTTTGCAGAAGCTACATTCAGAGACATCTTAAAAAGCCAGCAGTCGACTTATATTGATTTTACAAACATTCATAATTATCAAAATTCTGTTACAGATATATTCTCTCCACATTCCTATCACTACAGACCTGCCTCTAGCCATAACACTGGAAGTTCTGCTGTAAACTCACCCAAAATGCTCCAAGCACTGATGGGATAGTAGAACTGAAAATAGTACGGGATTCTGAGTACAGAGTTCAAAGAAACAGCAATATTGAAGGTTCTGTAGAAAGCTCCACAGTCAGGACAGAGGACTGCAGATTTTTCCTGACTGTCAGACAGCCTATATGATGCCTCTAAAAAGGACCTGCCAGTCTCCAGCACAAGTTGGTGCAACCAACCAACCAACCAACCAAGAGAATCAGCTGGGCTGTGACAGTCCCAGTCCCACTGGGACCATCCACCTTCACAGCTCCTAAGGCACATGGCACGTCAAACCGGACAGCTCCCGTCTGACGGAGCTACCGCAGAAGACACAGGAGATAATCACCTTTCAGACACACTGCTTTCCTACATTCCCACCCCAACAGCCACAGGCTAAGGTGAGCTGGCAGCTGGAGGACTGAACATAGTTTTCCTTTGGGATTGAGGGGCACACAGTGCAGTTACCCCTACGAGCAGCCACAGCACCCACAGGGTGACTGACCCGCAGCCTGCAGCCACAGCGGCCTTGCAGAAACCAGCAGAGAACTGAATCCCTATTCCAGTGTCATCCTGACCAATCCAAAAAGGGAAACAATTTGCCAGCTTAGTTTAATCATGTTTTCACAACTAAACAGCATGCCTAAGTGAATTCAGTACTGCAGATTACTTTGAGGGTAAAAGGTGGCTTTAGCACATAACAATAAAATAATCAGATACAAAAGCCAAACTTTCTTTCTTTGAAACTTGACTCATGACTTCGGTAAATTTCAAGAATCTGACTGGAACAAGAGTCCCCAGCCTATCCTGTAATTGCTTCAAAATATTAGGATCAGATATGCTGAATCACAGGAGGTTATACAGAGTATCAGGAAGCACTGCTGTGTTTTGTAACTATTTCGAAGTCTCTACACTCATTTCTTGTGTCCACTGTGCAAACCCTGAACTGCTGAGCAATGTGGTTTTGGCATCTTCTGAGCTTGGCCATGCTTTCAGCCAGTCTTTACATACGCTAGTTTACAATGCCAACATTTCACCTTGCAACGATTTTGCAAGCACTCAGAAGAATTTTCAGTGTATCTGAGCAGTTTCTACTGCTGAAGCCCCTTGCTTCTTAGATGTTTTACTCTTCTCCTGTAATATGACTGACTTATGGTGAAAGCTTCAACCAACCACCTCTGAGAAGACTCTTACTGATATCTCATTTCCTCCCCTTATATTCTAAAGTTTTTGTTAAAATATCCTGAAGCAGAGAAAAAGAAACCTGAATTTTTGACACAATAACAGTGACTGACTTAAAAAACATTATGTAGATGATTTAAGAAACATAAACCTGATTTATATAGCAATCTGGATAAACAGCTCTGTTAACATTCACAACAAGCAAATTATAAATGACTCCTGCTGTAAATTCATATAACTGTATTCAAAAGTCCCTGATTTATTAGCAACATATATATCAGACAAGTTTATAAACTACAGGCAGGGGAACACAGTCTACCCAAAATGTGTCAAGAAACCATTTAGACTGTAATTTAGACATTAATTTTTCATGCAGTGCTCTTGATGAGGTTGGGATGGGGTGCTTTTTTTGGAAATTTGTAATGCTGCTTATAAAAACCATCAGCTCATGTTAGAAGCTGCAGAAGTTAGAAGACTAATCCAGTACCCAGGAAAAAGCACAAGGCCCAATACCCCAGGCAAGAACCTGCTAAAAGAGATCTCCTCTTCCTTTCTCTGACATTCTTTCTTTGATTACTCATTAACTGTCATCTTCTCCTCACCTTTCCCTTCGTTCTACATAATGTTTTTCTGTGAAAACCTACACAACAACACAAGCAATCCTACAAAGATTCTATGGTACAGAGGGTATGTGACTATGTACTCACTGCCTGATCAGGAAAAAACAAGGATAAGCGCTGGCGTTTCCACAAATTAAGTACAAAATTATGATTCAAACCTGCTAAGTTTCTTGTGAGTCAAGTAGCTGCTGTATGTGCCAGTAAGACCAATTATATGGTGGCAGAAAAAACTGGCACGTTCTTAAGGAAAAGAAAATGGCTTCTGGTAAAGTCAAAAGCCTTCTGACTTTCACTTACTGCTCAATGCACTGTAATACGTGTATTTCCTGAATCTCAGCCCTTATTGCCTTGTCCACAGTGCACCCTCCTAGTCTCCTAATTGTTAGATAAGCAGAAATTCACTGATGATGTTGAAAATTTGATGCAATACTGTAAAAAAAAGCCTAAAACCAAAAACACACCACAACGGAAATGGCACTCTTGTAAACTGGTAAAAGAGGACATAAAAATACAGATGAGAAAACCTAATATTGCTGTATGTCTCATGTTATAAGAAAACAATCAGAAGTTTCTCATTCAGTAACAGGAAGGAAGGATTTCAAGGAAGATTGCAAGGAAGATACAAACATAATCTTGCTTACTTCAAAACCACAGAAACACATAAATTTTTGGCTGGTGCTAAGAACTGCAGGAAGACATAATAAAACACAACTGATGTGGGCCCTTAAGAACCAAAATTCAGAAAGCAGACTGAACAGGGAGCTGTTTTTACTATTACTGTTATATTTGCTATTTCCACTGCAGTCCCAGGATTTTTTGGAGTTCAATCTACGATTTTTAACAAAATATTTAATGACAACATGGTATCAGCTTCAATGTTCAATATTTGGTTTATAAAGCATTTTAAAAATGAGACATTTTTGATACAGACTGATTGAGGCTTCCTACTCTTCCACCCATCCTCCAGCAGATCCCTGTCTCATTAGATGTCCACCTGAGACTTGAAAAAGGATCACATGCTATTGCAGAATCACCAAAGAGTTTGTGTTGGAAGGATTTAAAGGTCATTTAGTCTCTCCCTCCTGCAATGAGCAGGAGCCTCTTCAACTTGAGCAGTTTGCTTCAATGGTTGCCATCCAACCCAACCTTGAGGATTTCCAGGGATGAGGCATCCACCGCCTCTCTGGGCAACCTGTGCCAGTGTTTCACCATCCTCACTGTAATAATTTCTTCTCTATATATCTGATCTCAGCCTATCCTCTTTTAGTTTAAAACCAGTAACCCCTGAACGATCAGAACAGGCCCTGATAAAAAGTGTACTATGACTGAGATTAACTCCTCATCCTCCAGTAACTCAGGTACTGTTCTGCAGTCCTCCACAGAGCCTCCCTACTTCTTCCTGCTCTTCTTGAGTCCCACTTGATCCTATACTGGATCAGAATTGGATCCTATACAGCAGAATTGGTTATTTATCCCTTCTCCAATATTATCCCGGTAGGAATATACATACTTACATGTGTGTGTGTGAGCATGCTGATGGTGAAATTTAAAAATCAATATTGCATTTCTACATCAGCATTCCCTCAACAGTTGAGTGGTTATGTCACAAGGACCAGGAAAGTTAATATATTGCATGGTAGATATAGAGTAGACAAAAATGAGTCTGCTGTCAATAGAAGAAAATATTTTAAGTCATTGAATTCTTGATAAGACTCAATAGTTTGTAAGACTTAGTAATAAAAGAAAGTGTAGTCGATTTAGCCTTGTGTGTTTTTTAATAATTATTTGCTGTATTCAACAGCAACGATGCCACAGGTATTCAATGAATTAAAAATCTATAAAAAATAATGCTTGGTAAACAGGAAGACAAAGAAGAATTAAAGGCTGCTTTAAAATTTTACAATAACAAGAACTAGAGTGCAAAGATTTTTCAACATTGATTTCTCTACCTTTTCTTTAGAACAGCTGCATTATTTTTGTGTTAAACTACTGAAGCAGGGAAAATTTTATAGCTCTGAACTGGTTTTATTTCTACCGATTTCATGCCTTTTATTTAACACTGAACATTGAAAGGGATATGAAACAAAGGAGGAAAAAGTTACTAGCACTCCTTAACTAGCCAGTGAGAAGTGCACCTGCAAGCAGCCAAGAAGCAGAATGTACAAATACAGAGCTATTTTGCTCAAAAATACTCACATACTTCTGGCACTCTGGTCTAAGGCATTGATGCCTTGAATGTAATCAATACGTTCTACTTTAGGGAAACAATTGTATGCTCTAAAATCAAATAAAAATTTGAGGGAAAAATATTGAAAAAAAAAAGAACAAAAAAAAGAAAGACTATTCATAAAAGAACAATATAGTTGAGTGAAATTTAGAGCTTATAAAACTGCTTTTGGATTATGAAATTACATTTTGGCTTTCTGTCCTAACACAATAGAAATTGAAAAGAAAAAGAATACACATTTTGCCAATCAAACTCATTAAATTCTTCTTCCAGATTTTTGAGATAAAAAATTCACCATTAAATACTTTTTATACTTCTTTTGGTAGATTTTTATCCATAGGCCACTTCTCTCTTTTATTCCTAAAAGCTTAGTAAGAAAAAAGGTCCTCACTGGGAGTTAACTTCCTTTTATTTTCAGAAACAGCAGTTCATATTCCAATGTTTCAGCTATTTTTTAACCTACAACTTGAACAGTGGCTGCTGTATTTCAAACACCTCTGGTGCTTCCCTGATTGTTTACCAGCCTGGTAGATAATTCAGGTGAAATAGCAGTGCCCTTTGCTCACTTAATCTTTTTTTGTTTGCCTTAAAAGAACCTTTTTAGAGTATGGCAGGCTGAACTTCAAACATTTTGAAGAAAACAGACAAAGGATGAAGGGAAGGGAAGGGGGGAGTTTCAGAGCAATGGAGATTCACCACTGCCACTCACTATCTACAGCAGAAGTACCTATGGTCATGGAAATACATCTTCCAAGCTCCCCAGTCTTTTGGTTATTTCAACTTTGCTGTCTGCATTACTACTGTGTGATGAAATAGCATCCAAATATCTACCAGGCAAAGTTCCTCCTCTGACCAGCAGCTGAGTCTAGGAGATTTATGTCTGTCATTAACAGATGCTGCACAGGGTCCAGCTCTACAAAAAAACTAGTAACTACACAGAAACAGAGGACTGAAATTGAAACAAAAAAAAAAAAACACACCAAAAAACCAAGCCTCTCTGTTCATCTATTTGAAATAAGGTCTAGTTTCAAAACAAGGCTGTTTTATGAAGAATTTTGGCCTGTGCCTGCTACCATATCACGGCAAATTGATAAAGGAATAAAGGCTGAACTTGTGTAAACAGCAAACCAGCACAGCCCACATCCGAAAAAGGTTTTACAGCTGACTTGTATTTGCTGTATTTTAACACTATTCACACCCAGAGGACTTTAACACAGCCTTTGAAATAGGGAAGGCCAATTCCATTCTTCCATTTACTGTGGTGACTCCACACCAATTTCAGTGGCAATTCTCTGAGTTTCACTCAGCACTTCAAAGGCAAGGCATACTGTCCATACACTGTTCTTCCTTTTCCAAATTCTGCTGCTCAGTACAGGAGACATCTTCTCATTCAAGGTAGTAGAATGTCAAAGAAAGATTTAGATATTCCTTTAGTGTTGTCTGTAAATGCTACTAGAAAATGCTGCTGTGAAAGATGTGTTTCAGATTGCTTAAATCATGAATGGTTAAAAGAAAATGGCAGGAAAATAGTAGTATACATCCACAGACATGCAAAAATATAGTACCGGGGTAGAAAGGCTTCTGAGACATTCACAGATTAACAACAATGAAATTATTTCAGAAACTAGGTAACTTTTTAAACTTCAGGGTATGCTAATGCTTGGGAAAAATCTATTTCAGCAAAATAGGACACATTCCTCTGAGAATCTTCCTCTTTCTTTCCTATGCTCCCTTTCCAGTTCTGTAGTACCTTAAGTTGCATGGGTTCCATTGGTACCCAAAAAAGCCTTTTCACAAGAACTGTCTGACAAATGTCATGATAAAAGCTACACTGCACAAACCCATCTGAAGTGACCTGCAAGTATTAGGTTATTGCAAATGCTTCTGCACTATCCCAGGTACAAGTCATTGCTAAAAGAGGCAGACTTGACACTCTAAGTCATAACTCTAGTCTTGATGGGGATGTGTCAACCCTTAGTCACAGATTAATTTATTTAATGTCTAATATTATACGGAAAGAAAAGCACAGAAAATAGCATATAAAATAATATTTATGTTACCGTAAGACAAACAAATGTCAGTAAAGATTTACAAGAAGTAAATATTTCATCTTCACCAATTCCCTTATCTACAATGGGGAAAACTACAAAGACATATTTCACAGAGCTATTTTGAGAACTATTCAGATTGGTGAAGTTTGGGATGGCACACGAGATAAACACAGACGAATTTTTATACCAATGACAAACATACACGTACTTTTATATGCAGGCATTTATAAAAGTGAGGTGACAATGTATTTTTGTAACCTATGAGGCTGGAAACATCTTTATGCAGGAAGCAATTTAAGACAACATAAAGTTTATTAAAAACAAAACTGTTTTCTCCTCAAGACTACTAGTATGGTCTACAAAATTCAGAACATCTTCAGGGGAAATTAAACACATATGTATATTTATACTTAAATGGATATTCATTCTTTTTGGCAAACGATCACTAGCAGACATACTGGGCAATATAGCTGGATTGTATTTCTGAAAATACGTGATTCTCTGTCGTGTTTCTCAGCAGCTCACAGCTCTTGAATATTACTGATGGATCTCAGTAAAAACCTATATTAGGAAATCCTACAGTACTGCAGGGACAGACAAAGCAATTTTGAAACTGGCAATCTGGATTAAAGCTCATCAACAGAATGGACACTTCTATGCTGTGCTCATTTGTAACATTACTGGCAGTACCCAAAATACTCCAATGAAATAACTGCTGCATTTTCTGGCTTTTTCTTCCTTCTCAAAACTTGACTCATACTTACAGGAAAGAACAGCATATCAGCACAGCTCTTCATGCCACCATCAATTCAATATAAAAAAAACCTAAAGCATTTCTACTAACATACAAATTCTCTTAAAGTAAAATTTCAGTTCGCAGCATTGTCACTTTATAACAGGAAATATAAATTTTGAAGGTTTCCTCTTCCAGCCTGAGATCCAAATCTCCCAGGTCTGTTCAAGTTTACAGGACTTTCAAGCATCTAGCACAAAACATCACCAATCTCTGAACTGATGGTTGCTTTCAAAGAAACTCTGATATTTTGAAAACCTTGTGAAAGACTAATGTCTTAGACATCCCAGCATTATCTTCAAGTCACAATAAGCTTGATGAAATAAACATTTTTATAACTCTTAATTTCTTTTTTTTTAATTATTATTATTATAGCTAGTGAAACTACTGGGATCTGCAACATATTGAACTGGAATTCAAAGCTGAAATACAGCAGGAGGATCACTAAAAACAATAAGCCATCATGAGTTTAATATCAAATTATAAATATGTGCAGCAGGACAGTAAAATACTATATAAGACTCCTGAACACAGTACAATACGTTGCTTTGACATAACTCCTAACAGAACACAGAACACACCAGTGTATTTCTGCCACATGTAAAATAAGAGGAAGAAAATATGAAGGTCATTTGATAAAGAAATTATTTAGGAACACAAGAAATATTTCAGAGTCCTTAATTATATTTTGAAAACTCTTTGTAATGTCATAATGGAACCACAGCACTAAGTTTGCAATTGGTTTTTTTTTGTACTCATACGTACTCTGTTAAGCTAAGCAATGGTTTACCAAATTAAGGCTTGCAAGTAATTTTTGCTTCACAGTTTCTCACTTGCTGTTAGAAGATCTACTATGCCCTGGTGACAGCTGGAACTTCTAGATGAATAAATGGAATGCTAATGTGTGATTCCCCATCACATTTATATTGGCATATGTAACCAGTGAATCAGACATTGATGTTTGTTTTATTAAAACAAACCCAATTCTTTTCAAAAATTAATGATGCCACCATGAAGAGAAGTTGGTAACATCCTACGAATAGAAAGCTCTTGTGCATATTTCCTTTTAGAGTTTTAAATATTATTTTTATGTATTGTCTTATTTTAGGGCTGTTTTTTCAGACTAACAGTACCATAAATTGTTGCTATGTGAATTATGAAATGAGGAGATCAACTTCTGAAGGTTTTGAGCCAAACAAACTGTTCTCAAACCCCATCTTCCAAGCTTTCTTTACCTATTGCATACAGTTACTCCCAAAGGAGATCTTCAGATTCAGTGAAAGAAGCCACCTTCATAGGAGCAGAATTTGTTTTACAAAGACAACCAGAGCTGATAATTATGTTGCATGAAAATTTTGTACAATGAATATTCCTATTCTTCTGTTTGTAGAAAATCAAAACCTAGATGGAATTGGTAATTTTAAAATTAACAGAATTTAAGTCTGATACTTTCTTAATAAAGCAAGAAAATCAGAAATAAATTATCTGTTCCAGGAAATGCTGTGGAACATCTGAACATCTTGTTATTTCAGCACCAGATAGTTACTGAAATTGTAACTCAAAAGCTTGCCTACCAGAGTAAGTAAAAGAACACAGTAGCACATTTGGGGCAGGAGTCTGGCCTCCTCTTGGTGTCTGACAGAGCCTGATGAGCAGAGCTCTAAAAGGTCTAATTATCCCCAATTAAGTTCACTTAACAGGGTATCCTAGGGAAATCATCAATCTGCCTTCAGAGGCTCCTTTGCAATTCCTGACAGAAAGGTTGGAAAAGACAAGTGGTAAAATATGATGAGAGCAGAGCACAGCATCAAATGGTACAAGAATTTTGTTTGTTGATGCCTGGAATTTTTACTCTCCTCCACCTTTTTACATTATGTGTGGTGCTTGCTTAGTCTTGGTACAACTTCCTTACAACTTGGTACAACAATTTGTTGTACCTAAATCTCCAGTTCTGTGCTCTCTTCTTTACAGAGCAAAGAATCCTCTTACTTGCACTAATACTGCCTGCTTAGCCAAGAAAATAATTTAATATTCACAGCTCTTCTGGTTTACACATGTGCATAAGTCTACCAGTGGAAACTGAAGTGTTTTATATTTTGAAAGTACTGATTGTTGTTGTCAATGCCTTTTAACAAAATTAACTTCTATTTTATTACATACAAAGCTGACAAAGCATCATACTTAAAAACCATTAAATGTCCAATCTCCTTCTGAGAAGACACATTTCTGGCATCTTTGTGTCATAAACACTTATGTATACAGTAAATGAAGTTTTGAGCATGATTTTTTCGTCTTATATTCTCTGATGTGATTCATTTTAGCAACAAACAAAATGAAAAGCCATGAAAATGGCATTTGTTTCTTCATGTTTACAAATCCATATGGGCTGTTTCCTAAAAAGGTCTCACTATTTCTATAGTGTTCACAAATGCTATGATCATTTAAGAAAGGAGAATGGCAACAAAACTGAAGTTCTGCCTGCTTAAACACATATGAAATTCAGTACAAGCTTGTTTATTTCTGTGATGCCCTCAGATTAATTTCTAATCTAGTAATTCACAGTAAATTGTTATTAGCAGCAAAGGCATCAAGGATTTATCTTTGTTATTTCTACAAAGAAAGTAACAAACTGACTTTTACAAGTCTGCTACCTAATGTTAATAAACTAATTGTCAAAGTTTGACAGCAAAATCTGACCTGCAACTTGTAACTCAAATGCAGATTAGCATTGAGTCATTCAGCCCTTCATCTGGATCAGAAGTTTACAAAGGGTATCAGATCATTCTCTACAGTGAGAAAAGCTGATGGCCTGGGTACAACCACTGGGATCCTCCCAGGACCAGTAACTTTACTGTACTGTGTATTCCAAAGTGATGAAGTACTTCTTCAGTCTTAGGCTGATATTGCCCCTCATAAATGTATTTCTTGCCTCCTTCTCCCACTCTCCATGCAAGTGAAGAGTCTTGAGGCATTTGTGAGAGCAAGCTGCTAGAAAAGAAGGAATGTGGAGCTTACACCTCAATTTATGGTGATCAGAACAAAAGAAACATGTCCAGCTCTAAGGTTCTGACAGGTAGAGACCACTTTGCAGCACTGGTCAATAGGACATTATATACCTATAAAAAGCCATAAACCCACATACATGGTCACTTGATGTTATCAACTGCCTCACAACTGAAGGGCATGCACTGAGAGCAACATTTAACAGGTTGTGGAATGCAGATGGCTATCCAAACTACTAAAACTGAAAGGAAAACTCAGCAGGAATTAAAATATATTTTATTTATACACCCCCTTTCCCATTCTTCCTATTGTCAGATACTCTTTTCTAAGATCTAGGAGTCTCTCTACTATCACAGTATTCTCTAAGAAGTGATAAATATCTTTCCTAGACTGCTGCCTTCCAAAACCACTCAAAATTAGGGCCTGTGGCCTGCTGTGTTTTTCTGTCTTTTGACAAAAACCAGAAAACAAAAAGTTAAAATGGATCCCACCAGCACTGTTGACAGCACAAGCCAGTAACAGCCAGTTTAACCATGAATCAGAATCTCTGTCATCAGAAATTAGAAATACTCCAGTCCCATACCCTCATGCTTGATGGTGAAAAAAAGAAACACGCACATTTGTCACCAGAATTGCTCTGGAAACCCTTTATCATGCACAAGGCACTGGAAAATTTCAGGCTGTTACAGCATCACGGCCATGGACACGTCACATAAAGGAAAACAAGCATCTCATGAAACCAAGTATCAATCATTAATATTTTGTCCATTTCTAACACAGCTTTGGGTGGCTGCCAAAGAGAAAGGAGAAGCATGTGTGAGGCTGCTGTATCTCAGAGTCCCACCCAGAGAGCTCGTGTGTGCTGACATGAGCCCCAGTGTGCAGTGCCAGAGCCAGGCCAGGGACAGGAAACTGCCCCAAAGAACAGAGCACTTGGCTGGCTGAGACCCAGCCACACCAAAACACCACCCTGCCCCACACTTAGGGCTTTTAATAGTTTTAGCTCAGCAAGATGTTTTTTAAAGGATTGTTTTGTCTTCCTTCACCATAATATTAACAGCATGGCTTCTAGTATTTACATGAACTTTACCTCTAAACGACAAAAAAAGTTTAAAATAGCAAGCTTTCTCGCTTTACCCAGATAGTACATTTCTTACAGAATTAAATTAGAATAAAACCTAAACTTTGTTCTCTGAAAAGCAGGAATACTTCCATTATTTCAAAAAGAAAGTATGGGCAGAATTTAGTTGTACAGATTTACTGGGAGAAGAACCCTTTCTGGTATGAGCTAATCTAAATACATATTTATATTCCAGATAAGAAAAAGCAGATATTTTTTGGGGTCACTCAAGAGCCAGAATTTAATTTCAGCAAAAACATTAAATATTTTATTACTTGCTCTTCTACAGAGGAACACAGTTCACATGGTATTTAAAGTAGCTTTCTTTTCAACAAAGGTATTTAAAGTAGCTTTCTTTTTAACAGAAAATGAAAATCATGAGAAGGAACTTTTTTTTTAAAGATTAAGTTAGAATTCTTTGGCTTTTTATTGTGGTATTTACTTTTTAGAGATACAACAGAACCATAAGCTTTCTCTGGAATAAAAAAAAAAGTGCCTGTGAGTTGTAGTAACGCTTTCTGGTACTGTAAATGGGAAAATGTGAAGCAAAATCATATTGTCATATATTTTTTAAGAAAATAAGCAGTAAAAAATGACAAGTTAAAATGATAGGAGGTTGTGGCCAGTAATTAGGGCACAATTAGTTAGGTGTGTGTTAGGTGAATTTAGTGCGTACTTTATAAAACAATAGCAAAAAAAAGAAAGGGGTTAGTAAAACACTGAGTACAGAAAGGATTAGAATTTATCCCTGATCTTAGGCTAGGACATCAGAAACTTTCTAATTGCTTCTCCAGTCAGCACGATCATTTTGTTCTTTGAATCCAGGAAGCCTTTACTTACTAACTAAACTGATCAATACTTTTAATGTTGAATTTTCTCACGGACACAGTTAAGACCAGGAAAATTGCTGACAATCATAATAGGCCGTAATTTCTGCATTACTTAATAACATGCCAAAGGGGTTTGAATTATTTTGTCTGTATGTGAACAGATTCTGTTTTCTGTGGACACTTTTAATTTTTAAAAGTCTTGGGATTTTCAACTGCGGCTTTCAATATTTAAAAAATGCAGCTTTTAATATTTAAAAAATGCTGTCTCACTGAGTTATCTGGATCTGAGTTTCACTTTAAGAGGAAAGATTTCCAAAGGTACAGCCTCCATGTATTTACCTGAGACATGTACATGTCAACACTGGCTAGAAAGCAATTCAGCAGAATGGTTTTCTGATGCAGTAGCTGCCTACAGTCAGAACCTGGAATTAGGAGGCTCAGATTGTGCAGCCAGAGTCATGTGAGACACTCCCTAGGTACCCCAGACAGCTGCCTGTGACTGACAGCTACAACCACGGTCCAACACAGTCCAGCCCCTGTACACAGAACAGCCAGTGGCTAAGGCCAGAGACGCTGGATCAGCTCACACAGCAACAAATGCCTGAATGCAGCCATGTAACTGAGCCCAAGGAGTCTACCAGGAGCTGGACAGGCTTCTGGGTGCACTGAGTATTGACTTAACCTTCACTGACTGCAAAGAGAGCTTAGACACCTCTCAGGTCAACACCTACACAACGCAAGCTTCTGGGTTTAGGCATCTTGGTCTAAAGCTGAACACGATTCTGACTGTTTCATGCCCTAATGTCTTCCCCAGCAGTGCTCTCAAAAGAATTATTTCTGGACTCAATCAGCCAGATGAAATGACTGAGTACACACATATCCTCCTGACACAGTAAGAGCATGTTGAGCTGAAAAGGAGGAAAAGGCATAATTAAGAATAACGGTACGTGTGGCTGAGGACAATGGTGATGACTCAGAGGTGAGCATTTCTACTGAGAGGAATTACTGAAATTAACATGTAAGAATTGTCTCTTAGAACAGTTTGGGGGACATTTTAGAGGGCTTTTTCTGTGGTTTGCACCTCACTTCTCTTGCCCCCATGACAAGATTTCTCTGCCTTCCTGCCCTCGGAACAGCACTGAATGCTTACAGCTACCCCAGGGCATTTCATGTAGAGATAGGAGCTCCCAAGACTGAGCAGCTGTTTACAAGCATTAAGCAAGAGACACTCTCTAAGCAACTGAAATGAGGGAGGTGGGGGTCCAAACCCAGAAGGAAAGGACATGGGTGGCAGCCTAAGTTAACATCAACTGGAGGGCAGCCCACAGGCTCAAGTATCAGCCTCAGGTCCTCAGCAGAACTTGTTCAGAGCTACAGTGCCACACAGAATTACAGTCTCTCTCTTCACTGACCCCCAGCAGCACACAGACTGAAGATACTTCTCTGTCTAGGCCACTCATCAAGTGTCATGGGCAGTGGTCATCTCCAGTATCATATGGACTTCTTACACACTTTTATTAAACAGAGCCTGGCACTGCAAGGATACTGTGCATTCAGGCCAAGTGGTTTGAGGGTTTGTAAATCAGTCTATCTTTCAACAGAAAATGATGAATAGAAACTGAAAACTCTAAAAGAAATGCTCACTTCTCATAATGAAAATTTTAACTTAAAAAAATTACCAGTCAATAAGATAGTAAAGCTTTAAATTTCAATTATGATTCTGAAATATTAAAGGTTATCATAGAAATCCTGGTTCAGGCAACTAGTGCTGGGACAGTTCCATAGAACAAAGCCTACTTCCCACAAAGCCTGTGGAGCACACAAAAAGGCTGAGTTTCTCAACTGATTTTGCTAAGTATGGCATTAGTACTGGCCTTTGTTTATTTTTCTTTCATATTTCCTTGCTCCTCCATATTTTTATAGCACTCAATTCATGTTTAATTTTTGCTACATGTAATGTTTCCTTTCTGCTGGTCTGTTTCTCTTAGAACTGAAGTGAGGTCCGTGGATTTCCACATCTTCAATTACAGCTTACAAGACAAAGTTCTACTATTCTCAAATAAAGCAGAACTAATTCAAAGCAGTGTATCTAATTAATCAAAATAGCTAGCAGTGCAATATTTAAAATAACTGAGGGCTGCCTGGATTATAGCAACATTATTAGCATGTGATTAATAAGCAGTTGAAGTATTACATTTGCTACACATTTGCTAAGTTATTTTATCTTGCTTTAAAGTTTGGTGGCAAAGTTTCAAGCCATAGTAAGGAGATTTGCTTTATTCAGTATTATGTTGTTAACCCCACCATCTGGTCAGACAGCTGAGGGAACTTAACCATATGAGGGGGGCACATTTCTCTCCTGGGAAATATTTGTCTTACAGAATTATGCCACGGTTGACAGTTTCTATCTCATTACAGTAGAATCAAAAAATATATTCAAATACATTGTAGACAACCTGAGCTTGGTGGGCCCTGTATTTAGCTATTACTTATGTAAGAAAATAAGATGGCACTTACTTGAGGACCAGGCTGACCCTGAAAAAAAACGAGAAAAACAGCAGATTATAGAAAGTTGTAATAAGGATGAACTCCTTAAATAGCTGAAAACAGTTACAGTGCTGTCTAACAGGGAGCTAACAAAACATACAGTGACAGCACTGAAGTCAGATTTTGGACTCTTAAGTTGATATTGAATTTGAATGTTTTAATTCAAACTGATGCACTTTCTTGCAACTAACTGATTCTAGAAATAAATTACAGTAACGTTTCAAAACTGCATTTGAGAAACTTCTTATTTTAGACAGTCATAACACTTTGGAAACAATAGGAAGACCTAATTGACAGTTCTCAAGTGAGAAAGAAGCCAGAGGTGCTGAGCTGATTCAGAAGCAGGTTTTTTCTCTTTCATTTCTCTATTACGGCTCACCTCCATGTTTCATGGAGATGCTCATTATTTTGTCTATTACAACAAAGTCTCAGAACTGGAGGAACACACTGCTGGACAAACACCAGTCTTTGCCATTGTTGCAGGCACACAAGTTTTAAGCAAATATCAACCAGTATTTAAAGCAGTAATTGTGAAAGGTTTGAGATGAGCCTTTGCCAGTCAGTCCAAGAAGAGCTGATACATTTCCTCTCTCTTATTTATCAACATCCCCTTTATATCACCCCTGGACGTGCAGAGAGGCATCCTTTGCACGCTGAGGAGCTGCATCTCTTTTTGCTGCAAGCCCTTACACAGTAGATTTCCTATTCCTAATTTCCCTAGCCCAAAAAAGACAGTGAAAGTCACGAGCTATTTTAGACGCCCTAACAGAAATTATTTGCATGAAGCAGAATTATTTTACTAAACAATACGGTAACTGTGACTATAAACAACATGATCCAGACAATCAGCTCACAGTGCAAGAGAAAAATAATTACATATTTCTCCCAGGAAAGAGAGAATTCCTTTAAATACCTAGGGCTAGCTTAGCTTCTGGTGTTTTGTGACAATTAAAATAATAATTCAGCTGAACTGCAACTACATTTCCATTTGTTGACACAAACTGAGCATGGAGCCTTCTTTTAAATCTTATAAAGCCACTTTAGCTAGAAGGTACTTCTACAGAAAGTTGAAACTTTTCTGTCTGAACGTCAGGAAACACTTTTTTTACTGTTAGCCAAGCACAGGAACATGGGAGATTGTGGAGTTTCCATTCTTGAAGGTATTCAAAACCCTTCTGGACCTGATGCTGGGCAAGCTCGAGATAGCTCTGCTTGAGCAGGGAGACCTTAGAGCAGAAGACCTCCAGAGGTCCCTCTCAACTTCAACCATCCTGTGATTCTGGGCAATTCTAGAGGGGGTGGAGGGCAAAAGCATTTCAACTGGGAAAAGTTATCACCAAGAAACGCAGATGAAGAAATGTTTTTTATAGGAACTAATACAATTTTTTGTGCTAATTCAAAAACAGGGGAGGAAAAAGGGTGTTTAAATTCACAAGAAAGTTTTCAAGTTTTTTTTTTTTTAAATATACTGAGTTACATTACAAAGGAATAATGGTAAAATACAGAATTATTGTGGCTATTTAATCTCTACACTGAATGCAGCCTAAAGCATTCCTTGTTGTGGATGCTGCAGTTTTCTATTTGTTCCTTAGAACAGAACCGCACCGTAGAGGTTATAAAAAATAAATTACTGGCTGAGGTTTATGAGTTCACATTTTAAGTAAAACTTTCTGAGTGTGTGAAGTTACACATCACACTGGGTTAATGAATATGATTTGGACTCCTCAGCACTCAGAACTTACCCCAATCATCCCCTCACAGCAGGTTTTAAGCTATTTTATACTATACCTGATCTTAAAATCCTCAGGTATTGCCTACTGATGCAGGACTGGGCAGTCAGTACAATAAAATTGTAAAAATTATCTAAACTGAGGCCTATGCCTGCAAACTTTATACATAAAAGTCACAATACATTTGCTCACAAGAATATCTAAAGTTGTCATACATTCTGACCAAATCATTAAAGGTTGTCTCCAATGTATATCCATTAAAAAAGGAAAAATTTAAATGAAGGTCTGAAATTAACAAAATGTTTCAACAAAGTGTTGATCTAAAGTAATAGAAAGCAAATAAACAGAATATATGGATATATATTTTAACAATGAGATTTGAAAATTGACTTTTTTCTTCATCTAAGACATACATTCTATATGTACAATACAAGTAACATACACATGTAACACAAACTTATCCTGAATTAAATGTGAGGGTTGGAATCATGCTCCCATGAAAGTGTTTTCTACTCTCACTCTCAGCAGCATCACTATTTGCCTTTCTGTTACTGAGCATTTATAATTACTCTTCTTTCATGTCTACAATACAGAAAAAGGCTGGAAAATGAATTTTTATAGGACAATGGTTTCTCATGTAGACACAAAACTCTATGAGATACTGGGGAATATAATAGCTGCATTACTCTTAGTTCATATAGGCTGCCAATAGAACAACTGTCCTGCATTTAGCTATAAATGGCAGATGTTGAATACAAAAGTACTCATAGCAGGATGATTTTAACCCCTTGGCTATTAGCTTCTTTAGCATGGAAGGAAATTTGCATTTGTGAAGTTAATTATTTTCTGGTTTTTACAATGGTTCCCAATCCTTCAACATTTCTGTGTGATCTTATCTACTCCTTGCCCTGCTATCCACTGCAGTTACAGCAGAATTTTTCCTTCTCAGCGGGTGACACTGCCCAGAGGATGCAGCAAGCACTGAGTAATGCAACCCATCAGCTCTGCTTACAAAGGTATGGGTAGAAAAGCATCACAATACTGACATTTTTAATTGTAAGAGGTTGTTGTCACACAACAGCAAAATCCAAAGTGGGACATAAAAAGGGGCTTTTAATTTTGTGCTGTCTTATTTCTGCATGCTGTGAAAGGGTCAGGAATAAAGCTCCTCAGGTGCTTTGGTGTTCATCAAAATACCCTCTAACATGAATTCAATCTGATACTACAACTCATTGGAGCAAGCTGAATCTCAGTTTATCTGCTTGTGTTCCCAAAATGGCCCCAGGACTGCTGATATCAGTCTGGTTCATTGCTGCATAAATTGCCTCCAGCTCATGCTTATGGATTGAAATGTTTTAGCTGTAAGTCTTCCTCTTTTAGATAATTTTAGATAACCAACAGGGAGGAAATACTGTTTGAGACTGAAAAGTCAGCATTATTCATATTTTTGTCTAATAAACATCTCGTTATTCAAATCCATAATATACTCTAAAATTGATTCACTGATTCTAGCTGCCAACTAATTCCTGTCTTTACACATATTTAGGGATCAGTCCCAACACCACTGACTGATCAGCATTTTGGTGGCTGCTACTTTGAACCCCTGGATCATTGCTCATGTACTTGATTATCCAAACTGAATGCTGCTTTTTATTC